>CM014735.1:63121296-63537276 GCA_004329165.1 Spatholobus suberectus
TAGTACTTGACCTTCCAAGGGTGGGTGACCTTCACATTTAAGTCCCCCATCCCAGACATTTTGTTACCTATATAGCAGCTTACACTACTTAACCTTATCTACGACTGCTCTCGACGATTATGTCAGATGACCACAGGCCCCTCCACCATCGCCTATAGACGTTGAGATCGATGACGCTCCATTTCCACAGATGGATGCTATACCAGACACCAGCATCATGGCGATCCCTGCACCGTACCTCCAATACTATGAACCACCAGTCGAGATCCCACCTTACCCTGACACCACTGAGTCTTCATCCAGTCCCTCTTATCATCCGATTGAGGACTACGAATGGATCGCTTCTTCTTTTGAGATCAGCAACATCGATAGCTTCGATGGCCTCGGGCAGTTGCCCAATGGTTATATACCTTCTGATGACGAGGATGAGGATATGGTGGATTCAGAGGACACTGACATGATGGGCTTCGAGGACTGCCAGTGACAACAATTTTGCCTGCGATTTTTTTTGTATATCCTACAAGATGTAGTGGCCTAGTATAGGTTTATACTGCTTTGACATAGATTTTTTGTTGTATAGCTACAGGTGGGTATCTAGGCTTTCTTTTGATGTATTTTCTATGTATATACTCGACATCTGATCTTGTACAAAGGCTTGACGCATACATATATATATGACGATGTTTATTTCATGGTTATGGTTCATTATATAATGTCTCTTTATCTATTCCATAATTGCAAAAGTTAAAAAAAAAAAATAGTGCGATAAAGTTCTAAGCATAGCCGACGTTTCTAGGTAATGGATTAAGGAATAATTAAATTAATTAAGTACTTGTCTTATTATAGTAGATGTTACACAATAGGCAAGAACACCACTAACTCTAGGATCTGTGTAACGACCCACTGTCGCCACAGTACTACAAACAACCTTGCTATAAATACACCTTATCCACATATCAGGTGAATAAAATCAAATCATAACATATCTATATATAAGTCATACACATCAACTGAGAGATCCACCTATCTCTCCTAGTGCCATACATGCATATCTGTTCAACTCAAATCATCATACATACATAACAAATGGGATAACACCTGTAACACCCCTATTTTTGCATATCAAATTATTTTCCTGATTATTCTATATCTATTTTTGAAGAACCAGATGGGAATCTCAAAAACTTGATCCCTATGGTTACGCTCGTATCAGTGAATAATACTTAGTTTATATTTTTAATAATTTTTGGGAAACGGAGTCCGAAAAAGGGTAAAATGACTATTTTGCCCCTAGAAGGACTGAATAATTGAGAAAATAGATAAAAATAGTTAGAAGTATCTAAAATTTATTTTTAAGTCATTTATGTGCTTATAATAATTAATAATAATTTTATAAATTTTTCAGAAATTTATTAAGACAATTTTTGTGAAATGACTAAAATACCCCTAGTTGACTACGAGAGTAGACCAGAGACTTTTGACTTCAAAGTATTTTGAAAATTTTATACTAGGTATATTTTAATTATAAAAATTTTATTTGAAATAAAAATAGTGAAAAAATGTAACACTCTTATTTTAGTTTTTCAATTATTTTTCTAATAATTGACTAGTTAATTCTGAAAAATCGGGAGGGAGTTTCAAATTTTTGATTCCACCATTATGCTCAAAATTTCAAGAGCTATCTAATTATTATTTTTAATAGTTTTTTTGAGTCGGAGCCCGGAGAAATTAGAAAATGACAATTTTGTCCTTATTTCTCACTATTAAGGGTTGACATGAGAAAAAGATTCAATTGACATTAAAATGTCAATTTGAGCTTGGAATCATGTCATATATATTAAAATATAATTTTGAAATTTTTGGGAATTTTCTGGAGTTCCTGTGTAAAATGACCAAAATGCCCCTAAGTGTCCGATAAGCTAGCCAGTATTGGTTTAACATCCAAAAAAGGTGAAAATTTTAATTTCAATTTATTTATAGGTGAAATATTTAATTTATAATTTTCATAAAAATTTTGGTATTTATTGAATTAAAATGGATTTATTATGAATTTTTAGCTTAAAAATACAAAATAAATAGATAAAATTTGAAATAAATTAATAAAATTAAAATTAATTATTAAAAATTTATTTTTGATGAAAAATAATGTATTTGACCATTTTTACATTTAATTGCATTTTTTTGATATTAAAAGTCAATTTTTTCAAGTTTAGGCGATTTTATCGGTACCGGTTAATTTACCCGCAAATAAAATTAACATCTAGAAGCTGGACAGCTAAGGGAGCATGTCCACAAACTAGGAATAGCTGATTCATCACTCTATTTTTGATATTTGTCCCTAAATTAATTAAAAATAAATCAAAAATGGGATTTATGACATAAATGGCTTATGTCATCAAAGTGGACACCTCACCCCCTTCCTTTCTCTATAAATAGGCATCCAAAATTATGATTTCTCACCATTCTTGTCCTCCATAAGCTAGAGAGCCTCTCTCTCTAAAATCTTCTCTCTCCAGAAATTTTTCTTATTTTGTTTTTATGTTAAAATTTTGCTAGTTTTCAACTAGTAGAATTTCTCCTCCTAGAAGCTTTGCACCAACAATTCCATCCTCTTCATCAACCACCTTAGAGGTAATGGGGGGAATGGGGTTGGTTCTAAATTATTGTCACTTTGCATGTTGGTAGGAAGGGTTTTCCCCTAAACCCGTTTAGGCTTAAGTTTTATTATTGTTATTATTGTTTAATGTTAAACTTTAATTTTTACTAAGTTGTTACTCTGCCCAAATTTAGATTATTAAAGCATGATTACTAAATTGTTACTCTGCTCAAATTTAAATTATGAAATTATATTTGCTAAGTTGTTACTCTGTTCAATTTTAGAAAATTAAAATGCATTTGCTAAGCTGTTATTCTGCTCAAATTTAGAAAATTGAAATGTATTTATTTCGTCATTATTCTACCAAAATTTTAGTAATTAAATTATAATTGCTATGTCGTTATTCTACTAAAATTTTATATGATTACTAAATCGTTATTATGTTAAAATTATGATATTGTACAATTTCTGCAATATAAGGCAGAGATATTGATTGTATTGGTGCTCAAATTAAATGAGACCAGGGAAACCTCTGTTTGAGAAATTAGGAAGTGATAAATTAGTGAGTAATGTAAAGCAAGTGACATGCAGTGGCATAACACCCTATTAGGGAAGCTACGGTTTAGTACACTGCGGGATGAAAGACAGGACCCATGGTTAGGTCTAGAGGGTATGGTATTGAGTGGTGAGCATCCTAATGGCCAAGGTAGCGCTCTTGAGTTGGGACTATCACTTAACCAACTTGATAATCCTGACAACTGCTCAGCATCACTAGGATTGGTGAGAATATACCTCTATAAATGGATATCCTAAATTGTTATTTTGTTCCTCAATGATGATGAGGACTATACCATGAGATGATGTTGAGAGAGGTATATGTACTCTCAGTCACTTCCCAGGTTCTGTTGAGAACTATTACCCACTAACAGAGAGTATGGATCCATACCGAGTCAAGGATAGTATAACATAGAATAAATTTTAGGTTCCCCTTTTATTATCAACTGTGCTTTATTTGTATTGTGTGGTAGAATTTCTACCATACATGTAAAAGTGATATTAGAACAAATCACCTCACTCCATTACTTTTTCTTTTATGCATGATTGATCGCGGTTAATGAAGACCTGGCTATTAATGAAGACCTATAAGGCTAGTCTGATAGTTTGTTATTTTAGGGATAGGGTAGATGAACAGTGCTTTGACTAGGATCTTTTTGATATACTGGGAATAAGTAGTAACTATTTTTATGTATATTTCAGTCTCCCTGTAATTCATTTATTTTCTAATTATGAAATCATGATGTATTGCTCCACGATAAATACATACAGATTTTATTTTTTTATTGTCGTTTTCAAATTCTGTTAAATTTACAAATTTTCTATTATTAAAAGCAGAGAAAAATTTTACTCGTATTTTTAAATAAGTATGGGTTGTGTTCAATGTGAATGGGTGTCATAACACCAGCCCATATTAATAATATCAAAATATATATCACCAGGGAAGAGGGATACAAAAACTCACTCCCTATAGCTGGTCACTTTATACAATCCCATCAAAGGAATATAATACAAAACAACACATGCAAAAAGAAACAAAAAGAGCATATAGAAAGCTCCACCCAAAAAGGGCCTCTAAAAGTCTCCATTTGAGACCTTCTCCATCAACTCTGAGACGTTGGATCTGTAGACGTCTCTCCCTTTACTTCCACGCCAAAATGACGTGATCATTGCAGTCACAACAACACAACAACAGCAACAAGACATTCAACCAACAACAATACAAGGTAAGGGTAAGCTTACAAACTAAAGATCAACATATAATATTTAATCCAACATAATCAAAATCATTATTCACATCAATATGGAAACCAAATCATCAAATAAATGGGTCTACATACATTACAGTATATCTTGCATAACATCACATACTATGTTGTCAACCCTATATGTCAATGTATAAATGACACAACCCTCGAGAGACTTTCTACATTTCGGGCGATCAGCTAGGTCTTATCCCTTACCATGGCCATCTAGCACCATTCAGGGATTGCCAAAACTCTGATCAATTGGATAAGCTTATGATTGTCAGGATAAGTGTATGTGGGTGGTGGCTTATCGTGACACAAGGCCTGCACTGCCTTGGCCTCCTACGGAATTACCCATCCACTCATCTCCTAGGCCTAGCTTTAAGACCCCACTTCTTATCTAGGCACTAGGTTGGAGGCCTATCTGAGTACCAACTTTAGTCACCATCCACCTTACATGCCTGCCCGCACACGGCTTGAGGCCCACACAACATCAGCCAACAACATATGCATGCCAATGCATGTATCACCACAAAAAGCAACTCTACCAAACAATCATTATATTATATATATATATATATATATATATGTATCAACATATCAAGACAACCATCAACTCAACCACAACAGTCATCATATCATATATATGTATCAACATAACACCACGTGGCCTACTTAGCACCACCTGTGGTACAACAGTCACCATCAACCGCACGCCCAATTCGGCCTCTTACATGGTCAACAGGTAAGGCCCTATCCAAGCAGCCCACCTAATGAGAAACCTCATACAATAATATCATACACATCAAGTGGAGGTCCTATCTAAGCACCCTTCCACTTCACAACCAAATCCAATAATCAACTATAATTACAAAATCAAAACCTTCTTTGAAAACCATTTGGAGGATTAACAAACCTTGAAATTCATAAAATTTCACAATTTGAGATGAAAACTTTAAAATCTGAAATAACACATTCAGTTCTGGAATAACAGATTATGTACTGTAGCAAAAGTGCATTAGATTTCATTTTTTTAGCAGAGATAATCAATTATGGGCTTCCATAATCGATTATGTCCGAAGCAAAACTAGAATTTTTTTTCAAATTGTAGATAATCAATTATCCAACTGCATAATCGATTATTTCCGAAACCAAATCACGAAAACAATTTTTGAAACTCTAGATAATCGATTATGTGATCTCCATAATCGATTATTTGCCAGGATTTTCGAAAAAAAACGTAATTCCCTTCGAAGAAAACTCAACTTTTTCAATCAAATAACATAGATTTTCAAATCAATGGTGTTCCAACAACCTCAATCCACCTCAACCAAGTTAATACAAATCAAATCATATAATCAATTCAACATTTCATCACAAAATCATCAATTTCTCATCCAAATCTCAAAATTTCTCCCCTAAAACCCATTTTCACCCAAACCCAACAAAATGGCAACATCCACAGAGATTCAACCGATTATGAGGCAAGAAATTGGCATACCAACAGTTATTAACACAAAACAACCGATTTGTAAGCTTCCCTTACCTCTAAAAGTCTCCGAATCCGGATTTAGGTTCCTTAAGAATCCGATGTTCTTGAGCCAAATCTAGCTAGGATCGTTCCTTTCCTTACCACAATCACTAAGTCAGGCTTGGAAATCTTCTAACATACTTATCAACTTCAGATTACTAGAGAGAGATTGAGAGAGAATTGAAGAGAGAGAAAGAGAATGGGGGAATGAGGGAAATCCCTCCCCTTCCTTTATATATCCGACCTCCCCAGAGCTCTCACACGGACTTTTGGCCAACTGAGGCCCAAACCTCACCAAGCCACTTCCTTTATCTCAAAACTGGTCTAACTTAATTGTTTTTTCTCAAAAGCCCTAAATCACTCTCACAACATATCCAAATTGGCTCAAGCACATATCTCAAGTTTCCTAAATTCAAATTAGAATTTCAAACCAACAACATCAGACCATCATTACATGCAACATACCATACATAACAACAATTCATTTATCTCTTTTAATCACCTATATTACATATCAAATTTCTACTTTTTAGTTATTAAAACACTTAATCATACATTAAGAAAAACACGGTGTTACAATTTGGGCTCTAGATACCACATGATATGATTTTGATTAGGGGTCATACTATTTTACGGATCGTCCTTAAGTTGGTTATCTTGAATCAAGAACAAAAGAGGTAAAAATAAGAAGGGAGGTAAAAGAAAAGGAAAACAATGCAAAGCTTAAGACAATTATAGTAAATGGCACATAACAAGTAAGTAATAGAATTAAAAAGGACAAGACAATTACCCCTCCTAAATGTGTTCTATATTAGGTTTCCAAAATGCAACAATCCTTCCATTTCTTCCTTCTCTTGGCCGTGGGACTTAGAGAACAAAAAGGAGAGTTGGTTCAAGTTCTTGAGTGTTGGTGGTGAGGGAAGAAGCTAAGGTATCCAAAGGAAGGGCACTAGGTAAGAAAACTCCACTCTTTTCACGTTCTTCTTTCTCCATCTTCTCCTTTCCTATCAAGACCAAAGTTGTCTTCGTCCTTTTACACTATTGGTTCTAAAGTTTGTTTCTTTTCGTGTTTATGTTCCAAATCAACCATTTTGGGTGATTGGTTGATGTTTTACCTCCTCAAGGTTGGAAGGAAGTCACCTATTTGCTCTAAACCTCTTGCAAGCTAGAAGGAGTCTTAGCACATTGAAAGGAAAGCTCACCTTTTTGCTTATGTGTTTAAATTTGTGATTGAGATGTTGAATGTCTCTTGTTGTTAAGAATGTTTTTGATATTTTTAAAAGTATTAAACTTGATAAGAGACCACATTTTCGTGCAAGTATGAGATATGTTCTTGGTATTGTTTGGCTTTCCTATCTGGACACATTGCACTATTTTTACTGATAACTGGAGCTGTAGTGAATATTTTTGTATTCTTGTTGTTTGGTTGTAAACTAGACAAAATTTTCTTCAAAATGGATACAAGAAACGTACCAAAAGGTTAAGAAACAAAAAATTTAAGCTTTTTAAAAGTTGAGTACACTGTCTGAAAATGCTGACCTGATAGTGGACAGAAAAACGTGATTATGGAAAAATAGGTTTTGTATTTGGGGAAAATATTTGAACGAATGAAAATTAAACACAAAAATATTTCCAAGCATATGTGGTTTTCCTATATTTGGTTCGTTTTACTATTTTTAATGATTTTTGGAAACTAAAAACTGTACTTACTTTCTGTCTAGAAGAAGTTTTGAAAACTGTGAATTTTCAAAAATCATATAAAATTGTGTAGACCTTGGTTTTTAGTATTCTTGGACTTTTTGAAAAAAAAATTAAGTGTACTTTCAGAGAGGAATGGACTTGGTCTTTGAAAAGTTTTTTCTGTAAGTGAAAAATGGTAAAACGTGTTTGTTGGTCTTCTAGTAAGCCACACAGACCTTGCTATCTTGTTATTTTTGTATCTTTTTTTGTAGATTTTTGGTTTAAGTAATATCTATTATTTTAGAAAATAGACAAAATTATATTTTTCAACCATGTATGGATCATGTTAAGAAAAAATCTTTTACTATTTCAAAATGATTTTCAAAGACAAAGACAAAAATCTGGAAGTTGTTGGAAAACGGTTTTAGGAAATAAATATAATAACCTATATATAACCCTTAATAGTTTTATCTTTTGTGATAGAATTTAATGGTGGATTCCTTGAAAATGAAGAATTAAATATGGAAATTATATTAAAATATATTTTTAAAGTTTTGCAAAATTTAAGAATATGTTTGGTAATCTAATGAAAGGATATTTTTGTAAAGTTATAAAGCTATGTATTTCAAAAGAGCTAAGACCTAAGTTTGGACTCGATAATTTTATAAAAGTGTTTTCTTATTAACTTTCATACTTGGTTATTCTATTTATGGAGATATATATATATATATATATATATATATATATATATATAGCGCTTGGTAAGTGTTTGATTGATGAGTTTCTTAGTAGAGATTGTTAAAGACATGACTTGGTGGATGTTATGATTTTGATGGCATGATAATTATGTTATAAACTCATTAACCAAAAAGCTTATGTGGGTGTGAAAGATAAGTGATAAAATGCCTATCTAGGTGAGAAAGATAGGTGATACTTAATAAAATGCCTATCCGGGTGTGAACGATAGGTGGACATTAATGCATATTGCCATCATTGTCTGTGTATGATGAATTGATTGTCATGCATACATGCATTGGTGGACGAGCATGTGGTACCGAAGGTTTTGATATTTGCGGGATCGTGGTGCTAGCCGGGTGTGAAAGCTTAAGGATTATGGATGGCGTAATTCCACAAGAGACTGGGGCCTTGCAAACCCTGTGTTATGGTGGTGGTACCCCCTATACGGAAATCCTGACAAAGAGCACTGGTTCCCTTGATCAGTTATCGGTACTCCCCAAATGGTTTAGGCAAGTTTCGCTTTGAGAAACCCTGGTGAGGGTATCTATGTTTATTATACCGTGATTAAGGAATATCCAGGCTGGTTGCTCAAGTTTTTAGATTTCCATGGAGAGTCTAGGACTCATGGTCTGCATTGCATTCTCGGTCACACTTTAAATAAGAATAATAAATAAAAGAATTATTGTATATGTACATTGACTGATTATGTGTTTGTTCTATTGAGTGTATGTTACGTGTCTGGAATGTTGTGTTTGGTTCCTTTCGAGTAGCTTATCCTTACTTGTATATTTTGTGTGTGCGTGACTATGATGATTGTGATTGCCTTGATTGTGGGAGCAGATGGCGTTTCCCCCGAGGAGCGATGCCTTTAGTGTAGAGCTGATACCCACCATCTGTAACACCTTAAGGGATATTACCGTAACTAGGTCTAGATTTCTAAGAATGAAAAAAAAAACAAACTTAAAAATGTAGAAACAACATGCAAATACTACTCATAAATATAATTAGATACTATATATGAACAATACAATAAAAATACACATATGTGCCTAATACAACTCATCTATCACCCGAAGGTGTCGTACAAAATATAAAGTATACAAAAACACAACGTTAACTAGGCTATGTCTTCTTGCACGTGACTTTAAGCTCCATCCGCACATGTCTTCACCTGTATCCTGAAAAAGGAGAAACTTAAAGGAGTGAGACATAATGTCTCAGTGAGTGCTCTAAGGACTCTATGGCTGGGTTAGACTCTTCTACTCGGACAACATTCATCATTTATCTCTCATGGCTTTAAACTCACTAAGTCTCTTATAATTCTTCATACCTATGGTCTAGTCTACACCTTTTAATCTTCAATACTTCCTGTGTTAACTACTCTCTCATTCTCCTAACTGTTATATTAGTTTACTATCTCATTCTCAACCTAAGAACTCTTTCTTACCCAAAACCCTCTCTGGTATTTAAACTCTTCATGTTTAGATTTTATTCTTTGTTCTTTTGATATTTAAAGTTGTCTTCTAGGGGTCAAATCTAAGGTCACAGAAATTCTAAAATATTCTTGACACTCCCTTAACGCTCACCTTAATACTCTTATGTTATTCTCTCTTACTTGTCTTATACCTTTCTATTACACCATGAGGGAATTCACCTATTCTCTATCTTATTCACAACTATTATTATCCAACTAGAACCCTCATAACACTATCCTAGGGCCTAGCCTCACACTCATCCTTAAGGTAGCAAACACAATTTTATTTACAAGCATACATTTATTTCACATCTTTTGCCTAGTAACTAGACATACGCATCGTTTTGTTTCATCAAACAAGCATAACGTACATTCATAACATAGGCACATACACATAATCTCGATACTTCATCACAAGACATAATTACGTTTTCACACGTGTTCATATTACATCAATCGCTCATGAAAGTCACACAGACTTCACATAATTACAATTGTAGGACACTTCAAAATATCACACGATAAAAAGATGCATATGCATGTTATGTTCCTAAACCACTACTCATGCACATGTAGTACCAACCTAAACTTTTCGAAAAGTAGACTGGGAGTAAATGCACGGCCATAAGAAGCGTCATCGGTACCGATGCCTTTAGCGCTCGCACCCTCAACTAGTATGATATCCCCCGGCAACTAGTCAAGGTTACCCAGTTTTGCCAGTACGCCCCGGCTCCATGGGATCAACATGGACCATTGGAGTTTTCCCAACCAGATAACCCCCAAGGCTAGGGTTAGACAACCCATCACGGCCTCCACCAGCTAGATTCCTACATACTTTCCTCATCACATAACTCAAATGTTATGATGCATGGTCACATATAATGCTTACAACTTTTCATAGGCTCTTATCATGAAACACTGACATAAGTTCATATCACACTCAGTTTTCTCAAGGTAAATAACAATTACAAATATAAACTTAACGAGGCATAAGAAAAGAAGCAATAATGAATTAACAACTGCAAAAAAGAGTTCATAGGTACAAAAATCATAATAACGAAGATCGTATCTGCCCGGTGGGGATTAAAACCCACTCGGCCAGTTCGCGTCAGGACCCAACCCGCTTGACGAGTGTGGCATCCCGCCCAGCAGGTCCGCGCTCCTAGCGCCAATGTGGACTTAGTTTTTGAAGAAAAGTTACGCAAAGACTATCTAATCTATAAACTCCTTACTCTCTCACAATCCCCTCAAAACCCATCAAATCCCTAATCTTAGGCATAAGGATGGAGAAAAGGTAAATAGATGAACAAGAACAACATAAAGGACAGGGAAGAACACGGGAGAGAACACTCACTTTTAGGAGCACGCAAAGTTGAGTTCTAGGGGTTGGGTTCTCCGGTTTCTATTCCTTCTCTTTCTCTTTATCTTTTTCTTCCCTTTTCTCCTCATTCTTTCTAACTTCTTTCTTCTTTTATTTTGTGACGACTAAACCTAACCCCTCTTCTCTATTCTCTTCTTATAACATGTGGGTAGGCATGTGGCTTAGTGGGCTTTAGTCCCTTATTAGGCCCTAGATGCTCTTTTGGGTTCTATGATAACATTCCTACTAATTTTTAATACTAAGGTGTCAATAACAATAACGCTAATAATAACAATAATAATAATATAATAACAACACCATAACAAAGAATTAATAATAATAATAATAACAACAACAACAATAAATATAATAACAATGATAGGAACAATAATAATAATAATAAGTGATCTAATAACAATAACTCTTAAGACGTCTTTTGTCTAATAACACATAGGAATGGTCCTACTAAGAGCTACCTCATAGTTTATTTCTAGTACGTGAAATTTGGGGTGTTACACCATCCAGGACGGGCAGGATGGTTGGACTATCGATGCAGACGCCCTTTAAGCACGTTTTGATGGCTTGCTCCTTACTCGTTACACGCCACGTGATGCTTTGATCTCCACGACCTTGGTCATGATTCAGGTGGATTTTTCAAAGTTTTCTCGTGAGGTACTTCATCCTTCGCCTGCTTTTCCTACACGCGTTCCTGCTCCTCATCGAGTAGGAAATGCCTGTGAATACCAGAGGTTGTTCAGCACTCAAGCTTCCCATGGGCGCAGACATGGTTGAGGTTCTAGTCGAGTTTCTTTTACAGGAGGTGACGACGATGACGATGACACACCCTCTACCTCTCACCATTGCCTTTAGAAGGCAATGCAGTTCTTGATGTATCTTTTTGAGTAGAGGTGGCCAGATTAGGGAGTGAGTTATGTATCCCCTCCCCCTTTTGAGTTGTATGATTAGGTTCATTGTCACACACCTCTCCCACTATCTTAGTAGTATTTTCAGTTTATGCTTGACTGTATTTGGTTGTGGATTCCGTACGATGTATGTATGTCTATGTTTCTTGTCTTATATTTCCTTGTTGAAGCACTTCTTTTTCATGTTGTCCATTTACGATAAACTGACACAAAAAATAAATAAAAAATAAAAATAAATCCTTACCCTTATTTTCACAAGCAAGTAATTAAAAGAGTTTTCCGAATTGAACTTAAAATAATTTAGACGGTTAGCTAACGCGTTTTCTTTTCCGATTGCGTTCTAAAATGTGATGACTAATGATGGTTAATTTGCGGGTCGTCACACTAATCCCTCAAGGTACAAAGATCTATTTAAGGGGCTAACCTCTCCCAACAAATGCTCATCAATCTTAATTACTAAGCTCTTCCAGTTCTATCCTTGGGGTATGCACTACACCAATCTTGGTGATGCTGAGCAAATGTTAGGGTTATCAAGTTGGTTACATGATTATCCTGGTTCTAGGGCACTACCCAGATCATTAAGATTCTCACAACTAGATACTTTAGACCTTATCGGTGGGCCCTACCTTTATCTCACAACATACCAGACTGTGACTTCCCTAACTCTAGACCATATATCTTATCATATGGTCCCATATACCTTTTTCAATTCATCCTCACCTTAACAATCACAATACTCAAGAAACTTCTAGAGATTCTGGCAAAATAATCTCTATACTCAAAAATTCATCAATTTAGAGATACTTCAATATCTCTGTTCTTTCTATTTACAATATTCTATGTATTTTATCCTTAAGTAATTCTTAAGATGAAATCTTAGTATTGCTTGCTTATTAATTCTACAAAATTTAAGTACTTTAAGACTTATAAAAATCAATTGCATAAAATTTTGATTAATAAATTTTATTAAGTATCTATTTAAGTAATTACTGACCATTTGATAAAAACCCCCAAAGTGGATCATTTTTCAATACCAATAAGTAATGAAATCGGAACCAAAAATTCGAAGAAAAGAAAAAGCAAATAAGACAAGAAATGGTAGAACGACGCCACAATCCGAGGATTGATAAGTCTAGGAGGATTCACCACAAAAAATAGAATTCTTTGATAAGAATCTAAGGCTCTAAGCAAGAACCAAGAGGAGCATTGCTCACTCAATTAGCCAAAGCTAATTCACATTCATAAATGCTAAAAAAATTTTTTTACAAAATATCCTATAGGCCTATTTATACCTCAACTAATAAAAGGCCAAATCAAACTAATAAAGGCCAAAATCATGAATAAGCCCAAACATTAAAAGCAAACAATACTATAGGTGCCTCCACAACTTTGGCACATACAAAAAGGTCCTCAAATAGTCCAACAAGGCCCAATACACAAAATAAGAAAATATATATATATAAGTCATAATCTTTAGTTCCTCCTAGACCTTTTTGCTGCATCAAATAGCGTCCTTTTTGTGTTTGTGGATTTATGCTCCATTAATAAATTGAAAGCTAACTTAGCATGTCCTTAGTTGATTTATTACGTCAAATTGTGGCATCCAAACCTGGACATATTCCTAATCAAATTTCACATTAAGTGCTCTTTGTACAGCATTACCAATTCTAAGGATTCAAATTGGTGCATCCATTTTATGCTTACACTTACTATGTTGAGTTCGTAAGCTTGGAGTGTCCAAATTTTTTGGCTCAAAAAAAGCTAGTGCAATTGCTGTAATTGTGGATCTGAAGCCAAGTAATATTTAAGGGGTCTAATTGCATGCTTCAAATTCAAGTGAGTGCCCTCCAATTTTAAATCCATATATGAATTAATTAGATTTGAGGCGTCACAGTGTATCAATTACAAGTCTAATTCTCGTCCTGATAATTTGAACCCATTCTCAGTCTATTTTTGGATCCAAATATTTTTTTCGGTGGTATTGTTTATGTGGCAATTTAATTGGGGTCTATGTTAATCTGGTGGGGAGTTAAGCTATCCTTATATGTGCAGCTTTCAAATTTGTGTTAATTTTGCAAAATTGTTCTTAAGCTCTTCAATTGTTCTTCTTTAGATCTAGATTTTGATCCATCTAGATTCTTCTTTGTGAGTGTTTTGGTGTTAGATCTATCATTGATTTGTGTTGGTTCACATCTAGACACTTAAATTTTGATGGAAATTAATTGATTGGATGCTTAAATTTGATTTTTGAGAAATCTGAATTTTGAATTGGGGAAGAACATTCAAAGTGTTCTTCATTTGTTCTTGAGCTTTTTGGTGTTAGAACTCTTGTTTGATCTTAAAAAATCTTGCTTGGAGAAAGTTGGGGTTTATTACAAATAAAAAAAAGTTAAAGGTCCAAAAAGAAAATATTCAAGGACCAACTAACAAAAAAAAGAAAAATATTGGTGCAAAAATATAAATACAAAAAGATTAGGGACCCAAGTGCAATTATAAAAAGTTTGGGGGCCAAATTGCAAAAAAAAATTGCCCATTTATAAAAAAAAAACTATCCTCTTTGGTGAGTTAACTCTCATAGTGATAGTAATTTTTTTTCATATACTTTTGTCCTTATTTCAGTGGGGGGAATATACTTGTTCTTCATTTTTTTCCTTGGTTGTTCTTTATCTTTGTCCTTGAGTCTTATTCTTGTCTTACTTGGCATTCCTCTGAGTAACCTTTCTTTTCTTTTTAGCTTTTATTGCCTGTCTTTTAATTTTCCTTGGTTTGGTCTAAAGTATTTCTATTCTTGGCCTCTTAAGTTCAGATTGAAATTTGTGACATATTTCACATTGAATACTTTCTTTATTAGAACTTAGAGGTTCTTTGTAAGAGCTAAAAGGAACAAGAGTAGAAAAAGGCAAGTGTGCACATTATAGAAAAAGCCTCTAAAGAGAAAAACACAAGTGAACTTTGAGTGCAAACACTTAGTTGAGTAGTAAGGTCTATTTTTCTATTATTTGCGCTAACCTTTTCTTGTAGGTATAGAGGGTGTAAAGGAGAAAATTCCTAAATTTCAAGGTAGTTATGATCCAAATGTGTATCTTGAATGGGAGATGAAAGTGGAGCAAGTCTTTGGATGTTGTGATTATAGTGATGGGAAGAAGATTCGATTGGTTTCATTGGAATTTAAAGGATATGCATTGGTATGGTGGAATCAAATGAAAAAAGACATTGATTGGGGAAGAAGACCAATGATCTATACTTGGCAAGACATGAAAAGGTTGTTGAGAAGTAAATTTGTGCCATCTCCTAATGAGAGAGACCTTCAAGACAAGCTACAAAGACTTACTCAAGGAAGCAAAAGTGTTGATGAGTATTACAAAGGGATGAAAATGGCTATGATGAGAGCCAATGTGCTAGAGAAGGATGAAACCACCATAGAAAGGTTCTTATATGGGCTTAATAAAGGCATCTAAGTGAAGTTGCAACACTATGAGTGCTTGGAGGACCTAGTTCACCATGCCAACAAGGTAAAGAAACAACCTGAGAAAAAACATTCCTACAAGAAGACCCATCACTAGGATTCTTCTAGTGGTAAGGACAAGTCCAAGAAGGAGGGGTCTTCCTCACCTAAGCAACAAGGTTCAAAGTCTGCAAGTGGTAAACATGTTCCTAACCCTAGTACTCTTTCTACTTCTAAAAGTAGTTCAATTAAATGTTTTAAATGATTGGGTAAAGGGCATATTACATTACATTGTCCAAACAAGACATCCATGGTCTTGAGGGACAAAGGGGTTGTCACTAGTGAGTTATTGATAAATCTACATTATATGTAGATTTATAGAGCAAGTTCACGTGATTTTTGCATTATCTCATAGGAAATTTGTGAGAAAATAGATCATTAATGAAGGAATTCTTGTGATGAGTATTTTTAAGCTTTCTACTTAAAATTGCATGAATTGTCTTGATTTTGTGAAAGGTAGTTAGGTAAACAGAAAAAAGATATACAGTCCATAGGCATATAAGAGTATTATGTTAGGCAAAAGGTCTTAAAGGAAGTAAAAACTAAAGGGGGATCGAAAAAGAAGCCTATAAGCATAAGAACAACCAAAAAGATGTAACAGCCCAAATTTCAAGTACTAGAAACAAACCACGAGATAGCTTTTAGTAGAACCCTTCTCATATGTTATTAGAGAAAAGATGTCTTAAGAATTATTATTATTATATTTCCTATTATTATTATTATTATTATTGTGTTGTGTTGTTGTTATTATATTTATTGTTATTATTATTATTGTTGTTGTTGTTATTATTATTATTATTATTATTCTTATTATTATTGTTGTTATTAATACCTTAGTATTATAAATTAGTCGGAATATTATCATACAACCCAAAAGAGCATCTAGGGCCCAATAGGGGACTAAAGCCCACTAAGCCATATACCCACCCACATGTTATAAGAAGGGAATAGAGAAGGAGGGTTAGGTTTAGCCGTCACAAAATAGAGGAAGAAAAAAGTTAGAGAGAATGAGGAAAAGAAAAGAAGAAGAAGAGGAAGAGAAGGAGGAAGAATAGAAACCGGAGAATCCAAACCCTAGAACTCAACTTTGCATGTCCACAAAGGTGAGTGCTCTCCCCCATGTCCTTCTTTGTTCTTGTTCATCTATTTATCTTTTCTCTCCTTATACCTAAATTTAAGGATTTGATGGGTTTTGAGGGGATTGTGAAGGAGTAAAGAAATTATAAATTAGATTGATCAATTATCGATGTAGAAGAGTGATTAAGAATCTAATTATTTATCTTGAAGCATTTAGAACCCAAAGACAATAGGAAAAATAAATTAAAATTAGTACCTCGGATCCGCCCGGCGGGATTAGATAGCCGCTGGGCGACTTTTCTTCAAAAACTGGATTCTGCGTTTACGCTAGGCACGCGGAGCCGCTGGGCGGGGTGAAATACCCGCTGGGCGGGTTGGGTTCCGACGCGGACTTGTTGGGCGGGTTCGCTGGACCGCTGGGCGGGACTTCCGTCCTGCTGGGCGGATACGACTTTTGTTATCCTGTTCTTTGTGTTTATGAGCTCCTCTTTGCAGTTTTTAACTCATTGTTGTTTGTTTTCTTATGCCTTGTTGAGGTTATATTGTATGATTATTATTTACCTTGAAAGAAACTGAGTGTGATATGAAATTGTGTCAATGTTTCATGATAAAAGTCTATAAAAAGTTGTAAGCATTATTTGTAACCATGCATCATAACATTTGAGTTATGTGATGAGGAAAGTATGTAGGAATCTGGCTGGTGGAGGCCGTGATGGGTTGTCTAACCTTAGCCTTGGGGGTTATCCGGTTGGGAAAACTCCAATGGTTCATGCTGATCCCATGGAGCCGGGGCGTATTGGCAAAACTGGGTAACCCTGACTAGTCACCGGGGGATATCATGCTAGTTGAGGGTGCGAAAGCACAAGGCATCGGCACCGATGACACTTCTTATGGCCTGCATTTACTCCTAGTCTACTTTCCGAAAAGTTTAGGTTGGTACCACATGTGCATGAGTAGTGGTTTAGGAACATAGCACGCATATGTATCTTGTTATAGTGTGATATGTTAGAGTGTGCTATGTTGTAATTATGTGAATTCTATGTGACCCTATCTATGTGAATTCTATGTAAGAATGTAATTGTGCCTTGTGATGAAATGTTAAAGTTGTGGACATGTGATCATATCTTGCACGAGTGTCGTTCCTGTTTGATAAAATAAAACGAGGTATATGTCTAGTTACTAGACAAAGAATGTGAAACAATTATATGCTTGTAATTGGAATTGTGTTTGCTACCTTAAGGATAAGTGAGAGGCTAGACCTTAGGATAGTGTTATGAGGGTTCTAGTTGGATAATAATAGTTGTGAATAAGATAGAGGAAGGGTGAATTCCCTCATGGCGTAATAGAAAGGTATAAGACAAGTAAGAGAGAGAATGAAATAAGAGTATTTTAGGATGTCTGTAACCTTAGACTTGACCCTAGGGGACAGCTTTGAATATTAAAAGGAAGAAGAGTAAATTCTAAAGAGGGTTTTGGGTAAGAAAGTATAAATAATGAGGATGAGTTCTTAAGTTAAGAATGAGATAGTAAACCAATATAATAGTTATGAGAATGAGAGAGCAATTAACAGGGAGTATTGACTGTTGAAAGGTGTAGACTCAACCATAGGTATGGATAATTATGAGAAACCTAATGAGGCTAAAGCCATGAGAGATAAGTAATGAAGGTTGTCCGAATAGAAGAGTCTAACCCAGCCGTAGAGTCCTTAGAGTACTCACTGAGACATTATGTCTCATTCCTTTAAGTTTCCCATTTTCAGGATACAGGTGAAGACATGCGTAGATGGAGCTTGGAGTCACGTGCAAGAAAACGTAGTCTAGTTTATATTATATTTTTGTATTCTTCTTTATATTTTGTACGATACCTTCAGGTGATAGATGAGTTATATTTGGCATATATGTTTTTTTTATTGTATTGTTCGTATATAATATTTAATTATATTTATGAGTAGTATTTGTATGTTGTTTCTACCTTTTTTCAGTTTTTTTTAAAATCTAGATCTAGTTACGATAATGCCCCTTAGGGTGTTACAAAAGAGGCTAGAAGAGAAGAACGGAATGCACAAAGTTGCACACGCCTGGCAAGATTGGCAGGCCGCCTAGCGTCACTCACTTTAGTAGCACCCACCCGGTAGGTGGTGTATCCCGCCCAGCGCATTTGGGCAGGTTTCCGACCTCGTCGGACGGGTCTAAGGTCCAAGTTCTAATTTTATTTTAATTGTCAATGGGCCTAGATTATGCGAGACGAACCGGGTTAAGCCTTCTTCTTTGAAATTCTAGAGATACATTACAAATAGAAAGGAGCTCAATTTCATTTTCATTCTATTCTCTCTCTTGAATTTTGACGGAGGAAGGACTTCCCCATAACTTTAGAGAATTCTCCCTGCATCCCATTCGACAGAGACTAAAGGCCACCATTTTTGTTAAGGTTTACCTCTAGTTTCTGATAATGTATACTGTAATGGGTTACTTCTCTTTGTTATGGAAAACTAATCTCTAGGCTAGAATTGTGGTGTATCCATGCTTGAGATAACTGGAACTCTATTTTGATTGTTAATTTTATTTCCCTTTTTCTTTCAATTGAATTTCCATTGTGTTATTCATTATATTGTTTGGAATTGATCACTCCTTGCATGTCTTTAATCAGTTAATTAATTGGCGACCATACAGTAATTAATTCATAGACCTCTAAGGTAATTGGGTTTAGGACGTTGCATGATCAAACTACGAACTAAGCTCCCAATCAAATTCATTCTCTCTCTTTGTTCCTAATCTTTTCTTGGATTAAACCACTGCATGACCAACCAGGGGTTTAATACAGGAAAGAGTTTTTACAACCCATGACCAAGGGTTGTGAAAGAACTCGGTAGAGGGATATTGGCAATTGAACTTGGAAATAAAATTACATTTTAACTTAGGGGAAGGAAATCGAAGGCATAGGTGAACTCATAATCCTAGGTTCTTAACTCATTGAAATCCAATTTAATTTTAATTGTTCTTTTTTTGCAACTCCTTGCATTTTAATTCTTTGAACTCAACCCATAAAACTTGAATAACCTAGACAAAGTACATAGGAATTTCTCTGAAAGGTACTCCATATCAGCCCTTTGGGTACGATATTTGGACTCAAGTTCATTGTTACTACTGCGATAGGATGCGCTTGTCCTTAAGCATGTTCTAGACGCATCAAGTTTCTGGCGCTGTTCCCAGAGACCGATTGTGCAATATCAAGAAAGAGAAATTCCAGTTGGATTAGGCAATATTTTATTTTATTTTGTCTTATTTTATCTCATCTTATTTTACTCTTTTATTTTATTTTATTTTATCTTGAATTATTTTACTTTATCTTATTTTTTTATTTGTTTATTTTTTTTATCTTATATTATTTGTTCCTATTTTATCTTATTTGATTGTATTTTATTATTTAGAGTCTAGTTTTTCTTTTCTTTTACATCCCTTTCTTTTAGTGGTTAATGCTAACCCATTCACAAGAGCTTGAGCTATAGTTTATTCTTGAGATCGAAAGACATTATTGCAGGTTAAGAAGAGAGTGGAGACCAATGGCTAGAGAGGAACCCAGGGAAACCCTCCAAGATTAATTTGCCCATCAGATAGGGGTAACTGACAACATTCGCTGCCCCACCGTGGAGGTGAACAACTTCGAGCTGAAACCTACATTGATCTCCATGGTGCAAAACTTAGGGCAATTTAGGGGCCTACCATCTAAAGACCCCCTAGGCCATCTGAAGAAGTTCCTGAGGATTACAGACACAAAAAATACAACGGTGTCTCACCTGACGCTATCAGGCTTGGCTTATTCCCTTTCTCTTTAATGGGAAAGGTGGCAGTAAAGGTGTTCACCGATTGGATTGGACCGGTTTTGAAGAGAAAAATCATCCAATCCAATCACTTCAGTTTTGTTAATTTATCATCCAATCAATTAGGTTTGAAATTTAAATCCAATCTAATCCGATTCGATCCAATTTAAAACGGTTTGGATTGGATCGATTTTTGGTTTTAATCTTATTATTATTTTTCAAAAAAGAGTATTAAATAAATAATATGATAAATAATAAATATATTAAAAAATAATTTAAAATATCTAATATTTCATTAATGAGTCATTATATAACTAATACTAGTATAACTCTTCAAATATATATTATTAAAAATAAATTTACACAAGTTGATAATTATGTTTATGTATCTTTATTCAAATAGTTACTAAAAAACTATCTTTAACTAAATATATTTTTTATAAACAAGTATAATTTATGTGATAATGTTACAAATATATAAGAAATAAAAACATAAACATGAGTGATATTAGAAAATTACAAATGAAAATATATATGCATGTATAAATTTGGCTTGGATTTGATTGGATCGATTTTCAAAATCAAATCCGAAATCCGATCCAATCTAATAAAAAATTTTGATTTTTTCGATTTTTGATTTTTTCGGTTTATTTGGTTTTCTTTTTTTGGATCAATTTTTTTCGTTTTCAGTGAATTGGATTTGTTTATAAACACCCCTAGGTGGCGGACTGGCTTTATTCTTTGCCAGGATGATCTATCTCTACCTAGGACCAGTGCACCCAGAAGTTTTTGACAAAATATTTCCCTTTGACAAGGTCAAGCCAACTGAAAAAGGACATAGTGAATTTTGTTCAATATGAGCAAGAGTTATTATTTGAGGCTTGGGAGCGCTTCCAAGATTTAATCAAAAATGTCCCCATCATGGATACCTGTGTGGACAACTAATTCATATTTTCTACAACGCGATTTCAGCTAAAAATAGACTCTCCATTGATACTGCTTGCAGGGGAACAATTCTTAAAAAGTCCCCCAATGAGGCCTTTGCCATCATAGAAGACCTGGCCTCAAACAACTATCACTGCTCCTCTAGCAACAAACACATCCTGAAAAGGCCAGTTGGAGTACACCAAGTAGAGGCCAGTGTGGCCATGGAGCAAAAATTGGAAACCATCACCAAGCAATTGGAAACCCTGATGAGGGCTCAAGCACAATATGCATAAGCAGTCCCTCCCCATTGTGATCAGTGTGGCCAGGTGGGCCATGAAGGGAAGGATTGCGAGATGAGCAATTTCTTCATCCCTTTTGCTGAAGAGGCAAATTTTGTGCGCAACTCTAGTCAGGTTCAAGGTGGCTTACATTCTTGTACTTACAACCCTGCTTGGAGAAACCATCCCAACTTCTCTTGGTGGACAGCAAAAGAGCCATAATCAGAATGTCTATAAGCCCCCTTACATGTAAAACCAAAATCAGAGATAGGAGGAGAGGAGGCCTAACTTGCAAGAGACCATGATGCAATACATGTCCAAGAACAATGACAGAATGAAAGCCTTGAAAACTTAAATAACCAATCTGGCTAATCTGATGTCTCAAAGAGCTTCAGGTTCCTTCCCTACTCAAACAGAACCTAACCCAAAGGAGGATGTCAAGGCCGTCACTCTTAGGAGTGGCAAAACACTAGAGGGACCAGTTCAGAAGAGGGAAGAAAACCCTCCACCACAGCATGAGGCTCTTACTGATGAGAGCCAGCCTGGAGAAAGGAAAAAGGAACGGAGGTAACTACACCTCCTCAGGTAAGCATCCCTTTTCCTCAAAGGGTGAAGGATGAAGAGAAAGATAAGTAGTTTTAGAGGTTTGTTGAGATTTTCAAGAAACTGTAGATTAACATCCCTTTTGTTGAGGCCTTGGCTCAAATGCCCAAGTATGCAAAATTTTTAAAGGAAATTGTTTCTAGTGAAAAGAAACTTAGGAAATTTGAGTTGGTTAGCCTTAGTGAAGAGTGCTCTGCTGTGGTATTCAAGAAGTTGCCCCCTAAACTTAGGGACCCAAGGCTAGTATTAATTTAATGCCTTTTTCTATTTTTAAGAAGTTAGGGATGCGAGAGCCCTAACCTACTAACATATCTCTTCAGTTGGCTGACAAGTCTATAGCTCACCCTAAGGGAGTAGTGGAAGATGAGTTAGTTAAGGTGAACAAATTTATCTTCCCTACCAACTTTGTTGTGCTTGATATGGAAGAGGATGAGGACGTCTCGATCATCCTAAGACGTCCATTCCTTAACACGGCTGATGCTCTGATAGAAGTTTGACATGGAAAATTGACCTTGAGGCTTGTAATGAGGAGATGGTTTTTAAGGTACTAGATTCCCTTAAGAAACCCTCCTCTTTTGTCTCCTGTAACTTTGAGCAAGCCAGAGACATGATTGAGGCACTGGCGGATAGTGCCTTCTCAAGTGTAAGGGTGCCAAACCCCTTAGAAAAAGTCCTCACTCTTGAGGACTCTAATTGGGACTTAACTAGTGAGGAGGAAGAAATGTTGATGTTTCTTCAACCTCACAAAGGAGCCAAATGTTGGAGACATCAAAGGTTTGAAGAGTTGGAGAGGGGCAAGGAACCAAATCCTAAGCCCTCTATTGTGGAACCTCCTACCTTGGAGCTAAAGCCACTCCCCTTCAACTTAAAATATGTATTTCTTAACCTTCCTTCTTCCTTGCCAGTTATTGTTTCTACAGGATTATTCGCCATTATGGAGGATAAGCTGTTAAGGGTTTTAAGAGACAACAAGGAGGCCTTTGGGTGGACTACCCATGATGTAAAAGGCATTAGCCCTACAGTGTGCACCCATAGGATCTACATGGAAGACAACTATGAGCCCCAGGCACTACCTCAAAGGCGCCTAAATCCTAACATGAAGGAGGTAGTTAAAGGGGAGGTGATTAAGCTCCTTGATGCAGATATCATATACCCAATCTCTGACAGCAAATGGGTAAGTCCAGTGCAATGTGTCCCTAAAAAGGGGGGGCACCATGGTTATGGAAAATGAAAACAAGGAGCTAATTGCGGTAAGAAAAACCACCGGGTGGCAAATGTGTATAGACCATAGGAAGCTCAATGAAGCCACCCGGAAAGACCACTTTCCTCTACCCTTTATTGATCAAATGCTTGAGAGGTTAGCAAGGCATGAATACTACTATTACCTAGATAGGTATTCTAGTTATATGCAAATTCCCTTGGCTCCTATAGACCAAGAGAAAACCATTTTCACATGCCCTTATGGGACCTTTGCATATAAAAGGATGTCCTTTGGTCTTTGCAATGCCCCTGCCACTTTTTAAAGATGCATGATGACCATATTTTCTAATCTTATTGAAAATTCTATAGAAATTTTAATGGATGATTTTTTTGTATTTGGGTCATCCTTTGACAAATGTTTAGCTAACCTTGACTTAGTTTTAAAAAGATGCAAGGACACTAACCTAGTTCTTAATTGGGAAAAGTGTCAATTCATGGTTCAAGGGTGCATAGTCCTAGGGCACAAGGTATCCCCCAAGGGTATAGAGGTAGACCCCACAAAGGTGGAGGCGATTGCAAAATTACCTCCACCCAATTCTGTAAAGGCAGTGAGGAGTTTTCTGGGTCATGTTGGATTTTACAGGAGGTTTGTCAAAGATTTTTCTAAAATTGCCAAACCCATGATAGACTTCCTAACTAAAGAAGCCAATTTTGACTTCTCTGAGGAGTGTCTAAGGGCATTCAACTTACTAAAGGAGAGACTTATTAGTGCTCCTGTTGTGGTTACCCCCAACTAGTCCTTACCTTTTGAGCTAATGTGTGATGCTAGTGACACTGCTGTGGGGGCAATTTTGGGCCAAAGAAGAGATAAGGTATTCTACACCATATATTATGCCAGTCGTACTCTGGATGAAGCCCAGAAAAATTACACCACCACCGAAAAAGAGATGCTAGCAATAGTGTTTGTTTTTGATAAATTTAGGCATTATTTAATTTTGTCTAAAGTTATTGTTTACACTGACCACTCTGTTAGTAAATTTTTGTTGAATAAACAAGATGTTAAACCTCGATTGATTAGATTGATACTCCTTCTTCAGGAGTTTGACTTGGAGATCCAGGATAAGAAGGGTTTAGAGAATCTGGTGGCAGACCACCTATCCCGCCTAGACCACAGTGTGATGTAGCCTGCTGATAAGGGAGAGATACAGGAGTCATTTCCTGATGAACGACTCCAAACTATTTCCCACGTCTTTCCCTCTCCATGGTATGCAACTATAGTGGATTCCCTTGCTTGCAAGGTCTTTCCAAAAAACTACACCTACTAGGAGAAAAAGAAGCTGCTCTCTGATGTGAAGCATTACTTCTGGGATGAACATTATTTGTTCAAGGTATGTGGGGATGGCATAGTAAGACGTTGTGTTCCCTTTGATGAGGTAAGTTCTATCTTTACTCATTGCCACTCTAAGGAAGTTGGAGGTCCTTTTGGGCCAACTAAAACCGCCTACAAAGTACTATAGTGTAGTTTTTATTGGCCCACTATTTTCAAAAGATTCTCATAATTTTTGTAAGGGCCTGTGATAGCTTCCAAAGAGTTGGAAATATTTCTAGGCGTCTTGAGATGTCCCAAAACAACATGTTTGTCTGTGATTTGTTTGATGTATGGGGAATAGACTTCAGGGGTCCTTTTCCTAAATCTTTTAATAGTGAGTACATTCTGGTTGTTGTGGACTATGTTTCTACGTGGGTGGAAGCTGTAGCCCTCCCTTCCCACTAATGATGCTCGAAGTGTTGTAAAATTCTTAAAGAAAAATATTTTTACCCATTTTGGCACAACCCGAGCAATTATTAGTGATGGTGGCACACACTTTTGCAATAAGTAATTTGATAATCTTTTGAGCAAATATGGTGTGATACATAAAGTGGCTACTCCCTATCACCCACAAACCAGTGACTAAGTGAAAATCTCTAACAGGGAGTTGAAAAGAATTTAGAAAAGACCGTGAATGCATCCAGAAAAGACTAGTTTTTAAAATTGGATGATGCGCTCTGGGCTTATAAAACTACATTTAAAACTCTCATTGGCATGTTTCCTTATAGATTAGTCTTTGGAAAAAACTGCCATTTGCCTGTTAAGCTAGAACATAAGGCACTTTGGGCCCTTAAGTTTCTTAACTTTGATTCTAAGCTTGCAGGTAAAAATAGGCTGCTACAGTTGAATAAGATGGATGAGCTTTGTTTTGAAGCTTATGAAAATGCTTAGTTCTATAAGGAAAGGACTAAAGGGTGGCATGATAGGCACATACAAAGTCACGAGTTTCATGTGTGTGAAAAAGTTCTTATTTATAACTCGCGCTTGCAGCCTTTTCCCAGGTAAATTGCGATCTAGGTGATATGAACCATTTGTAGTGACTCAAGTGTTTCCTTATGGTGTGGTGGAAGTGGGCAAGGAGGATGGCACTACCTTTAAAGTAAATGGGCACCAAGTTAAGCACTATGAGGAAGGTTTGCTCCAGGTAAAATACATCACTCTTCTCAAGAGTTGATGCTCTTGGATTCCATTAGGCTCATGATGTTAAACAAGCATTTCCAAGAGGCAACCTATAGGTATTCCCTTTTAACTATTCTTTCTCGCATTTTATTTTATCTTCTAATTTAGCAATTTTATATGAAAAAATAATTTCGCATAGCCATTGGGTGGAAATTTTTTCAAAAAATGTTGATCGCCTCGACGCCGAGTGAGTCGCACGTCCCGCTAGTAGACGTGTGTCGATAGATGAACACATCACAGGCCACTTGATGAGCATGCATGACGCAAATAAAATAAAAACCACCAAGCGGGTCCCTACAAAAAAAAAATTGGGGGTTTAAACCCATTTCACTTTCAATTTTTTACTTTTCTCTCAACCTTTTCTACTTAACTTTTGCTCTTTTCTCAATTTCTTCTTCAACCCACATCCCCAAGTGTTTTATTTCTCCTTCAAAGGTATGAATTTCTTTTACATTTACTCTAATTGTTTACATTTGAGGTTTTCTTTTTTCTCTTATTTTTATTTTGTTACTGTTTTTCATCTCTATTGGTCTGCTATACTGAACCACTTTTTATACGTTGATGTGCTAATTATGTGATGCCTTTGCTTCATCTCTTATTTTGTTATCACTATCAACTATTGCCTACTACTGTATGCTCTATAAATTTAGTTGTCACTCACAATTTGATGCAAATGACCCTTTAGAGCATTTGCCTGTTAATACTTGCTAGTCTTGAATCTACCTGTGCCTCATGGTTTCTTTACTTTCATCCCTATGTGAGAATTGAGCCTAAACAAATAATTTTATTCAGTGTTTTCTTCTTTGCATGTTATTAACTTTAGAACTTGGCTTGATTATTATTTTTGTTGCTTCATTTGTGTCACACACATATGATAGAGGCACATTTCTTCTTTTTGAGCCAGGACCAAATATTAACCACCGTGCGTAAATACCTTTTGCTAGCCCCCTTGAGCTTTATTCCATTTATTCATTGAATTGCCTCTTTGCATGCCTAAAAGTGAAAAACAATTTTTTCCCGCTTGATTGGAATTAAGGGATCTGCTTTTACATGCTACTTGTGGCTGGATTCTAAGTTTGGGGTTGCTTGAGGACAAGCAACAATTTAAGTTTGGGGTAGGGGTAGAGTAACATTAAAAAAGAGGAAAAAGAAGAGAGACGTACAATTTTTTTTATGTTTATGTTTTCTGTTATTATAAATATTGAAAAATTGACAAACACAAAATATTAATGCCAAGGGATGAATAATAGTAATGAAATGACTGTGATGATGTTTATGATAGTCCCTTAATTTCAATTGCTTAGCCTAATTCCAAATATTTTTACCCACTAGTAACCCTAGCCCATTACAACCTGAAAAGACCTCTTGAGTGTGTGCACTTATTTTGTAACATTAATTTTAGACTCTTGTTAGGCATATGGTAGGCATAACATGTGATGATGTTGAGTGTAAACAGAACCCAAATTTTGGTGAGTTGAGTGAAAACACTTAATCCTGAGGAGAGTAAAGCAGGTAAAGAGTGCAGGCAGAGGATTTACTATCTTATTTTAACTTGTTCTATTTTTGGAGGGAATTGTGACTCTTAAAACTGAGTTGGCTAAATATATGTATGTGACTATTTTGAAAGAATGGAACTATTGATTGTGATTTATTGAAAATGTATTTGAGTTGAAGATGAAGCATATGCTCCGACCTCTTAAGTCTGGGATTGTGATAAATCTACATTATATGCAGATTTATAGAGCAAGTTTACATGATTTTTGCATTATGATAGAGGTCTCGGAGGAGCTTAGCTATCTTGTTAATTGTCATTTAAGACTGTTTGTTTTTTGGACCTTGTTAGGCTTTTTGTAGTCCTTTTGTATGCGCGTAAGTGTTGCTCATTAGGTGTTATGTGGACTTTAGTTATTTTTAGCTGCAAGCTAATGTTTTAGTTTGCTTTGTTTAGGCCTACTATAAATTGTGTTAGGCCTTTTTAATTGTTTGGGCCTTTTTATTAGTGATAGTATAAATAGGCCCTTAGGACTCATGTAAAAAAAACTTTTGGCATTTTGAATGTGATTAGCTTTTGCTAATTGGGAGAGCATTGCTCCTCTTAGTTCTTGCTTTGAACCTTTAGATTCTTATCAAAGAATTCTATTCTTTGTGGCGAATCCTCCTTGACTTATCAATCTTCGGATTGTGGCATCGTTCTTACCATTTCTCATCTATTTCACTTTTTCTTTCCTTCAATTTTAGTTTCAATCTTGTTGCTCATTGGTGCTGAAATTATTTATCCATTTTGGAGATTCATCAATTAGTATCTAGAGCCAAATTCAACATCAATTACACATCCAATTATGCCAAATTTCGTGTTAATTCTGCATTGCAAGTTGTTGATTTCATGGTTCCAATTTTGGTTCGTGTCCGTTTGGCGGCCTCTATAACCTGCTGGGCGGGTGCGCATCGATGCAGCAAATCCAGCAAATTTGTGAGTCCTTTTACATAATTCTTGTGTCTTACTTTTTGTTGTTTATCTAATCTTTTTTGAGTCAATTTCTTCTTTTTTCCTTCAAATTTCATGTCAAATTATGCAGTTGTGTTCATCTTGTTATTATTGTGTTCATGTGTAGATCTACATTTTGATCCATTTGATTCCATGTTAGTTGATGTTTTGGTGTTAGATCTATATTCTTGTGAGTTATTTTACATCTAGATGCTTGATTTGAGGTGAAATTTAGTTGATTGGGAATTTAGATTGAATTTTGGAGTTTTGAATTTTGAAATTGGGGAAGAACACTCGTAGTGTTCTTGAGATTTTTGTGGTAGAAACTTGTTAGATCTTAAAAATTTTGTTTGGAGAGAGTTGGGGCGTGTTTGCAAATAAAAAAATTAAAGGCCCAAAGAAGAAAATATTCAAGGACTAATTGGCAATTTTATAGGGGCAAAAGTGAAAATACAAAAAATTTAGGGGCCCAAGTGTAATTATAAAAAGTTTGGGGGCCAAATTGCAAAAAAAAATTGTTAAAAAAAATTGCCCATTTATAAAAAAAAGTCTACCCTCTTTGGTGAGTCAACTCTCATAGTGACATTTTTTTTCTTTCATATAATTTTGACTTCATTTGGGTGGGGGGAATACACTAGTTCTTCATTTTTCCTTGGTTGTTCTTTTATCTCTTTTTCTTGAGTTTTCTTCTTGTCTTACTTGGTATTCTTGAGTAAACTTTCATTTCTTTTTATCTTTTATTGCTTGTCTTAAAAATTTCCTTAGTTTTGTTTAGAGTATTTCTATTCTTAACCTCTTAAGTTGAGCTTGAAATTCGTGACATATTTCACATTGAATATTTTCTTTATTTGAACTTGGAGGTTCTTTGTAAGAGCTAAAGAGGAACAGGAGTGGAAAAAGGAAAGTGTGCACATTATAAAAAAGCCTCTAAAAAAAGAAACATGAGTGAACTTTGAATCTAAACACTTAGTTGAGAGGTAAGGTTCAATTTTTCTATTATTTGCATTAACTTTTTCTTGTAGGTATGGAGGGTGTGAAGGAGAAAATTTCTAAATTTCAAGGTAGTTGTGATTTGGAGGTGTATCTTGAATGGGAGATGAAAGTGGAGCAAGTATTTGCATGCTATGATTATAGTGATGAGAAGAAGATTCGATTGGTTTCATTAGAATTTGAAGGATATGCATTGGTATGATGGAATCGAATGAAAAAAGACATTGATTGGGGAAGAAGACCACTGATCTATACTTGGCAAGATGTGAAGAAGTTGTTGAAAGGTAGATTTGTACCATCTGCTCATGAGAGAGACCTTCAAGACAAGCTACAGAGACTTACTCAAGGAAGCAAAAGTGTTGATGAGTATTACAAAGAAATGAAAATGGTTATGATGAGAGCCAATGTGCAAGAGAAGGGTGAAACCACCATGGCAAGGTTCTCATATGGGCTTAATAGAGACATCCAAGTGAAGTTGCAACACTATGAGTGCATGGAGGACCTAGTGCACCATGCTAACAAGGTGGAGAGACAACTTGAGAGGAAGCATTCTTACAAGAAGACCTATCACTATGATTCTTCTAGTGGTAAGGACAAGTCCAAGAAGGAGGGATCTTCCTCACCTAAGCAACAAAGTTTAAAGTCTCCAAGTGGTAAACATGTTCATAACCCTAGTACTCTTTTTACTTCTAAAAGTAGTACAACTAAATGTTTTAAATGCTTGGGTAAAGGACATATTGCATTACATTGTCCAAACAAGACAACCATGGTCTTGAGGGACGAAGGGGTTATCACTAGTGAGTTATCTTCTACTAGCTTATGTAGTACCTCTAATGATAATTATAGTGGATGTGGTACCAAACCTCTAGATGGGGAATTGATGATGTGTAGGAGGTTGTTGGGTATTCAATGTAAAGATAATGATGGGGTTTAAGGAGAGAACATATTTCAAACTAGATACATGATTCTAGGGAAATTGTGCTCTTAGATTATTGATGGGGGTAGTTGTATTAATGTGGCTAGCACTAGGTTGGTTAGCAAACTAAACCTTAAAACCACCCCACACCTAAACCTTATTGTTTGAAATGGCTAGGTAATAAAGGAGAATTGGTTGTTGATCAACAAGTGTTGGTGAGTTTTACAATTGGAAAATATAAAGTGATGTGTTGTGTGATGTAGTGTCTATGGAAGTTGGTCATATCTTGTTAAGTAGACCTTGGCAAGTTGAAAGAAATATAACTCACCATGGGAAGACTAATAAGATCTCTTTTGTACATAAAGGTTATAAGATCAAACTTGTACCACTTTCTCCTAAGGAAGCAAGTGAGAATCAAATTAAGTTGAGAAAGAAGATAGAACAAGAAAGAAAAGAGGTAAAAGAAAAAGAGATGAGAGAAAAGGGATTGGTTGAAAAAGAAAGTGAAAAGAAGATAGCAAAAGATGAGGAAAGATATGATTGTTCTTGTTTTTACTCTATGTTTGTTTATGAAGATTCTCTTGTGAAAGGACTTGAAGAAAATCTTCCTAAGGAAGAATGCAAAGATTTATACTCTAACCTCGTGTTTGGAAGTGATGTTTCTCTTATGCAAGAAAATGAAGAGGAGTCCTTAAAGGAGGAGTGCAAAACTCTTATTCTTTCTTCTAACTTGGATGTTGGATTTAATTCTTTTTGTAAATTTGATTATGCATCTAACCATATTAATTCTTTTGTTTTGATGCCCAAGGAAGAATTGTCCATAAAAGATCAATGGGCAAGGTAATTTGGAGATGAGGTGGATGCACATGACGAACAAGCCAACCCTTGGGAGAAGAGAAATTGGATCCAAAGTGTTTATAACCTTTTGTTTTCCTTAATGTGTTAATTCTTAAGGCTTATGATTTACATGTTGCTTGTGATTTGCATGAAAATTATGAAATACATTATGTTCATGGTTTGCATGAACTATCTTTAGGTGGTGGAGCAAAGTCCTTAAGATTTGGGATTAATGTACATCATTTGGACTTGTATGATCATGATGAGACTTCCCCTTTATGTGTTGTTGTTTGTGGAAAGATTAGGAATGATGAGTTCTATAAGCATGATACACTCAAGCTTAATGATAGATGGATGCTGCATATTCCTCATTCTTTTTGGATGGCTTTCATTTTATTGATGATTGATGGTTTCTTTAGTCTCATATTTGATCTGGGAGGATGGATATATATGCACACAAATAATAAGAGATTTGCCCTTTCAAGGGATTCAAGTCTCCATAATTGTAGGATTTTTCTTATTCATTGAAAACTAATATTTCCTTTTTTTTCATGTACAAATAAAGGAGCTAAATTTGTGGTCAAATTTCTTCCAAGAAGGAGGGAATGATAGAGGTCTCGGAGGGGCTTAGCTATCTTGTTAATTGTCATTTAAGACTCTTTGTTTTTTGGACCTTGTTGGGCTTTTTGTGGTCCTTTTGTATGCGCGTAAGTGTTGCTCATTAGGTGTTATGTGGACTTTAGTTATTTTTAGTTGCAAGCTAATGTTTTAGTTTGCTTTGTTTAGGCCTACTATGAATTGCATTGGGCCTTTTTAATTGTTTGGGCCTTTTTATTAGTGATAGTATAAATAGGCCCTTAGGACTCATGTAAAAAAACTTTTGGCATTTTGATTCTTATCAAAGAATTTCATTCTTTGTGGCGAATCCTCCTCGACTTATCAATCTTCGGATTGTGGCGTTGTTCTTACCATTTCTTATCTATTTCGCTTTTTCTTTTCCTTCAATTTTGGTTTCAATCTTGTTGCTCATTGGTGCTGAAGTTATTGATCCATTTTGGAGATTCATCATTTCATCACATTATCTCATAGGAAATTTGTGAGAAAATAGGCTATTAATGAAGAATTTCTTGTGATGTGCATTTCTAAGCTTTCTACTTAAAATTGCATGAATTGCCTTGATTTTATGGGATTTTGTGAAAGGTGGTTAGGTGAACAGAGAAAAGATATGTAGTTTACAGGCACAAAAGAGTATTATGCTAGGCAAAGTGGTCTTAAAGGAAGCAAGAACTAAAAGGGGATCGACAAAGAAGCCTACAAGCATAGGAACAGCCAAAAAGGATGCTAGAAGAGAAGAACGGAATGCACAAAGTTGCACACGCCTGGCAAGATTGGCATACTGCCTGGCAGGACTCACTTTAGTAGCACCTACCCAGCAAGGAAGCCAGCTAGTACCAACACGAAGCATATTTCTTTCAAAAAACCCATCTAGTGGGTTTTCGACCCTACTGGGCGAGTCCGAGGTCCAAGTCCTAATTTTATTTTAATTCTCAATAGACCTGGATTGTGCGAGATGGACCAGGTTAAGCCTCCTTCTCTAAAATTCCAAAGATACATTACAAATAGAAAGGAGCTCAATTTCATTCTCACTCTATTCTCACTCTTAGATTTTGACTGAGGAAGGACTCACCTATAACTTTAGAGGATTCTCTCTGCATCTCAGTGGCCAGAGACTGAAGGCCACCTTTTTTGTTAAGGTTTACCTTTAGTTTCTGATAATATATATTGTAATGGGTTACTTCTCTATTGTTATAGAGAACTAATCTCTAGGCTAGAATTGTGGTGTATCCATACTTGAGATAATTGGAACTCTATTTTGATTGTTAATTTTATTTCCCTTTTTCTTTCAATTGAATTTCCATAGTGTTCTTCATTATATTGTTTGGAATTGATCACTCCGTGCATGTCTTTAATTAGTTAATTAATCGGCGACCATACTGTAATTAATTGATAGACTTCTAAGGTAACTAGGTTTAGGACGTTGTATGATCAAACTACGAACTAACATCCCAATCGAGTTCGTTCACTCTCTTTGTTCCTAATCCTTTCCTAGATTAAACCACTGCATGACCAACCAAGGGTTTAATACAGGAAAGAGTTTTTACAACCCATGACCAAAGGTTGTGAAAGAACTCGGTAGATGGATATTGGCAATTGAGCTTGGAAATAAAATTACATTTTAACTTAGGGAAAGGAAATTGAAGGCATAGGTGAAACCATAATCCTAGGTTTTTAACTATTGAAATCCAATTTAATTTTAATTATTCCTTTTTTGCAACCCCTTGCATTTTAATTCTTTGAACTCAACCCATAAAACTTGAATAGCCTAGACAACGTACATAGGAATTTCTTTAAAAGGTACTCTATACCAGTCCTTTGGATACGATATATGGACTCAAGTTCATTGTTACTACTGCGATAGGGTATGCTTGCCCTTAACTGTATTCTAGATGCATCAGTTATCTTCTACTAGCTCATCTAATACCTTTAGTGATAATTATAGTGAATGTGGTACCAAACCTTCAAATTGGGAATTGATGACGTGTAGGAGGTTGTTGTGTATTCAATGTAAGGATAGTGATGGGGTTCAAGGAGAGAACTAGATGCATGGTTCTAGGGAAATTGTTCTCTTTGATTATTGATGGAGGTAGTTGTATTAATGTGGCTAGCATTAGGTTGGTTAGCAAACTAAACCTTAAAACCACCTTACACCCTAAACCTTATTATTTGAAATGGCTAGGTGAGTTTTACAATTGTTTACCAACAAGTGTTGGTGAGTTTTACAATTGGAAAATATAAAGATAATGCTTTGTGTGATGTAGTTTCCATGGAAGTTCGTCATATCTTGTTAGGTAGACCTTGGCAAGTTGAAGAAATGTAACTCACCATGGGAAGACTAATAATATCTCTTTTGTACATGAAGGTCAAAAGATTAAACTTGTATCACTTTTACCTAAGGAAGCAAGTGAGGATCAAATTAAGTTGAGAAAGAAGATAGACCAAGAAAGAAAAGAGGTAAAAGAAAAAGAGATGAGAGAAAAAGAAAAGTAGTTAAAAGAAAAAGAAAAGGAAGAAAGGGAAATGATTAAAAAGGAGAGTGAAAAGAAGAGAGCAAAATTTAAAGAAAGATATAATTGTTCTTATTTTTACTCTAACCTTTTGGGTGTTTATGAAGATTCTCTTGTGAAAGGACTTGAAGAAGAGCTTCCTAAGGAGGAATGCAAAGATTTATACTATAACCCCTTGTTTGGAAGTGATGTTTCTTTTGTGCAAGAAATTGAAGAGGAGTCTTTAAAGAAGAAGTGCAAAAATCTTATTCTTTCCTCTAAGTTGGATGTTGGGCTTAATTCTCCTTTTAAATTTGATTATGCATCTAACAATATTAATTCTTTTGTTGTGATGCCCAAGGAAGAATTGTACATAAAAGATCAATAGACAAGACAATTTGGAGAAGAGGTGGGTGATAAAGGCCTCGGAGGGACTTGGCAACCTTGGATTAAGACACTTGTTATAGGGCTTTGATGGGCATATTGTGCAACTTTCGTATGCACCTAAATGTTGCTTAATTAGGAGCCATGTGGACCCTAGGTTAAATTTAGTTGCTAGCTTATATTTTAGTTTGATTTCTATTAGGCCTTTTAGTTTGTTTGGGCCTTTTATTAGTTGTAGTATAAATAGGCCTCCAGGACCACTTGTAAGAAAGTTTTGATGAATTAAGGAATTAATAGAATTTTTGCTAAGAGAGTGTTCTTTCTAGGTTCTTGGATTGAACCATTAGATTCTTATCAAAGAACAATTTATTTGTGGCGAATCCTCATTGACTCATCAATCATGATTGATTTTGGCGTCTTCTCCACTCCTTTTCTTTTCCATCTTCTCTTTTCTTCAAATTCTGTTTTTGTGGATTCAATTCGGGAAAAATTGAGTTGCTGAAAATATAGATCCTACTTGGGGTTTATCAGTGGACGCACATGAGGAGCAAGCTAACCTTTGAGAGAAGAAAAATTGGATCCAAAGTGTTTCTAAACCTTGTGTTTTCCTTGATGTGTTGATTCAAGATGGTTTCAATTTGCATAATGTTTGTGATTTACTTGATATACATCATTTGAAATTGCATGGTGATAATGAAACTTTTTCCATATGTGTTGTTGTTTGTGGAAAGATTGAGAATGATGAGTTCTATAGGCATGAAGAGCATATGTTTAAAGATGTTACATTTTGTGTGCCTAAATCTTTTTTGCATTATTCATTGATTGGAGGAATTCATGATGAGAGTGTAATGTTGCATAGTGTAACACCCTAAGGGGCATTACCGTAATTAGGTTTAGATTTAAAAAAAAAACAAACTTAAAAAGGTAGAAACAACATACAAATGCTACTCATAAATATAATTAAATATTATATACGAACAATACAATAAAAAAAAATACATGCCAATATAACTCATCTATTACCCGAAGGTATCGTACAAAAAATATAAAGAAGAATACAAAAACATAATATAAACTAGACTACATTTTCTTGCATATGACTCTAAGCTCCATCTGCGCATGTCTTCACCTGTATCCTGAAAAATGGGAAACTTAAAGGAATGAGACATAATGTCTCAGTGAGTGCTCTGAGGACTCTACGGCTGGGTTAAACTCTTCTATTCGGACAACCCTCATCATTTATCTTTTATGGCTTTAAACTCACTAGGTCTCTCATAATTCGTCATACCTACGGTCTAATCTACACCTTTTAATCTTCAATACTTTCTGTGTTAACTACTCTCTCATTCTCCTGACTGTCATATTAGTTTACTATCTCATTCTCAATCTAAGAACTCTTTCTTACCCAAAATGCTATCTAGTATTTAAACCCTTCATGTTTAGATTTTACTTTTCTTTCTTTTAATATTTAAGGTTGTTCTCTATGGGTCAAGTCTAAGGTCACAGACATTCTAAAATACTTTTGACCCTCCCTTAACACTCACCTTAATACCGTCATTTTGTTCTCTCTTATTTGTCTTATACCTTTCTATTACGCTGTGTGGGGATTCACTCTTTCTCTACCTCATTCACAACTATTATTATCTAACTAGGACCATCACAACACTATCCTAGGGCCTAGCCTCTTACTTATCCTTGAGGTAGCAAACACAATTAATTACAAGCATACATTTATTTCACATCTTTTGCCTAGTAACTAGACATACACATCGTTTTGTTTCATCAAGCAAGCATGACATACATGCATAACATGAGCACATATGCATAATCTTGACAACTTATCACAATACACAATCACATTTCACATGTGTACACATTACATCATTCGCTTATGAACAAGGTCACATAGAATTCACATAATTACAACGTAGCGCACTTCAACATATCACACTACAACAAGATACATATGCGTGCTATGTTCCTAAACTACTACTCATGCACATGTGGTACCAATCTAAACTTTTCGGAAAGTAGACTAGGAGTAAATGCAGGCCATAAGAAGCGTCATCGGTACCGATGCCTTCGGCTTTCACACTCTTAACTAGCATGATATCCCCCGGTGACTAGTCAGGGTTACCCAGTTTTGCCAGTATGCCCCGGCTCCATGGGATCAGCATGGACCATTGGAGTTTTCCCAACCGGATAACCCCCAAGGCTAAGGTTAAACAACCCATCACGGCCTCCACCAGCCAGATTCCTACATACTTTCCTCATCACATAACTCAAATATTATGATGCATGGTCACATATAATGCTTACAACTTTCATAGACTTTTATCATGAATCATAGGCACAATTTCATATCACACTCATATTTTTAAGGTAAATAACAACCATATAATATAAACTCAACAAGACATAGAAAAACAAATACAATGAGTTAAACACTGGCAAAAGGAGTTCACAAACACAAGGAACGTAATAGCAAAAGTCATATCCGTCCAACAGTACAGCGAACCCGCCCTACGAGTTCGCGCCAAAACCCAACCCGCCCAGCGGTTATCGCATCCCGCCCAGCACCCGCCAGCACCCGCCCAGCTGGTGTTTCACCCCGCCCAGCGGGTCTGCACGCCCAGTGCCAAGGCAAAATCTAGTTTTGAAGAAAAGTTGCCAAAAGACTATCTAATCTATGAATTTCTTACTTTCTCACAATTCCTTCAAAACCCATCAAATCCCTAATCTTACACATAAGGCGGGGGAAAAGGTAAATAGATGAAAAATAACAACATAAAAGGCAAGGAAGAATATGGGGGAGAGCACTCACCCTTGTGGACATACAAAGTTGAGTTCTAGGATTTGGATTCTCCGGTTTCTATTCTTCCTCCTTCTCTTCCTCTTCTTCTTCCATTCTTTTCCTCATTCTCTCTAACTTTTTTCTTCTTTTATTTTGTGACGGCTAAACCTAACCCTCCTTCTCTATTCCCTTCTTATAACATGTAGGTGAGTATGTAGCTTAGTGGGCTTTAATCCTCTATTGGGCCCTAGATGCTCTTTTGGGTTGTATGATAACATTTCTACTAATTTATAATACTAAGGTATTAATAAGAATAATAATAACAACAACAATAATAATAATAACAATAAATATAATAACAACAACACAACACAACACAATAATAATAATAATAATAATAATAACAATAATAATAATAATAATAATAGGAAATATAATAACAATAATTCTTAAGACATCTTTTGTTTAATAACATATGAGAAGGGTTCTACTAAGAGCTACCTCGTGATTTATTTCTAGTACTTGAAATTTGGGGTGTTACACATAGGAGTTCCTTTGGAAATTACATGAAACATAATACACTCAAGTCTAATGATAGATGGAATGTGCATATTCTTTATTCTTCTTGGAAAGATTTCATTTTAGTCTTGATTAATGATTTCTTTAGATTTGTATTTGATCCGGGAGGATGGATATCTAAGCACTTGTATAATAAGAGATTTGCCCTTTTTAAGGGATCTAAGTCTCCATAGAAGTAGGATTTGTTTTCTTTTTCTTATTTCAATCAATATTAATTCTTGTTTTTCCTTTTTTTTTTTGTAGGAATGAAAGATCTAAAATTTGTGGACAAATTTCTTCCAAGAAGGAGGGGATGATAGAGGCTTAGGAGGAGCTAAAGATTATGACTTTATATATATATTTTTTATATTTTGTGTATTGGGCCTTGTTGGGCTTTTTTTGGACCTTTATGTACGCACCTAAGTTGTGGAGGCACCTCTAGTGTTATTTGATTTTAGTGTTTGAGCCTATTCGTGATTTGGGCCTTTATTAGTTTGATTGGACCTTTTATTAGTTGAGGTATAAATAGGCCTATATCTTGTTAAAAAAAACTTTTTTTGGCATTTATGAATGTGAATTGGCCTTGGTTAATTGAGTGAGCAATGCTCTTCTTGGTGCTTTCTTAGAACCTTAGATTATTATCAAAGAATTCTATTCTTTGTGGCAAATCCTCCTCGACTTATCAATCCTCGGATTGTGACGTCGTTCTACCATTTCTTGTCTTATCCGTTTTTTCTTTTCTTTGAATTTTTGGCTCCAATTTTGTTACTCATTGGTGCTGAAAAATTGATCCACTTTGGAGGTTTTTATCACCATTTCAATTATTAATTCTATAAGTCTAATTAGAAATTAAATCTATTTTGCCTTAATTCCATTAAATGGCCATGGGCCATACATATCACTTAGGTGATCAATTTAAAATTTATAGTAGCCAGAATATTGTTATTATAGCGGTTAATATATATATATATATATATATATATATATATGGGTCAAGATCCGTTGGCACTAGGTACCAAAGTTAGTCAAATTTTGTAGAATGCAAATTTAGTCAATCCAATATTTGAATTTAATGTTCTTATTAATTAGATTAAGTATACAAAATTTCATACAATTTTAAAATTATTTAATAGTTCATAACATCACTTTATTTTAACATACAATATGGTACTAAAATATACGTAAATATTCAATGTTAGATAACATATCTAGAAAAGTCTAAAAGATGTAAAATTTGATATACTTAATCATGATGATAATATCACATAATTCAACGGTTGGATTGGTTAAATTTGCACTCGACAAAAAATTATCAAAGGTGTAATTTGACTAACTTTGACATCTGGTATCAATAGATCCTGACTCTATATATATATATATATATACATATATGCATGTATATATATGTATGTATATGTATATGTATATACATGCATATATATGTATGTATACACATGTATGTACATGTATGTATATACATACATGTACATACATGTGTATACATATACAAATATGTATGTGCATACATATAAACATATATATATATATAGGAATTTGCTAACATATACCCAATTGTTTTTGGTTGGAGTACGTTAGCAAGCTACATTATTGGTATATTTTAGGTTTAAATATACTTTTGGTCCCTATATATATATGTACCAATGTATACATATGTATTCTATATTGGGTTAAACATCTTTTTGGTCCCTATGAATATAGAAAAGTTTGTTTTTAGTCCCTCATTTTAAAATCGTCGACTTTTTGTCCTTTATTTTCAAAAATGTGTCACGTTAAACCCCCAGTCACTAACTCTATTAATGTAGTTAACGGTGATAACACGTCAGCACTATACATGTGGACATTTTGGATGACGTGGCATCCACGTGGTTGCCACGTGGCAAGTAATATTTTTTTTTGGCCCTAGAAAATTTTAAAAGTTTGGTTTTAGTCCTTATAAAATTTAAAGTTTGGTTTTAGTCCCCAAAAAATTGGTTTTAGTCCCCACAAATTCAAAAGTTTGATTTTAACTCCCCATAAAATTCAAAGTTTGATTTTTGTCTCCATGAAATTCAACGTTTGATTTTTAATCCCTATAGTCCTTTATTCAAAGTTTCATTCATTGGCCCTTTGATCTCACCACCAACATCACACAATATCATTTAAACCACTATTATGGATTAACACCCTTTAATAGCTAACAAAAGTTCCAACAATTAGAGTTCTAATTCAATAACATATGCAAAACTCTATTACTAACAAAATATGAGACCAAGAGTTGCAACGTTGCTAGTTACTAAAAAGGGTTAGAGGAGGGTATGCATTAGAGGTTTTAATTCCTAATTTGGATTTAGGTTATTCGTTTATCGTTATATAAGGCCACACGATTCCTTTTCGACCTTTGATGTTAATCCCTGATAATAGTTTGAACCAAGGTTTTTAAAATTAGATTGGTCATTGAATCAATGAAGGCAATGGTTCAAGGTTCAATGATCTAATTGTGATTGAATCATGATTAAACCTGTATAATAAAATAATATTAAGCAATATTAAAAAAATAACACAATATTCATAACTCTATAATATTATTGGTAGGAGTGAATGTGAGAAGGGTTGAAATAGGTTTATATTTTTTCCTACTCAACCCAAACTTTGTTAGGGTCATTTACATGAACCCAAATCGAACTTAATCAAGACCTGACAATATATGGGACAAGATTGAGCAAATCTAATTTATTAACATAATATATCAATATTAATATTATGTATAGTTAAATCGTATTATAAAAGAAGTTTTATACAATAAATAATATGATTATAAATAAAATATGATTTTATACAAAATATTAATTATTAAATTAAATTTTTTTATTATTAATACATAATTGTTAAAAAAATTACTTTTTAAAATAATGTAGGATATTGGGTTACGACTATCTGAAACATCCTAAACTCGTCCTAAAAAAATCATCATATCTAATTTTTAAAACTCGAACTTGTCAAAATCAATCTCAGGTCGAGCTAGGTTAGTAGGACAAGATGGGTTATACGTACCCTTAATTATTAGTTAAAATTCATTGAAAACTATAAATATTTTATTATTGATTAAAATTTATTGGAAACAAACTCTTTATTATTGATCAAACCAGTTTGGTAATTGGTTCCAATTGAACTAACAATTGTGATTTGAACAATACTATATGATTATGTTCATAAGATGAATGTGAAAGTGTATGAAGAAGATATTAAAGATTTAAAAAAAAATGAACACAATAAAATAACAAATTAAGGACTAAAATCAAACTTTGAATTTTATGAGGATTAAAATCAAACTTTGAATTTTATGGGGACTAAAATCAAACTTATAAATTTTATAGGGACTAAAATCAGACTTTAAATTTTATGGGGACTAAAATCAGACTTTAAATTTTATATGGACTAAAACTAGACTTTGAAAAATTTTTAAGGACAAAAAAAAATACTTGCCACATGGCAACAATGTGGATGCCACATGGCAACAATGTGGATGCCACATGGCAGCCACGTCATCCAAAATGTCCATGTGTATAGTACTGACGTGGCATCATTGTTAACTACATTAACCGAGTTAGTGATTGGGGGGTTTAATGTGACACATTTTTGAAAATGGAGGACGAAAAGTCGACGATTTTAAAAGGAGGGATTAAAAGCAAACTTTTCTATATATATAGGGACCAAAAAGATGTTTAACCATTCTATATTTATCTTTGGAGAACCAAATGGGAATCTCATGAGTCTAATCCCTATGGCTAGGTTTGTATTAGCAAATACTAGTTAGTTTAGATGTTTGATAATTTTTGGGAATCGGAGCCCCAAAAAGGGTAAAATGACCATTTTGCCCTTAAAAGGACTAGATAATTGAAAAAATAGTTAAAAGTGTCTAAAATTTATTTTTATGTCATTAATACATTTAGAATAATTAATAATTATTTTAAATTTTTTTAGAAATTTATTGAGACAATTTTTGTGAAATGACCAAAATACCCTTAATTAATTACGGGTGTCAATTAGAGACTTTTTAACCTCAAAATATTTTTAAAAATTTATATTTAGTATATTTTAATTATAAAAATTTTATTTTGAGAGAAAATATTTAAAAACCCGAAAATTATATTTATTTAACAAAAACTTGATTTATTAGCTTAATAAATGACCTTTTTAGCAAAAAATTTGTTATAAATAATATATAAATGGGAAAATTCTGAAAACTTTTTTTAAGACTCACAAAAATATATGTGAGGACGTGGTGTGGCCAGATTTTCTTAACACTTACCCAAAAACCCAATCTAATTTTATTGCAATAAATTAATATTTAATTATTTTTATTATCTAATAATTATAAAATATGAAAATTTGAATTTTTCAGACCCCTTGCTCTAGTTAGAGACCACTATTTAGCCACATGAGGAAAGGACACTCAAAAACATTATTTTATTAATTTTAAGTACAAAGTTTAGATTTAAAATGTACCTATTTTGACCTATAAATACCCCCTCAACAACTACACTATTCTCACTTCCTCTTCTTCAATTTTTTACCCCCCCCTTTCCTCTGTTTGGTGCTGGATGAACCAAACTCTCCATCTCCAAGTGATAGAGGACTATCCAAGGACTCCAAGGAAGAAAAGATAGACATGGAAGGTCCTATGACTAGAGGAAGGAGAGGGAAGATTTAAGAGGAACTAGGCAAGAGGCTTAACGCATCCATGGAGAAGGAAGAAGAGGGCTTTGGAAGCTTGAAGATAATAAATTGGAGGCAAGTTTTAGATTAAGAATTTTTTTTTATATTGGGCCTTTGTTGGGCTTTTGTGGAGTTCTTATTTTTTTAGTGGGTTATGTGTGGACCTTTTAAGACTTGTTTTGGGCTTGTTAGTATTTAGGCCTTATTTTTTTGAGTGTTAGTGTAAGTAGGACCATATGGGCACATTGTAGACACTTTTAATAAATTAAGAAATTGATAGAAATTTTGCTAAGAGAGTGTTCTCTTTAGGTTCTTGGATTGAACCATTAGATTATTATTAAAGAACAATTTCTTTGTGTAGAATCCTCATTGACTCATCAATCATGAATTGATTGTGGCGTCTCATCCATTCATTTCCTTTCCATTTTTCTCTTTTCTTCAATTCCGTTTTTGGTCTGAATTTTGGGAAATTAAAGTGCTGAAAATGGATCCTACTTAGGGGCATAACACCAAGCCTTGAAAAAAAATAAAATTCCATCACCATTAAGGCACCTCCAACCATTATTTTAGGTCTTAAACCTTAAATGCCTACTCTCCTCTTCTTAACACCACCAACAAAGCCACACCTAGAGGTAAAAAGGGAGTGAGATTAAGCTTCTAAATTGTTTTCTTAATGGGTGTGTGTGTTGGGTTATCCCTTAAACCCATATTATTATACTAATCATACTATTATATATATATATATATATATATAAGTAATTATTTAGCTTCTTGTTCCATTTTACTTCTTGCTTTACTTTAATGCCATTTATTTTGTTGTTTAATTATTTATTTCCTCTTATTTTTTATTTCCATTAATGTTGCTATTTACTTTAATTTCTTGTTCCATTTATGTTTTTGCCCATTTATTTATTTCCATTTACTTATTTGTTTCTTTAATTCTTGCCATTTATCTTTATGTTATCTAAAGTTGTTATTATTTACATTTTTTATATTTACTTAAGCTCTATCATTTATTTATTGTCATTTAAGTTTATTGTCATTTATTTCTTTATGTTTCTATTATTTTTTATTTCCATTTAAGTTAATTGTCATTATTTCTTTATGTTGACTTTATTTATTTTGGTTGTAACTCTCACTTTACATTTCATGGTTGTCATGTTTCATTATGCCTAAATTATTATCATGCTAAGGTAATTTATTAATTGGGCTTACATTTTTATAAATGCTTTTTTTTTAATTCAAATTTTGGTCTTGGATCATGAAATTAAAATTTTTTTAACCTATTTTACTAAATGGGCTCTTGGCCCTTTTGTTAAAAATAAGGCTAGGAACATTTTTTTTATGCCTAAATAATGACTAAACAACCAAAATGAATAAATTTGGTTAAGAAATAATTATAAGTTATAAAATGAATTTTTAGATCACTTAGTAAATATTTTTAATTTTGTATACAATTGGATTTAGAATGAAAAGCAAGCAATTATGGGCTTTTTCCTTAAGAGGGAAATTTCGCCCATTAAACAAAGTAAACAAGAATTTTTTTTTCCAATTTGATTATACAAATATAACTTGAAATAAAAAAAAGTAGAATAAGGTTTAGGTTAGAAGGCAATTCGACCTTACAATTCTAATAAGGAACTTAGATGAAATTAAAATTTAAACTTTTGTTGAATTATCAAAAAAAAAAATTGAAGTGAGAAAATAATTTTTGTGTGTGTTGTTTTTACATAAATGGGCTCCCGGCCCTTTTTGAGAAAATTAAGAAAAATGATTTTCTGTTAATAAAGCATTTTTGGCAAATAATTAATTTAGTTCAACTTGGTAAAATGGACCTTAGGATTAGTAAGAATCTTGTAAGGAAAAAACTTACCAAAAAAACAAGACTTTTATCAACCAACTAAAGAAACAAAGCTTTGGGTCATTTGAATTGAATGGGCTTTCGGCCCAACTAGGAAAAGTTTTAGAAAACAATTTTTTCTTGGATAAATTTTAATTGTCTTGGTATCTAATTATTTTCAAACAATTTATGGTTACTATAGGGAAAAAAGCAAACTTTATTCAAATAAGTTTTACTAGTAATGTTTTTATCAAATGAATAAAATGCATACACTTGTAAATAATGCCACGTGTTTTTTTTAGCAAAAAGGGGAAATTAGAAATCTTGATTTTCTAAGATAAAAACATTAAATTGTAAAAGGAAATAACTAAAGAGAAATTCTAAGTATGCTTTATGGTTGCCACATAGCCTAACCTTCCACAGCAGAAAAGGATTTCTCTCAAACTTAAATTACTAAATCTTTGTCATATTTTTGGATCAAGAGTTTTACCTTTAAAATAATCTAATTTGAAAAATTAGAAAAAGAGAAGGATAAATCAAAGAAATTAAAATGAGAAACTACATTTAAAAATATGTATGTATGAGAATGAATTATGTATGCAACTTTAATTGTTGACATTTTCTTTACTATGCTTATCATTTGAATTGTTTGTAAGTTATTATGAATGTGATGGATGAATGCAATCTCTGTAGAGATTGATTATGAAACTCTACTGGATTATATAGAGAGTTTGTCTTGAAACTTAGAAAACAAAGTCATATGAAAACTCCTAGTTGAGTTGGGACCATGTTGAGAAGCATTAGTGTCTTTGTTTAGGAAGTCACAGTTTGGTACACTGCATGATGAAAGGTAGGGACCACTGTTTTGGGTCTTAAGGGTAAAGGTACTGAGTTGTGAATATCCCAATTGTAACACCCTCATTTTTGCTTAATTAACTATTTTTTAATTTATTCTATATTTAATTATGAAAAATCAGGAAGAAATTTCAAAATTCTTATCCCCACGGTTAAACTCAAAATGTTGAAAGTTATCTAATCTTGATTTTTAATAATTTTTTCAAGTTGAAGCTCGAAGAAATTAGAAAATAACGATTTTGTCCTTATTTCTCAACATTAAAGGCTGACATGAGAAAAAGATTCAATTGATATTAAAATGTCAATTTAAGCTTAAAATCATGTCATATGCATTAAAATATAATTTTAAAATTTGATGAGAATTTTTTGAATTCCGATGTAAAATGACCAAAATACCCCCTAGGTGTTAGATAAATTAAACCAGTTTGTTTTTGACATCCAGAAATGGTGAAAATAATATCATTAGTATATTTTTAGGTAAAATATGTAATTTTAGTATTTTCATAAAAATTTGAGTATTTATTGAATTAAAATGGATTTAATATGAATTTCCTAAGCTTAAAAATACAAAATATATATATAATTCGAAATAATTAATAAAAAATTAAAATTTATTTTTGACAAAAAATAATACATTTTTCAATTTTTAAATTTAAATTAATTATTTTAATATTAAAAGTTAATTTAATCAAGTTTATTTGATTTTATTGGTACTAGCTAATCTAATTATAGATAAAACTTACATTGAGGAACCTTGTGACTGCTGGGGTAGCATGTCCTCACTCTAGAAATGGGTGATTCACCACCTAAATTTGATATGTGTCCCTAACTAGATTAAAAAGAAAAATAAAAATATGATTTTCTACATCATGGCTTATGTCACTCAGTGGACACCTAAGGCCATTCCCTCTTCTATAAATACCCATCAATTAGAGCTGAATCTTCATCTTTTGCCTCACTTGAGCAAGCCAAAATCTCCTCCATAGCCACCATTCTCCATAAAAATTCTTTCTTACACCAAAATTCTACTAGTTTCCATCAAGCTTTCATTTTATAAGTTGTGTACCAATAATTCTCTCATCTTCAACAACTATCCTAGAGGTAATGGGGGGAGTGGGGTTGGTTCTAAATTTCAATTACTTTGCATGTTGGAAAGAAAAGTTTTCCCCTAAACCTTTCAGTGTTTAAGATTATTAAGTTTTATGATAATGTTATAATGTAGTATTAGATTTAAACTTTTACTAAATTGCTATGTTGCTCAATTTTAGATAATTAATTAAAATACACTTAGTTATGCTACTCAAATTTAGATAATTACAGTATAAATATTAAGTTCTTATACTGCTCAAATTCAAACAACTATAATAGAATTATTAAGTTGTTATACTGTTCAAATTTAGATAAAAGTTTTTTTAGCTGTTATATTAGATAATTAAATTGTTATGTTGCCAAATTTTATTAAAACTCAATTAGTTTATTAAAAATATTAAAAGAAATAAACTATTAAGTTTGTAATGTAAAACTATGCACAAAAACTATATAATGAGCAATTTATGAATTTGTTTGTAGAAAACTATTATAGAAATTTCAGTTTAAGATCTTATTATTCAGGTAAGGTTTAGACACACTAATAAACCATCTGTAAAATTTTCATAATTTTTAAAGCTTATTTAATACTTCTAATTGTGCTCTATAAATGCCTGTAGACACATTTTACTTAAAAATAATAAATTTCAAAAATTCTTGAATTTTTTTTAAAAATTCATGATAAAATTCTAATTATTTTTCTAAGATTAAAAATTATTCTTATGAAATTTTTTGACTATTCTATGATTTATATCTTAATTATCAGTCTTTATTTTAATTTTTATGTCTTTATTTTTATTGAATTATTGATTATGTGTTTTAATATGAAATATGAATTATAATATGTATGGATCAAATCTCTGTAATATAAGATAGAGATATTAGTAGAAATTGTACTAGTACTCAAATTTAATGAGACCAGGATGAACATTTAGAAATTAATAAATTAGTGAGTAATGTAAAACAAGGGACATGCAATGGCATGACATCTTGTTAGGGAAGTTACAATTTAGTACTCTAAGAAATGAAAAGTAGGGACCCATTTGAGGAGGTCTTGGAGGTAGGCATTGAGTGGTGAAAGTCTTAATGGCCAAGGTAGCGTTTGCATGCCGGGATGACACAACAATTGGCTTTCGTGAATAAACCATGACATGTGCTCTAATTGCATGCGTTCAGATTCAAAGTGAGTGCTCTCATTTGATTAGTCCAATTTGAGTCAACTTCACCTACATATGTCCTTTGTCCTTGTTTTTGTTTGCTTCAAAATTTAGATCTAACAATTTTCCTATTTGATCCATTTGTCTCCACTTATTTTCGTGTTTTTGGTGTTAATTTAGTACTTAATTGTTAGGGTTTGGTGTCTAGTGTAACGACCCACTGTCGCTACATAGCAACATTTATACCTTATCTCTTGGAAGGTTTATATAATTAGAAATATATATATATATATATATATATATATATATATATATATATATATATATATATCAAGGAAATCAAAAGAATATACATACACCAACATTATTAATAGATTTATATCAACAAATATAGTATACAAAACATTCTTCCTATAGCTGGTCACTTTATACATCATCTTAAAAGAATAAACAACGATTAGGAATATCAATTCCTTTAAAGAAAAGAACAAAATATAATTCTCCATGCTTATTCAATCTCGTCACTGGCTGAAACGAAACTTCATCACCAACTAAGTGAAGCTGAACCTGTCAAAAACTCAACATCTGCTCCCACGCCAAAGACGTGATCATCATAGGCATGAACCACACGTGCAAACGACGCAAGGGTAAGCTTACTTAAAATAATAACTATAACAACAATATAACCATAACAACAACAACCTTCAACACAACAACAACCTTATATCAACAATACCTTTATCATTACCATCACCAATCATAACAATTTCAAACAGCCTCAATAACCAAGTAACAACAATAATACTGCCTTCGCTACTAACACCTAACACCACCACAATAACAATTGCCAAGTACTCATAGCAACAATAGTATCGAATAACCATAATGACAATTTCATCATCATACAAGTTTGGATTCCCATTTCATCAGAAAATGAGTTTGCATACATACAACACAACTCATCATAATACATCTAGAGTTCTCAACGTCTATGTACATGTATATATATATATATATATATATATAAGATACATTCATACAAAAGAATTCTCAACTCAGGACTCCACGTCACATCACAATCACCACAACTCTGTTAATGCATGATGACACGACTCTCGATAGATATTTAACCTTCTAGGCTTAGGCACTAGGGTGGAGGTCCATCTGAGTTCCTACTCTGGTCACCATCTAGCCCATATGAGTTCCTACTCTAGTCACCATATAGGCCCATCTGAGTTCCAACTCTGGTCACCTTTCAGGCCCATTTGAGTTCTAACTTTGGTCACCTTTCCACTTTACATGCCTACCCACATCACGGCTTGAGGTCCACACAATCTCAGCCCACACATATGCATGTATGCATGATCCACGATAACAACTCAATTACAATAATCATCATCAACCCATGCAGGCCCAATCCAGCCTCTTGCATGATCAACAAGTAAGGTATCTCACCATCACAATATATTACGACTAGTGGAGGCTCTACCTGAGCAACCTTCCACTCAATTACCATTTTTCCACATTTTATTAAACCAATTCACAACAAAATTAAAGAAAACCAAGAACCAAGTTTGGAAGACAACAACATGTGGAGGTCCTATCTAAGCAACCTTCCACATCAACAAATACCCAACAACAACAATTCAACCAAAATTATTCATCCATATCCACATGCATATTTATTTATATGTCACACCATCACATCACAATAGCTTGAGGCCCACATAACCTCAGCCAACAACATATTCATTCAAAATATATATATCTTCACAACAATTAACTCAATCACAATACACCGCAACAATAACAAAGTTCATACTTTCATTTCACATCAACACAAACCTCTTAAACCAAGCACACATGACAAATAGGTCTTTTTCTTAAAGCTAAACATTTTCCCAATATTTCAAAGGATCTCACCTAAACATCAAATCCAAGGAAATCAATTAACTTTCACATTCTTACCTAGATTCAAGTCTCACTCAACTAAAATAACAAAATCACACATTTTTTTTTAGCAGCATCCCACCCGGCGACGCATCATTGTCGCCCGACGACATACTGCCAGAGACCTATTTTTGGTCTCTAGTTGATTGGCGCCCAGTGAGACAAAAACGTCGCCTGGCGACGTTCTTCTAGGAGCCACCTTCTAGGCTCGGGAAGAACCTCGCCCAGCAGGAAGGGGCTGTCGCCCGGCGTCACTCGCGATGCGAAAGGGTATTTGGGCTTTGATTCTTCAATTCCTTGGGTTCTAATTGCTATACAAGCATTTCAAATCAATTCTAAACACTTTTATTGCATTTCTAACCAATTATACAACAATTTTAGCCATCAAACAACTTCAAATCTCAAAATTTCTTTCAAAACCCATTTTGTTTCAAAACTTTCATACTCAAAGTTTCCACCAAAATCAATCCATTCCAAGGCAAGAAATCAATACATCCATGATCACAAACACAGAATCAAGCAATAGTAAGCTTCCCTTACCTCAAAAGCTTCCAAATTTGAAAGTTGGGAAGATGAGAATATGAGAGAAGAGAACTTTTGAGCTAATCTTCCAAGAAATCTGCCCTTTGCAACTTAAGAACACGAAATCAGGGTTGAGAAACCTTTGACACCCTTAACTACTCGAGAAATCTAGAGAGAAATAGAGAGAGATGAAGAAAAGAGAGAGAAGGGATGAGAGAGAAAGTGAAGAGAGAGAATGAGAATGAGAGAATGAGGGTTCCCTCCCTCCTCCTTTTATATTCGAGCTCCCTGAAGCTTTTACATGGACTTTTGGCCAATTGAGGTCCAAATCTCACCAAACCACTGCTCTTATCCCAAAACTGATTTAACTCAATTGTTTTCTCTCAAAAGCCCAAAATCACTCTTACAACATATCTAAATTGGCTCAAGCACATATCTCAAATCTCCTAGATCAAACCCAAATTCAAACAGATAATTCACCACTTTCACTATATATAACAAACCATACACAACATCAATTCATTTCTTCTTTTTAATCACCTAGATTACATATCTAAGTTCCTGCTTTTAGTTATTAAAACACTTAATCATGCATTAGGAGAAATAGGGTGTTACATCTAGATCCATAATTTGAGTTGAATTTAACTTGAATTGCTTGATTTTCAATAAAATGAAAATTTGAAATTTGAATTTGAGGAGGAATACTCATAGTGTTCTTGAGGTGTTCTTGATTGTTGGAGAAAGTTAGGGTGTTATTGCAAATTTAAAAAATTGAAAGTCCAAAAAGAAAACATACAAGGACCAATTAGCAAAAAAGAAAAATTGTAGTATAAAAAGTTTGGGGGCCAAAGTGCAAAAACAAATTGGTAAAAAAACCCTATACGCCATGGGGATCCAACTCTCATAACTATATCAACTTTCTTTCATACTTTCTCTTCATTGTATTGATTGTTGGAATACACATATTCTTAAGGTTTCCTTTGTTGTTCTTTCTCTCTCAATCTTGAGTTTTCTACTTGTCTTCTTTGTACTTCTTCTTTGAGTTTACCTTTTTTCATCTTATGCTTTGTTATTTATCTTTAAATTTCCTTAGTTTTACCTTTGAGTATCTCTTTTCTGGGACTCTTGATTTGAGCTTGATATTCATGACATATTTCACAATAAATACTTCCTTGATTGTGGAATTGCAGGTTTCTTTTAAGAACTAAACAGGAACAAGAGTAGAAAAAGACAAGTGTGCATATTATAGAAAAAGACTTAAAAGAGAGAAACATGAGTTGTAACGCCCCTACCTTAATTTACAATTGTTTTTGTATTTTCTTTTGATTTTATACCTGAACAATGGGATAGGAATCTTGCGACAACCATTCACATTGAACACAACTCGTACTTAATTAATTATTTTTGTAAGCTGTTATTTAGTAGTTGATGAAAATGCAAGTAAATTTTTTTTTGTTTGTTTACATTCATCTCCATAAATCATTTTTTAAAATAAAAAAAAGAAAGTAAAATAAAATTTAGAAATGGGAGTAAAAGATAAGTAAACAAAGTTTATATAATAAGTTCTAAGTACACCATCGTTATTGCCAAATACATAAAAAGTCAATGGAATATAGAAAAATATTCAAAATACACAACAAAATACACTACCTAGTCCACTATCTACAGCAAAAAATGTCCTAAAATAGAATAGTGTGTATAACCTATCCCGTCCCATATACAACTAAAAAGAAAGCGAGCTCTCTAGTCCTACAACTCATCATTTGCCTGAGTAGTCTCTGAATTATCTAGAGCAGCATAGGAGTGTAATCATTGGGCATCATCACCATCTTCATGTATTTGTCCATAAATAACATACATAGAAAGAAAAAATAGAAGAATGAGGTGATTCAAAATCACTTTCACACAGATGGTAGGAAATCCTACTGTCAAACACGAGATAAAATGCAATCGATAATCATAAAAAGGGAACTTAGGGTTTCTATCTAAGTTATATAGCTAACCCTTAACTCTGTATGGATCCATACTTTCCATTGATGAGCAATTCATCGCAGTAGAACTTGGAAGTGATTAGGAGTACATATACCTCTTTCTCACATCATCATTATGGTACAATCATCATCATCATCAAGGAAACAAGCAATAGGCCATTCACAGTCCAACACAGAGGTATACTCTCGCACCAATCCTAGAATGCTCGGCAGTTGTCAGGGATATCAAGTTTGGCTAGGTGAGTATCCCAGCTCAAGAGCTCTGCCTTGGCCATTAAGACTTCCACCACTTGATACCATACCCCAATACCTTTGCTAATGTGTCCCTACTCTTCATTTTTCAGTGTACTAAACTATGATTTCCCTTGCAGGGTTTCAAGCCAACTTGATGGAGGCCTAGGAGGAGCTAAAGATTATGACCTTTTATATTTTTTTTAGATTTTTTTGTATTGGGCCTTGTTGGGCTTTTTGTGGACCTTTTTATATGCACCTAAGTGTGTGGAGGCACCTCTAGTATTGTTTGTTTTTAGTGTTTGGGCCTATTTGTGATTTGGGCCTTTATTAGTTGTTTGGGCCTTTTATTAGTGATAGTATAAATATGTCCTTAGGACCTCCTGTAAAAAAACTTTTAGCATTATTGAATATGATTAGTTTTTGCTAATTGGGAGACCTTTGCTCCTCTTGGTTCTTGCTTTGAACTTTAGATTCTTATCAAAGAATTGTATTCTTTGTAGCGAATCCTTCTTGACTTATCAATCTTCGGATTGTGGTATTGTTTTTACCATTTTTTGTCTATTTCGCTTTGATTTTTCTTCTAATTTTGGTTCCGATTTGTTACTCCTTGATGCTGAATTTTTAGATCCACATTGGGGTTTCATCACAATCCTAAGTAAAATCGCATCATTAAGGCCATCCATAATGTTCATTAACACAAAGTTAGGTTGTTTGGACTCGTGCTTCGAGAAGTTAATTAGGTTGCTGATGCTTTGGCAAAGTTTAGGTTGAATCTTCATTGTTCGGAAAGGGTTTTTGATGTCACACCAGATTTTATTGCGCATGCTTTAAGAGCTGATATGGCATGTTCTAGTTTTCTTAGAGATTTCTAGTTGTCTTTTTGTATTTTCATTCACCAAAAAAAAAAAAAAAAGATGTTACACAAGCATTTATATTCATATTTGTCCCGGAAAACACAAACACAAGTCGTATTAGTGTTTCAGCACTAGGCATATTAATTTTTATTTTATTTTTGAGACATATTAGTTCTTAAAAAGGACTAATATAATTGACATGTGTGGTTCATCCGGAATAAGAGATCATATTTTTACATTCTTAGAAACGAACGTGTCCGCCATCAAATTTGTCAAGGAGGGATTCAGGCTTCACTTATATTCATTGTCATACCATTTTGTAGCAAGGATATTAATCAAAGAAGTAAGAAGATTGAACATATACACTGATCTTCCATTTTCCTATATAATAATATACATCTCAATCTGATACAAAATGTATGAAGTCCCTATCATCTCTTACCCCCTTTCGGAGAAAAGGAATTATATTCTAGCAATTGTGTAGAAGCACAGAACGTTCTTGCTTTCAGCATTCTGCATGTTGTTTTCACGTATACTATAGCTATTGCACTATACATAAAAATAAGCTAATTAAGATCAAAGTAGGAAAAAAAAAATTGGATTAGTACCCAATGTCACGTGGATCTCAATTGTGGTCCCAATAGTTAAAATTTTCAAGGCTACGTAGGCAGAGAGTAGCGGGTTAATGACTGGAATTTAAATGACAAATAATCGTGTATGCCTTTCAAGAGTCTTCAGAAAATATTCTGAATATGAAGTCACGAAAACGCCTTGAATATTGTCTAGGATCAACGGCTGATATTGAGGTTGGGTCATATTGAATGGACTTGTAGGCATGCTCAAGCTTTTTGCTGATGTCATAGTCTTGAAGTATGTCTATGATACCAAAAAACAAAACCACCTCATAGAACTCTCCAATTGGTTCTCCTACAAGTTGTAATTCACAATCACTTCTTCTCATCGTCCTTTCAACCCTTGCTGGCATATTCACACCCAATTTGATGCTCGCCCATCTGCAAACACGAAATAGACAGATGTATTATCCAACAAGGCATAAAGTAATATAATATCTGGCAGATCGCTGGGGTAGAGGTTTTAAGATAAATTCCCCGATGAAAGGTACAAAACAACCATATTAAGAATTCTGCTTTGCATCATGTTGGAATTCTAATTTTTCTAATCTCAATTGATCTTAGTTATGCCAATTCAAGATTAAAATCGAAACGCAAATTATTGGCAACCCAAATTAAAGAGAAAGCAAGCATTTCTTTGCAAAACAAAATTACCCTTATTGTTTGAAATAATAATCACATGACACTGAATGGTGTTATAGAGACTATTGGCACTTTAACTACTTAGAGGGTACCATTAGATGCAACCTAATTGGATTCCTTTAAAATTTTTCTAAAACCAACTTCTGATTACGAGTAGCTTTTATATCTGTTAATGGTGACCGTAAGATACAATTTTTGGGACATATCTGTTATGAGCCTTGTCTCATTATAGAAAAGTGGCTCTCAATAACTACTACAGTTTATTTGTTTATTTATTTTTCATGCTGTCTGTGGTTTTTGTAGATGTTGGAAACTTATGCACGTCAAATAGTATACTTTCTAGATGACAAAACAACTTATTACAGTTGTATTACAAATTTGCATTAAAATTTCAAAAAGACATGTGACCTGGTAGGATCTAGAAGAAGTTGATCCATGTCTGCTCTTGATATACAGGGAGTTCCTTCACTCTCTGAATCACCTGAGATTGACAAGTCAAAACATTTTTCTTAGTTTCCAATTACAAATGTAAGTATGACATTGAGGTTGTAGAGTGCTTCATATAAGGATAAGAAAAGTACCAGAAGGAGTATGAGATCCTGAAGAAATAAGATCCCCATTTTCTGATATATCTTTGAAATGAATACCAATCAGCAGACTATAGTCCATAATTCCCTCCTGTTCCAGAAGCTCACAGTCCCTATCAATTTGCCTGAGATAACAAATATACATAGTTGGGGTGCTTATTTTTTTGTACAGGTAACAAAAGAATTCAACTTAACAGGCTAGACAGCAACTCAAATACAATATAATGTGCCGAAATCTTTCATCACCTGCAAAATTTTTGAAACCAAGATTTTTGTAGCCGAAATATGAAATTTAGATCTAGATCTTTAAGGATAGTCGTTTCACTAATCTCTGATTCAGGCTTAATTGTTATTCGGCCAAGTGAAGAACCCTTCAAATCAAAGCGCCTATGGATGGTATACTCAGAACAGAAGAGATTACCCATTATGATAAATCGAACCTGCAAATCCAAAAGTACTATAAAGATTCGAGTTTAATTTTGATAAACTGTTAATGTAAAAGTGGTCAACAAATTAGAAATTACTTAGATACGGTATGACTTTTAGGGTTTGATTGGTATGGTGGAAGGAAAATAAGAATAGAGAAAAGTAACATGCTTAAACGAGCATTTTCCTATCTATAATCCAATGAGCATGCATACCTTCTTCTGAGCTGGTCCAGTTAACTTTACACAGTGCAGGCCATAAAACTTTGTCACTAGAGCATTCTCAAATGCTCGAAAATGATTGTAATAAGCTGGAAGCATTCTTAAGAGAGCCTGCATCCAGCATAGCCAAATTCGTAAGAAGGTGCCTTGATTTCAAAGAAATTTCAAGTTGGGACAAGATACACGACGCTCACTTTTGCCTCAGCTTTCTTCATTGTCTTGATCATATAGCGGTCATCATTGGTCAGGTAAAAGAAGCTGCCACTTTTTCCAGGAGAGGAAAGTTCGCGAAGCGCGTCATTTCCACATATAGATATCATGTAGTCCGCTGCATCCACCTTGAATAGCTTCCTAAGAGTTCTGAAAGCAGCGTTTGATACAAAAGTCGATTAATGATTACGTAAAAATAATAGGATTTAATATTTTTTTTTCTCTATAAAATAACGTGTGTTTCATTTTAATTCTTATTAAATTTTACCAATACTGTTAATTCCAACATTTTTCACCGTTAACAATGTAGTCCTTTGAGTACTTTTATTTACTATAAAATCATGATTCAATCGTTTTAATTATTGAATACGTAGGGACTAAAAAAATTTCCAAAGACTAAAATGAAAACATTACGATTTTTTAGGGACTAAAAATATTTACAAAACTTTTTCACCTTAACAGCTAAGTTAACAGCTAAGACTATATTGTTAACAGAGAAAAATATAGAAACTAAAATGCTCATAAATTTTATCGGGACTTAATGAAAAAAATGCTATTTTATAGAAACCAAAAATATATTAAACTTAAAATAATATTAACAATATTCATTACTTTATGTTAGATAATGAAAAAAAAAAAAAAACCTTAGGTAACTGGAAGAAAAAAAAAAATAGAGCTAATAACCATGGCCTAAACTTGGAGTCTTAGTGTTAAAAGGAGTGCACGTACTCATGGAAGAATCTCTAATAATATGAAAATAAAAATTGAACAAAAGACTAACAACTACACTAGATGAAGTACTGGTTTGGTTTATCTTATTATGGTCAAATGATTGCTTTTATTTAACAGCTCTCTTAGAGAATTTTTAAAAATAAACAATTATTTTCCTAAAAATACCTATATCCAAACATATGCTCTAAGTATCAATAGGGCTCACCTAAACACTACCGGGCAATAGTCCTTCCATTTGAACTCACATGATGGATGTGGTGGAGTGTATTTGGATCCTTCAGGGGGAAATCTTGTCCACACTTTCTCCTTGGAATCAAAAGCTGAAGGCTTCAGATCAAGTGATGCTGAGGGGGCAGGTCTTCCAACAGAATGCCTATGCAACAAATCAAAGAAATTCTAATGAGTGACAATTGCTACAGGGAAGACGCATAGAGAAACCAAATACCATGAATGTAAGAAATAAAGAAAAGAACAACAATAACAACTGCATCTATGTAAATGGGATGTGAAATATAATGTAGTCAAATTATTTTGTAGAAATGAAGCGTCGTGAATAAGTTTAAATATAAAAAAGCAGAAATAAATCCATTTTTTCATGGAAATAGAACGAACCATAGGTGGCATTTTGCGTTGTACTAGAATGGTGCGCCATATTTTCATTGAAAGACCAGTTAGATGATCTAGTATAGTTACCTGATCGATTGTATGAGATTTTTTTTTTCTGAATTCATAAATTATAATGGTACCTGATTCCCAGCTGCAAATTGAGCATGAGCTCATAATTTTTGTGTCCTTTGCATATGGTCTCCCCCTGCCTCCTTGATTTCCTTGGTGCTTTCAGGGTTTGGAGTTGATTCCCTCTTGAAATAGCACCATCTATGCTTAAACCTAACAATTCTTCATCCAAAGCACCCCCTCTAGTTGGAGTTTTAGTACCACTGAAATCACCCTCTGCACCACCCCATAATTGCATTCTATCACTTGGTTTCTCCAGCCCTACGCTTACCCTCCCATCCACTGACATTCTCCTTGGCTTAGCACCATCCCCTCCCTTTGTAGACCTCCACACTGCAAGCCTCTTCTGTGATGGTAAAATTGAAACCTTCTCCCCTGGACAAATTGCATACTCACTCAACTCATTAAACACTTCTTGAGGATCCCACTCAAGATGACCTTCTTGTGATGACCCTGTTGGATAGTACGTTCCACTCTGATCCCTTGGATCCTTGCTCCAGTTCCCCACATAAAAACTTCCATCAGCCCATTTGAAAGTTCCATTCCCTTTAGGCAAACCATCTTCCCAATACCCATCATACCTATTCCCATTACCCCAGACAAATGACCCTTTACCCCAAATACTCCCATTCCTCCATTCCCCAACATAATAGTTCCCGTCCTCCCACTGATATCTCCCCTGCCCTTCCTGCATCCCCCTTCTCCATTCACCTTCATACCTGTCCCCGTTGGAAAAATTCTTGACACCATGACCATGTTTCAAATTCATGACCCACTGCCCCTTATAAGTGTCCCCATTGGAGGCTGTGTATGTACCTGTCCCATCCATATAACCACTCTTGAATTCCCCTTCATAAGTGGGCCCACTGGGCCAAGTGAACCTTCCCTTTCCCATAGTTTTCCCTTTGAACCATTCTCCAACATACATGCACCCATCAGTCCACAAATATTTGCCCTTCCCATGGGGGAAATTATCTGCCCATTCTCCCTTGTAGTAATCCCCATTGGGGAGAACCCTCTCTGCATGGTACAGTTCAGATGTCTCGCTTCCATTTTGGTCATCCTTATGGTCTTCTTCATCTGCATGGGCCACATATGTTGACCCAAATATGCTGTTCGCACGCTTCTTGGCCACTGCCTGTGTCTTTCTCACCGTGGCCTCCCATGCCTTCATAACACTACTATCTCTGCCCATCATTGTGCTTTTCCTTCTTTCGTCTCTCTCTCTCCTTTTGCCAAACTCTCGCACCAAATATTTAAGCTATAGCAACATTCATGGATACCCAGACGAAGAAAATTAAAAATATTATTGCATCAATAATACATGTAGGGCAAGGCAATGTGAAATTTCAAAGACGCATGGCTTTCTAGGTAAGAGAGCTTTCTTTCTGCTGAACTCAAGACCAATATGCATGTTGGCGTTAAAACTTTTGGTATCTCATGTTTCCAAATTTTCTAGGGTCATTTTGAGATATTTTGCTCGATGAGACAACTATCCCTGACAAAGTTGGCTACAGGACCCATTCCTTAATTTGGTGAATTTTGTTACCCAAATTAATTAATTGCTTAAGGAATTATTATGATATTCTTGAACCGAAACCGTCAAAAATTCATCAGAGGTGCAGCTTTGTCTCCCATGTTTGAATTGTTTTCTGTGAGAGAGAATCATTCATCTCCTACAACCTCTAAGAACCGCGACATGGGACATATGCTAAATCAAGGGGTTTGTTAACTATTCTTGGGTTATAAAAAAATTTCCATTAGTGTTTATTTACTGCGCGCAGTCACTGTCAAACAGTGTGTAGTTGACGCCTAGATTTGATAATGAATGGCAACCGTTAACTAGTGATATTTTCGTTAAGATTTTGATTGTAATATACACTCAATTGCGCCCATTTTCGTTCGGAAAAACTTGAATTTCCCACGGATTATGTACATCCGGCATCCACATGAAAATATAATTAACTAGTTTAATAACCCATAACTTGTACGGGTGTGAAGTTTATAATTTATAAATTTTCTATATTATTATATTTTTAATATATTTCTAAATTATTTTTTAATTTTACAAAAATATATGTTAGTAGATATATATATATATATATATATATATATTCAAGTAATTGTATATTCACACTTGTCTTATGTCATTTTAATTTATAAAAATATATCTTAGTAGAACATTTTACTATAACTTTTGACATTTGTTTTGTGATTTTTTATCCTATATCAAACTTTTCCATTAAATTAAATGCCACTAATACTTAATTATGAATAAATATATAATAGACAATAGTCTTGCTCATGATTTTTGTGGTATATTAAAGCAAACAATATTTAGGTATTTATTTTATAATTGTATTTTTTGCTCCCAAAGCTTTACAATTTCGCAAATTTTGTCCCCCCAAATTTTTTTTCTCAAAATTTGCCTCAATTTACAAAATATCGCAAATTTTGTTCAAACATAGAAAAACTGCCACAATTAAGATATTTTTTTGGTGGTTTTTCCTTTACATTGTCACAATTAAGACATTTTTGTAGCGGTTTTTCCTTTAATTGTGGCAATTTTTCTACTTGGGAAAAAAATTGGAAAATTGTGAAACTTTGGGGACAAAAAGTGCAATTAAGCCTTTATAATATTAAGTACAAAGTGCTATCTATGTCAAAGAATCTCTATAAAGAATAAAACAATATTCATATCCTTATTTATAAAGAATCTATTTATTTATGTTAAGTTCTTATTTATTTTCTAATAAATAAGTTTATTTCAAGTAGAATTTTAAATTACATATTTATATATTTTAATTCTCGTTTCTAATTATGTTTTGTATATTTCAATAATGATAAAATTATCCTCAAATTTAAAATATTTTAAATAATAACTATTGATAATGCACCCAAAAAAAAAAACACTATTGATAAAGAAATCATGCATGTTAGATTACATTTTATATTTCAAATTCTTATTTGTCATTTTTTAAATATATTTATTTTATTTATTTCAAAAAATTAAAATTATAATATTAAATTATAAGTATCAAGATCATGATATGTTTATTTTGGAGATATTAAAATTATGATACTAAATCATGAAATTAAATTCAAAAGTCTAAATAACATAATTAGACCCAAATCATGATATTAAAATTGTGTTGTAACAAACTAATTGAATCTATCTATCTTTTTGGTCATTATGATACTAAATTGCATTTCTTACATTAAAAATAAATATCTTGCTTTGATATTTAAACTTAAATAATTAGAAAATTAAATATAAATTAAACGTTAAAATTTGAAATCATTCATGTTTAGCATGTAACACCCCGTTTCTCCTAATACTTGATTAAGTATTTTAATAACTAAAAGTAGGAAACTTGAGATATGTACTTTAGCCAATGTGGTTGTGTGGAAAGTTTGATTTTAGGTTTTGAGAGGAAAACAGTTGAGTTAAATCAGTTTTAGGACAAGGCGAGTGGTTGGGTGAGATTTGTGCCTCAATAGGCCAAAAGTCCATGTGAGAGCTCCGAGGAGCTCGGATATAAAAGGTGGAAGGGGGGGGAGCCCCTCATTCTCTCAACTCCTTTCTCTCTCTTCACTTTCTCTCTCATCTCTTCTCTCTAGAATATCTCAAGTTAGCACGGGTATTAGAGGATTCCAAGTTTAGTTCTGTGCTTTGGATGTGAGGAGGATCAATCTCTTGAAGTTTTGGCTCAAGAACATCGGATTCTCAAGGAACCCAAATTCAAATTTGGAAGCTTTTGAGGTAAGGGAAGCTTACTATTGTTTGATTTCATGTTTATGGTCGTTGATATGTTGATTTAACACTTTGGAATCGACTGATTTTGGTGAAAATCTTGCGTATGTAAGTTTTGGGGAAAATGGGTTTCAAAAAGGGATTTTGAGATTTGAGGATGATTGGTGGATAAAATTGTTGTATAATCGGTTAGAAATGTATTAAAAGTGTTTAGAATTGATATGGAATGGTTATATAGCAATTAAAACCCAAGAAATTGAAGAATCGCATCCTATATACCCTGTTCGCGTCGCAAGTGTAGCCGGGCGACAACACATGTTGCTGGGCAACGTTCTACCCGAGCCCAGAATGGGGTTTCTGGAAGAACGTCGCCGAGTGACAGATTCCTCCTGCCGGGCAACATGTTTTGGTGAATGAAAATTTGATTTTTTCTTGAATGAGAATTGAGTCCAAGAAAGAATGTGAAGTGTAGTTGATCATCTTGAGTTTCATATTTAGGTGTGATCTTTTGAAACATTGGAAAAATGTTTAGATTTAAAAACAAAGACATATTTGTCGTGTATGCTTGGTTTAAGAGGTTTGGTGTCGATGTGAAATGAATATGTGAGCTTTTGTTATTGTTGCAGTGTATTGTGATTAAGTTGATTGTTGTGATAATAATGCATATGTTGTTGGCTGAGGTTAGGTGGGCCTCAAGCTATTGTGGTGTGATGGTGTGACATATAAATAAATATGCATGTGGATATGGATGAATAATTTTCGGTTGAGTTGTTGTTGTTATGTATGTGTTGACGTGGAAGGTTGCTTAGATAGGACCTCCACATGTTGTTGTTATTCTTCCAAACTTAGTTCTTGGTTTTCTTTATTATTGTTGTGAATTGGTTTGATAAAATATGGAAAAATGGTAATTGACTGGAAGGTTGCTCAAGTAGAGCCTCCACTAGTTGTAATATGTTGTGATGGTGAGATACCTTACTTGTTGACCATGCAAGAGGCTAGATTGGACCTGCATGGGTTGATGATGATTGTTGTGGCTGTGTTGATGTTGTATTGAAAGAAATGCATTTATGTATGTGTTGACGACTAAGGTAGCTGATGATGGACCTCATGTCGTGTTGTGATTAGACGGCTGAGGTAGCTAACGATGGACCTTATGCCATGATGATTATTGTGGTGATACATGCATTGGTATACATATGTTGGCGGTTGAGGTAGCTGACGATAGACCTCATGTCGTGGTGATACATGCATTAGTATGCATATATTGGCGGCTGAGGTAGTTGACGATGGACCTTATGCTGTGGTATGGACAGGTGGTTGGGGTAGCTGACGATGGACCTCATGCTGTGGTATGGACAGGTGGATGGGGTAGCTGACGATGGACCTCATGCCATTGTGTGGATTGAGAACTGAGGTAGCTGACGATGGACCTCAGGTTGTTGTGTTTATGGATTGGATATGTAGAGGTTGAAAGTATGATGCATTAGTATTGTGATTGATATCACTAAGAATGTGACTATATATCATGAAATTTTATTTGAATTTTTATATATGTAAATGAGGGTTTTTGTCTATAACTAATAATGTCTTTAGTGGTAATGGTTGTGTTGTCATTGTTGTTATGATTACTTGGTAATTGTGGCTGTGGTTGTGATATGTGTTGGTAGTGGAAAGCATTATTGTTTTGATTGTTTATTGTGGTGGCTGCTATTATGGTTGGAGTAGTGATAGAGGTGTGGATAATGCCTTGTTGTTGACGTTGTAGCTATTTTTTGTTTGATTATTGATATAGAATGAAGGAATTTTCTATTACTTTACTTTTAAAATATATGTTTTATTATCTTAAGTAAGCTTACCCTTGCATTGTTTGCACGTGTGGTTCGTGCCTGTGATGATCACGTCGTTTGGTGTAGGAGCAGAAAGAGAGGTGTCTGCAGATCCAGCTTCTTGAAGCTGATGGAGGAGGTCTCAGATGAAGACTTTTGGAGACCTTTTTGGGTGGAGCTCTTCTGGAAGCTCCTTCTTTTTGTTTTGGTTTTGATGTAAAATTGTTATATAGTTGACCAACTATAGGAAGTTATGTTATTGTATGTAATCTTAATCGTACATGATACCTTTGGATTTGTATAAATTTTATAGTTATGAATTGGGATATAATCAGATTTTGTTAATGTCTAAACTTATGATTAAATGATGAGGAATGTGAGTAGTACTGTAGCAGTAGAGGGTCGTTACATAGCACATGAAATTTAAAGAGTAAATTATCTATCATAAAAATAATTATTTTTTAAAGAAAGATTGAATGTTTTGATTATGAACATTGCTAATTAGAATTGCAGTCATTCTCAAATAAAAAATGCTATTTTGTACAAAATTATTTTGCATCAAATTTGTCAAACAAAAGGGTTGGATCCAAGAAAGGGGTGAATTGGATCTTTCAAAATTTTCAAGAATCCCCAATTTCTTTTCAATAATGAATAACTAGATTTTTCAAAAACTTTGAATCTTATTGATTTGGTTATACAAATGAAATAGAATTGGATCAATTTATCTTGAACTTTTCTATGCAAAGAGCCTTATGATTTTAAATGCAAGTGATCAAGATTCAATATGCTACTAAGAGGATTGAGGAAAGAAAAGAGCAAACAAGATTTATACTGGTTCGATCACCACCACTGTGATCTACATCCAGTTTCCAATCAAACCGATTGGTGTTATCACTAAGTAATTCAAATGTTTACAAACACTATGCATAAACACAAGAATTACAATCAAACAAACCACACAATTAAGTTTCTTGAACCCTATCAAAAAAACTTGAATCCTTTCTTGTGGAACCCTACCACAAGGAAGGTATGAGAGACACCCTCTCAAGAACGAAAATCAAATTAAAAGAAGGTTTGTGATAGATGAAAGACAATGAAGAACTAATCAAACTTTACCCAAGAAAAGACTTTTCTTTATCCACAAGGTTGATCCATCATGAGCTTTTTGATTTTTGATCCAAAACTTGTAATGAAGAAGAAGAGTAATATTAATTCTCTCTAGAAAAGCTTTCACTCAAATTTAGAAAAGTGAAGTTGTATTGAAGTATGTAGAAAGACTCACTAAGGTTCACTCTATATAGAGAGTTCACTAGAATAATTAGTTATTTAGACTTATAATCAGTTATTTTGTTATTTGGAATTTGGAAAATGAAGTTTGAATGAGTTTAACTAGTTATTTTTGTGTGTAACTAGTTACGAAATTATGTAACTAGTTATAGCAAAAATAACTGATTACATAATGTTGTAACTAGTTAAAACAGAAAGCATGTAACTAATTACATATTATTGTAATTAGTTAAAACAGTGTAGATTTCCATTGTTTATGCTAATTTAAACAAATTTAATCGATTACAAAACTAATTTAACCAATTAAGTGGTTCTTAAACATAAGATTGAATTTGTTCTACAGCTTTAATATGTAGTTTTCACTTCCTATCAAATTAAAACTATGTTTGACCAAGTATTCTTCTTTAAACTCAATTTTAGACTTATAGAAAACATATTTCCACTTTGTTAAACCTTTAAGTCGTAAGCTCATTACCATTAAACCATCAAGGATAAAGATAAATCATGCAAGACTCACAACCACACACACATGCATAAACACACATTATATCTTTGCACTCATCAAGAGGCTAAATTATCAAAACTGTATTAAATCTCCTTAGGGGCAAGAGCAATTCTCTTCTTGCTTCTTCAATCTCCCCCTTTTGGATGATGACAACCACTTGATGAAGACTTGATCAATTTGAACAAATTGTGTGTTGTAGGTGTATCCAAGTTATCTTCATGATTTAATTCCTGCAATTTGCAAAAACATACCCTTCTCCCCCTTTGGCCATCATCAAAAATATAAAACCAAAATAAAGTATGGAAAGCCAAAAAGAAATAGGAAGGATAATGATCATAGTAATTACAGCAAACACTATCATTAAACAAGGGTAAACTTCATTAAAGTAGATCATAGAAACACATTACAACTTATTAAAGAAAAACAAATAACAAATATAAGCATAAGGATTAGTCTTAAGACCAACGTTAAATGCATAGGTACTACAATACAAGCAACATCAAAATAAAGCAATCCTAATGCTAAACAAATCATTCGAGCATTAAATGAGAGTTGTGCATATTTACTCCCCCTAAGTGTTAGCATTTTCCTTGGTCATTTTGAAGTATTTCTTAAGGAAGACATGGTGGTGAAGTAGGATTTTGAAGAAAAAAGGCGCAAGTTCTTGTGAATTTTAAGTTGTTAACAAGTAGTATGTATAGAGAGCATCCAAATAGCAAGCAAAAAAAAAAAATCAAATTTTTAACCATTCATTCATGTGAAAATAAGGTGAGGAAAGTGTGTAAGTTTTAGTCAAAGATATCAAAAATCTATATATAGAGTATGAGTGATTCTTTGACACCAAAGAGAAGAAACAAACAAACAAAAAATCAATTTAATCAATTACAAATGGTACACTCACGTTTTTGGTGCAGCAAGCTGAAATAACTAGTACAAATGCAGATAACTAGTTAAAACAACAAGCAATTCATGTACAGTGATAAAAAAAACGAACTAGTTACAAGTATATGTAACTAGTTATATTTGACAACTTTTTATTTGGATCTATTGTGTCTTAAAAGCTGCATAACATAACTAGTTACATATGTATGTAACTGGTTAAAACAGAATAGCATATTTCACATTGAAAGGGGCTATTTAAAATAACTAGTTACATAAACATGTAACAGGTTATTCCAGCAAGCTGCAAATGAAAATGGGGGCTGTTTTTCGAAAATAATTGGTTACAAAGTGCTATAACTAGTTAAAACAGTGAGCTATTAATTCGAAAAATTGGGGACAACACAAATTTAACTAGTTACAAGTTTTGTAACTATGACAGCAAAGTTTATTTTCACGAAAATTCTGCACCAAATAACTAGTTGCAAGGTGCTGTAACTAGTTAAAGCAGTGAGCCATTAATTCAAAATAAGGGGACAGCTCCAAAATAACTAGTTACAAGCCTTGTAATTAGTTATATATGACAGCAGTAAGCACTTTTACATGAAAATTCTACAACAATTTACTAGTTATTTATGAATTTAACTAGTTACATACAACTTGACATGAATATTAATCATAAAACAACCAATTACAAGTTCAAGTAACCAATTAAATCTACTCTACACCACTTAGTCAAGGATCAAAATGCACAAAATAACCAATTAAAACATACTTTAACCAATTACTTACTTGTTGACTTCAAATTTTAAAAAAAAATCTCAAGAGATTATGCTTCTTTTTTATTCAAAAACTAATAGTCTACATATAAAAATATAATTCATGTACTTAGTTCTAAATTTTATGCATGAAATTTATCTAGTTATTTCTAGTATGCATGTTTGCATCTAAGATTTAAACATATAAATTTCTTAAAACAATACAAACTTTCACAAATACTCAATCAAATCAAGCATTAAAAAAAAAACATGCACAAATGCACACATAAAAAGTTTCAAACATGAATTCAGAGTGACTAACTAACATTTGACTCATCTATGATGCCTAGTTCATTTCTTATGAGGTAGAATCTTTCTTTTGGAAGAGGTTTAGTGAATATATCTCCAAGTTGTCTATTTGTATCAACAAATTCTAATACACAATCCTTTTTTTGGACATGGTCTCTAAGGAAATGATGTCTAATTTCTATATGCTTGGTCCTAGAGTGTAGGATAGGATTCTTTGTAAGGTTTATGACACTAGTATTGTCACATTTTAAAGGGATGTGGTCAAGGTCAACTCCATAGTCTCTTAATTGTTGTTGCATCCATAAGATTTGAGCATAACAACTTCCAACTACTATGTATTCAGCCTCAATTGTGGATAAGGCTACACAAGCTTGTTCCTTGCTGTGCCAAGAGACAAGTGCACTCCCTTACAAGTGACAAGTCCCACTAGTACTCTTCCTATCAAGCTTACATCCAGCAAAGTTTGAATCTAAATATCCTACTAAGCTTATGGAAGATCCTTTAAGAAACCACAAACTTACATTACTAGTTCCTTTTAGATATTTCATAATTATTTTTATAGCAGATAAGTGTGATTCTTTAGGATTAGCTTGAAATCTTGCACACAAACAAACACTAAACATGATATCAGGGTGACTAGTAGTAAGATATAATAGAGAGCCAATCATACCTCTATACTTGGTAACTTCTACTGATTTACCTCTTTTATCTAAGTCCAAGTAGCATGAGGTAGACATTGGAGTGGTTGATTCCTTGAAACTTTCCATTCCAAATTTCTTTAGCAATTCATTACAGTACTTGGATTGACTTATGCCAAATCCATTTTTCATCTTCTTTGGTCATTAAGCAAGTAACATTTTGTTTGTTCAGATCTTCAAACTCAATCTTACATAGATTATTATGTCTTTTGGCAGTAAAAAGAATAGATTCATCATTTCTTTTGACTATACATGATTCTTTGTTGAAGGATACAATAAATCCATTGTCAGAAAATTGACTGATGCTAAGTAGATTGTATTTTAATCCTTCAACCCATAGGACATTATCTATAGATGGAAGAGGAGGCTTACCAACTTTACCTATACCAATGATTTTTCCTTTTCCATTTCCACCAAATAAGACTGTTCCTTCATGTGATTGGAGGTCTAGGAACATAGACCTTTCCCCGGTCATGTGACATGAGCATCTACTGTCCAGGTACCAGAAGGAATTCCTCCTTTTTCCTATTAAGGATATCTGCAATAGGAATTATTTAAGATTTTGGTACCCAAATACTTTTGGGTCCTTTCATGTTAGTCCCAAAGGTCCTATTTGACCTCTATTTCCTTTTGTGTTGACATCTTTGGAATGAGTGTCCAAATTTTACACAAAATTTACAGAAGGTTGAATAAGATTTAGAAGACGATGGTTCAACACATTTGTCTTCTACAAATCCAATCCTAGATTTGTCAGATGGAGATCTTCTATGTTTTAAAATCATTTGAAGTTTTGAATATCTGTCTACAAACTTGGTCAGATCATGTTTTAGACTAATGACCTCTTTCTTTAGTTTATCAACTTCAGAAAGAAGCATTGCCTTTTTAGGACCTGAGGCTAGGCTTTTTTGCATTCTCATCAAATCTCTCTTAAGTATCTCATTTTCTAAAAGAGCTTCTTGATATTTTTCTTTATATTTTTTATACTCTAGAGCAATCTTGTGTGAGTTAGCAAGAAGAGTGTCATATGACATATCTTCGTCATTAGACTTAGATTCACTGTCATTAGACTCATGCAAAAAGTTATTACATTCAAAGTTTACCTTAGACGTTGCTTCCTCTACGTCTGCCATAAGACATATATTAGCCTTTTCATCGTCTGAGCTGCTACTGCTACTATCCAGATCTTCCCAAATGGCTAGAAGGTTTTTCTTCTTGTATCTTTTCTTTGAACTCCATCCTTTCTTTAGTTTAGGGCATTCAGCCTTAATATGTCTAGGCTTTTTGCACTTAAAGCAGATGATCTCATTGTTCTCTTCTTGAGGATGCTTTCTGTATCTAGTGTCCTTCTTTCTGGAAGATTGCTTAAATTTGTCTTTCTTCTTAAGCATCTTCTTGAATTTTCTGGTGATGAGGGAGATCTCATCGTCTGTTGAGCAACTGGAGCTTTCGTCTAAGTTGTCGGGTTCCTCATATTGAACCTTCAGTGCTTTGTTTCTTCCTTTCGTCTCAATTTTTTCGTCTGCTCTTCTACTTGATTCTCCAATCTTTAGAGCAACTGAGTCAGTATTTTTGACTTTGTCTCTTTTGAAGAGATGCACTTCATGTACTCTTAGAGCTCCCAATAACTCATCTAGAGTTAAGGTCTTCATATCCCTTGCTTCAGTTATAACTGTAGCCTTGGGTTCCCATACTTTGGGAAGACTATCCAAGATCTTGAGATTGTTCTGAGCTTTAGAGAACTCAACACCAAGACTTTGAAGTCCATTTAGAATTGTTTGAAATCTTCCAAACATTTCATCAATGGTCTTTGTCTCCTTCATGGTGAATATCTCATAATATCTTTGAATAGTTGCTGCTCTCCTAAGATGAACATCTTCTGTGCTTTCATATGTTATGAGTATAGCATCCCACATTTCCTTAGCAGTTCTGCAACTGCAAAATTTATTATGTTCAGTTTTTGATAAGGCATAAGTTATAATGTACTTAGCTTTTGCGTTTTGCTGTAACATGTTGTAGTCATCTTGATTGTATTCATTTTTTGGCTTGATTACAACATGATCTCCATGTGTGATGATTCACCAGATACTGTAGTGAGTGGACTTGATATACATTTCCATTCTGTCCTTCCAGTATGTATAATCTTCTCCATTGAAGGCTGGAGGCCTTGACAGAGAGGCTCCTTCAAGAATGACCTGTCCTTCAAGGTTTGCCATGCGAATCTTTTCCTCTAACACTTGTTAAGGTGCTCAACCCTTAGAGGCTAAGATCTAATACCAAATTGTGGAGCACAAAGATAACACAAGAAGGGGGGGTTGAATTGTGTTATAGCAAATTTTCGCAATACTTTTGTAAACGACGTATTGTCTAAAATAAGATCAAAGGATTTTCAAAACGTCTTAAAAGACAGACGAAAGCTAAACGACAACACCGGAAGGCACACAGATTTTATACTGGTTCGTCTCACCCTAAAGACTACATCCAGTTCTTGGCAACAACCAAGTTCCACTAACTTTTACAAGTTACAAGTATTCTTTCCACAAGCCTCTTCAAGCTCAACCCAAGTAGTCTTTCACTTACCTCTCCAAGCAAATACCCAAGTATTCTTTGAATCAAAGCCTTTTTAGGCTTCCATCAATCTCGTTAAGAAAAAGGTTTACGTGTGAGTTTATCTCACTAGGTTTAACGTTTTATCAGACGAATATACAATGAAGTATAAATAAAAGGGATTTTATAAACAAAGTTTACACAAGATGTTTCTTTTCTTAAAGCAATTATGATCAGCAACAACAACTTTCAAAAGAGGTCTCTTCTTCTATTTATAGGCTTCTAAAAAGAATTCGTTGAGTGTATTGCAGAAGATGACCTTCGTCTGATGAAGAGATTCATTGGAGCATTAAATACAGCATTTAATGCCTTTCACCAACTTATCATATGATAAGATAAAGCATTTTGCTTATCTTTTCTATTCTTGTACTCAATCTTTTAGCAGTTGTCATGTCCGCTTTCCTATTCTAACATTCGCACACATATTCCTTCTTTTCGTTGACTTTCCTTGAGAGTAGGTGTATAGGTATAATACGTTTCGAGGTAGCTTACGCTCTGATTGATGTGCAGATCATTTTAGAACGTTGTCATCGTCTGTAAGATTTGTTAGTTAAGAAGTTTATCTAATCAAAGGATAAGACGATACTCATCTTAAAAACATCAGACGATTGTATACAAACGAATGATTAGACAATTATGTGAGGACATATATAATTTTAACTGTTTGTTATTATCAAAATATTTGAGGGTTATAAATTTGTCCTTTGTCTTAACACCTCCATATCTTTAAAGCAAACACCATCACTGCCAACTCCAAGTCATGAGTAGGATAGTTCCTTTCATGAGTCTTCAATTATCTAGACGCATAGGCCACAACCTTCCTATGTTGCATCAGCACACAACCCAAACCTTGATGAGAAGCATCACAGTAAACCTCAAAAGGCTCACTAGGATCAGGCAACACTAAGACAGGAGAAGTGGTCAACCTCCTTTTCAACTCTTGGAAACTGTTCTCACAAGCTTTAGTCCAAGCAAAAGGTTGATCCCTATGAGTAAGTTAGGTCAAAGGTGTAACAATTCTCGAGAAACCTTATATGAATCTACGGTAATACCTAGCCAACCCAACAAAACTCCTGATCTTTGTAGCTGTCTTTAGACGTTCCTATCTCAACACAGTCTCAACCTTATCGGGCTCAACTGTAATCCCTTCAGTTGAGATTACATCACCTAAGAACTTCACTTCATCCAACCAAAATTCACACTTAGACAGTTTGACATACAGTTGCTTCTCCCTTAAGATCCCCAACACTGTTCTCAAATGCTCTCCATGCTCCTCATATAACTAGGAATAAACAAGAATGTTGTCAATGAATACAATGACAAACTTGTCTAAGAAAGGTCAAAAGATTCTATTCATGTAATCCATGAATATAGCAGGAGCATTTGTAACTCCAAATGGCATCACCATATACTCGTAATGCCTATACTGAGTCTTGAAAGCAGTCTTTAGTATATCTTCATCCTTCACCCTTATCTGATGGTATCCAGATCTCAAATCTATCTTTGAGAATACCTTTGCTCCCCTCAATTGGTCCATCAAATCATCTATCCTTGGCAATGGATACTTGTTTTTGATTGTAATCTTGTTCAACTACCTGTAATCCACACATAAGTGTAAACTACCATATTTCTTTTTCACCAAAAATACTAGTGCTCCCCAAGGAGAAACACTAGGTTGGATCATCTTCTTCTCTAGCAACTCCTCAACTTGCTTCTTTAACTTTGCCAACTCCGCTGTTGCCATTTTATAAGGAGCCATGGACACTGGTCTCGCTCCTAGAACCCAGTCTATAGCAAACTCCACTTCTATTTACGAAGGTATACCAGGCACATCCTTAGGAAAGACTTCAGAAAATTCTTTCACCACTTCCACTGATTCCAAATCCAGATCACTCTTGACTTCCAAAAAAGACAAGACCATATACCCTTGAGCTCCTTCTTGCAAAGAAATCTGAGCTTGGTTAGCAAAAATGAATTTAGAATTCTCTATACTAGGAAGATCAAGGCCTTTATAGCACAATCCAACAAGATATGGTTGGAAGACGACCAATCCATCCCCAAAATCACATCTAGATCCAACAAGGGAAGACAGATCAGGTTCACCTTATACCTTCTCCCACTAACAACAACCGGACAGTTAGCACAAACCACCAATGTCACCACAAGGGTAGCAATCGGCATAGAAACAAGCAGATTAAACAACAAAGGATAGGTAGATAACTGCAACCTCTCCACACATTCATAAGAGATGAAAGAATGAGTGGCTCCAGAATCAAACAACATTGATAGAGCATTACCAGCTATCTCACACTCACCCCGAATAAGATCATCGGAACGAGCAACTTCTACTTTGCTTATGGCAAACACACGTCCAATTGCTGTAGGTCTCATTGCCCTTGCAACATTCACGATGGACTCCGCCTTCACTAAAGCTATACAGTCTCTAGCTATATGTCCAAGCTGTTGACATCTGTAACATGCATGACCCTTTAGAGGGCACTGATTCATGTAATGTGGTCCTCCACACTGGTAACATCTAACCTCTTGCTATCTGGTTTGGGGTGTAACAAAGGAACGACTTTGGGAGTTAGAAGTCCTAGACTACTAAGGTCTAGAGGATTGTGGCTGACTCTGAGATCTATTATAAGGCTTCCTCTACTGCCCTTCTCTCTTGCATCTAGATGATCCATCGTCCTAGGTCCTCATTGCTCGGGTGCCAAGCTCTAGTCTCTCCACTATCGTTGCCTTCTCAACCAGAGTAGGAAATTCTTTGATAGTCATAGGGATAATCATCCTCTTTAGCTCGTGTCTCAATCCTTCTTCAAACTTGTGACACCTGCACTCCTCGGTAGTCACTTGTGAATAAAATCAGGCCAAATACTCAAACTTGCCCGCGTACTTGCTCATAGACATGTTCCCTTGATACAATCTTAGGAACTCCGTCTCTTTTACATGCCTCACGCTTGTTGGGAAATACTTCTCTAGGAAATGCTCTCGGAAACTAGCCTAGGTGACAGCCTCACCTTGGGTCCCCATCAGTTGTTGGGTCCCTTGTCACCAATATTCTACCTCACCAATGAGCATATAAGTGGTATATACAACCTTCCTATCATTAGGGCAAGCCATCGCCCTAAAAATCTTCTCCATCTCCCGCATCCACTGATCTGCAGCGTCCGGATCTGACTCACCCTTGAACTGAGGTGGGTCACTTTTCCTAAACTCTGCCAACCCTTGAAACTCAGAAGGCACAGCAACACAAGCAGCTTCTACAATAGCTCAAGACATCTCCAGTTGAGCCATAACAGCTTGGTGCTACTGAGTCATAGCGATCTGTTGCTGGGCAATAGTATTCTGCTGTTGGGCCATAGCAGCAACCATAGCCTCCATAGCTCTAGCTATCTGGGAGAAATCAACTAGAGGTGGTGGTGGTGGCTGGTTAGACCTCCTCATCAGGATTCCACAAAACCAACCATAACAATAGCTTATCAACTATCCAAAAATGATCACTTCACCCATGGAAGGATCCACACCAAACAACACCACATAAACAATCAACACACAAAAAACACACAACAAGCATACTAGACTTATTACCCATAGGTCATCCTAAAAGACATGATCAGCTTTGATACCAAAAAGTGTAACGACCCTCTATCGCTACAGAATTCCATACAATCCCATACATTACTAAGATATTTAATAATAATAATAATAAAACCAAATATATAATGACTTTCATAATATGAAGTATGTACAATATATGAAATAATAAAATATACAAGCCAGAATATACAAAATCCAAGAGGGAGACAAAAACAAAACTCTCTATAGTTGGTCAACTATACTATATACATCAAAACCTAAAGAGAAATGAGCTTCTAGAAAAGCTCTACCCAGGAAGGGCCTTCAACCTCTTTTGCTTGGACATCCACTAACAACTGTGAGATGCAAGTTCTGCTGGAGTCTCTCCCTTTGCTCTCACACCAAAATGACATGATCATCACAGTCACAGCAACATACAACAACAGCAATCACAGCAACCATACCAAAACAAACAGCAAGGGAAGGGTAAGCTTACAAAATAAAACCAACATATAATATGCAATCCAATAAAATCAAACCATCAACATACCAATATGGAAATCCAATTTGTCCAGAAGTGGATTTACATACATTACAATAGAACACACCATACTTTTAACCCCTACATGTCAATGAATGAATGACACGACTCTCGAGAGATTTTCTACATTCTAAGTGATCAGCCAGGTCTTATCCCCTACCATGGCCTTCTAAGCACCATTCAGGGATTGCCAAAACTTTGATCTATGGATAAGCTTTTGGTTGTCAAGATAAGTGAATGTGGGTAGGTGGTATACTGCGACACAAGGCCTGCACTACCTTGGCCCCCTGCAGGATTACCCATCCACTTATCCCATAGGCCTAGCTTTTAGACAACACTTCTTATCCATGTACTAGGCTGGAGGCCTGTCTGAGCTGCAGCTCTGTTCAACCCCAACTTCCATGCCTACCCGCATACGGCATGAGGCCCATACAACCTCAGCCAACAACATATGCATGTATGCATAAGCCACAACAACAACAACAACTTAACCACAATTATTCATCAATATCCATATATATATATATCACATCATCTCACCACGTGGCCGACTCAGCACCACCTGTGGTCTAATAGTCACCATCAACCCTATGCAGGCCCAATCCAGCCTCTTGCATGGTCAACAAATAAGGCATTATTCAAGCAACACATACCTTGTGAAAATTCTCACACACCACTGGGACCTACATCCCCTGTAAGAAGTTTCACCACAACAACACATAATTAGTGGAAATTCTATCTAAGCAATTTTCCACCCAACTACCACTTTTCAACCATCTATCAAATAAACCCACAACAATAATAAAGAGAAACCAAAAGCTAGTTTAGAAAACCATTTGAACATCCAATTTCCTTAAAATATATATTTGACATCCATAGGAGTCAATAAAGTCATCAACAAACAACAATAATAATAATAAAGCAAAGAAAAACTTATTTTTCTCTCGCTGAGCGCAAATTTTGTCGCTAAGAGAGAGATCCATCGCTAAGCGAGCTTTTCCGTTGCTAAGTGAATGACTTACAGAGAGTCATCAACATCCGTCACTAAGTGAGATTTCCGTCACTAAGCGAATGACTCTCCATCGCTAAGCGAGTAACAAACTTCCAGAGAGTCATCCAGATCCATCGCTAAGCGACAATCTCTGCCGCTAAGCGAGTGACAGACTTTCAGTGCTCTTCAAGATCCGTCACTAAGCGAGCATTTCTATCGCTAAGCGACAAAATCCATTATTGGGTGTGAGTGCGATCTTTTTGTTCGCAAATCAATCACCAACAACCATTTTTGACAAAATCAATCAACACCAAGCATCACAAAACAATCTTAATTACTTCTATATCTTTCTAACCGATTACATAACAATTTTATCCACAAATCATCAACAAATTTTAAAATTCCCTTTCAAAAACCCATTTTGTCAAGAACCACATGCACACAAATATTCACCGAAATTAACTGATTCCAAAGCATTAAATCGACATATCAATAGCCACAAGCATAAAATCAACCAATAGTAAGCTTTCCTTACCTCTAAAAGTTCTTGAATTTGAATCTAGGTTCCTTGAGAATTCAGTGTCTTAAGCCAAAACTTCCAAAGACTGCTCCTCCTCTCACCCAAAGCATGGAATTGAACTTGAAATCCTTTAATACACTTACTAACTTAAGAGATTCTAGAGAAAGATAGAGAGATGAAGTGAAGAGAGAGAAAGAGAATGGGAAAAATGAGAGAAAACTCCTTCCTCCCCCCTCTTATATCCTTGACCTTCTTGGAGCTCTCACACAAACTTTTGGCCAACTAAGGCCAAAATCTCACCAAACCACTCCCCTTATCTCAAAACTGGTTTAACTCAATTGTTTTCTCTCAAGAACCCAAAATCACACCCACAACACACTCACATTGGCTCAAACACATATCTCAAGTTTCCTAAATTTAAACTAGAATTTTAAACATACAATACACAACTATCACCACATACTACATACCATACACAACAACACATCATTTATTTCTTTTAATCACCTAGATTACATATCAAATTTCTACTTTTTAGTTATTAAAACACTTAATCGTGCATTAGGAAAAACAAGATGTTACAGTTAACAAAATTTCTATCGTACTGTCATATAAACTATTATACATATTATAAAATCATATTAATATATATATATATATAATACTAATGTAATATAATACTATATTAATTAGTTAATATATATATATATATATATATATATTATTGTTGATATTCATATGTGATACACTAACAACATTGTAATATAGTAAGTAATGTAATAATGATTTATACTATAAAACATCATTAACAATATATACTATTAAATGATAATATTAGTTGTAATAGTTAATATATTAATATATTAATATTACTATATACCATTGTATATTATGATACTACTAATATATTAATATAGTACTATAATAATACTATATCATATACCTATTATTATAATAATGAATGATTATATACTATATTAAACAATAATATAATACTATATATTATATAATGATGTAATAGAGTATTACTTATTTTGTAGTTATCATCAATTATTATGATGCTTATTATATAATAATATCTTATATATTAATAGTCTCATTATTATAATATTATTTCTATGTCAATGATATAATTGTATGATTGATAATATGATATAATATACTATATAATATACATATATTATGGTATATTGATATATTAAATAATATTATAATTATTCACATAATAAAATCATATATACTAATTCTACATATTATAATAACTATATGTATTAATAATAACTATTAATATATATTGTTTATGATACATATGTCATTATTATATCAATAGTATAGCATAATATTGATTTTTGTATGATAATAATGTTATATATCAATAATTAATATCTTCATAGTGTTAATAATATGATAAATAGTTATACATACTGTTGTAATAGCATAGTTAATATGCTATAACTATAGCATATTATAATGGTGTAGTATTATAATATCAATAACTATTAGTTATATGATACTATAAATAAAAAATGTCATAAAAATTATTATATTGATGTTATGTTTAGATATGGCTATAATGTGTTATAATATATTTTGTGATATGTTAATTGTAACATCTTTTTTTTCCTAATGCATGATTAAGTGTTTCAATAACTAAAAAGTGAAAATTTGATATGTAATCTAGGTGATTAAAAGAAATAATGGAATTGTTGTTATGTATGGTATATAGTATGTGGTGACAATGGTGTGTTGTTTGTTTAAAATACCAGGTTTGAATTGAGAAACAGATAGCCCAAAGTCTGTGTGAGAGCTCCGGGAGGTCGAGGTATATAAGAGGGAGGGTTTTCTTTCTCATTTCTCCCTTTCTCTTTCTTTCTCTTCTCTTCATCTCTCTTTATCTCTCTAAGATTTCTTGGGTTTGTGAGGGTGTAAAGGAGTTGTAAGCTTAGTTTAGCGCTTGTGGTGAGAGAAGGAACAAATCTGTGGAAGATTTGGCTTAAGACACCGAATCCTCAAAGAACCTAAATTCAAATTCAGAGACTTTTAGAGATAAGGAAAGCTTACTATTGTTTGATTTTGTGTTTGTGGCTGTTGATATGTCAATTTAATGCTTTGGAATCGATTGATTTTTGTGAATATCTTGTGTATGTGGATTTTAACACAAAATGAGTTTTAGAAAGGGGATTTGAGATTTATGGATAAAATTGTTATGTAATCGGTTAGAAAGGTATTAATAGTTAAAATGTTTTTGTGATGCTTGTTGTTGATTGATTTGGTCAAAAATGGATGGTGATTGATTTGCAAGGAAAACAATTGAAAATCGCACTCAGCAATGGATAGCTTGCTTAGCGATGGATTTTGTGGTAGCTGGAAGTTTGTCACTCGCTTAGCGACGAAATTCTCACTCAGCGAAAGAGTACCAGGATTTTCTTTACTTTATAGGTATTATTGTTGTTGGTTGATGATTTTGTTGACTCCTATAGATGTAAAATGTATATTTTAAGATAATTGGATATTTAAATGGTTTTCTAAACTAGCTTTTGGTTTTTCTTTATTATTATAGTGGATTTGTTTGATACATTGTTAAAAAGTGGTAGTTGGGTGGAAGGTTGCTTAAATAGAACTTTCACTGGTTGTGTTGTGCTGTTGTGGTGAGACTTCTCACAAGGGATGTAGGTCCTAGTGCTGTGTGAGAATTTTCAAAAGGTATGTGTTGCTTGGATAGTACATTATTTGTTGACCATGCAAGAGGCTAGATTGGGCCTGCATGGGGTTGATGGTGACTGTTGGACCATAGGTGGTGTTGAGTAGACCACGTGGTGTGATGATGTGATATATATATATATATATATATATGTATGTATATATATATATATATATGGATATTGATGAATGATTGTGGTTGAGTTGATTGTAGTGGATCATGCATATATTGTTGGCTGAGGTTGTGTGGGCCTTAGGCCGTGTGCGGGTAGGCATGTAAGGTGGATGGTGACTATAGTTGGAACTCAGATGGGCCTCCAACCTAATGCTTGGATAAGAAGTGGGGTGTGAAAGCTGGGCCTAGGGGATGAGTGGATGGGTAATCTCACAGGGAACTAAGGCAGTGCAGGCCTTGTGTCACAGTATACCACCACCCACATTCACTTATCCTGACAACCATAAGCTTATCCAACTGATCAGAGTTTTAGCAATCCCTGAATGGTGCTTAGAAGGCCATGGTAGGGGGTAAGAACTAGATGATCGCATGGAATATAGAAATCTCTCAAGAGTCGTGTCATTCCTACATTGACATATAGAGGTTGAAAGCATGGTGTGTGGTGTTGTACTGTATGTAAACCCATTTCATTGATGTTTTGGATTCCAAATTTGGCATATTGATGGTTGACAATATGAATTGAACACTATATGTTGATTCTTGTTTCATAAGCTTACCCTTGCCTTGCTGTTGTTTTACTATGATTGCTGTTGTTACTGGTTGGGGTCTTGTGTGTTGCTGTGACTATGATGATCATGTCAATTTTGGCGTGGGAGTAGAGGGTGAAGCTTCTGCAGATCCAACTTCCCACAGTTGAGACATGGAGGTCTCCATGGTGATGGTAAAAGGCCTTTTTTTGGTGGAGCTCTCATGGTAGCTTTTTTCTTTTTGGCTTGACGTTTTCGTTGTATAGTTGACCAACTGTAGGGAGTTTTAGTTTTTTGTATCTCTCATTTTGTTATATATGATTTGACTTGTATATATTATTGTCATATATTTAAAAATCTGTATGGTCATGTAATGATAATAAGTAAAAATGATGAAATATTTGAGTAAGGTATGAAGTTGTGAGTAGTACCATAGCGACAGACGGTTGTTACATTAATGCTATATAATATTAGTACAATAATAGTACTAATATATATTATTATCATTATCATTATTATTATTATAATGTAGTAATATGGATATATGTATATATATATATATATATATATCTTAATATCATAATATTAATACATTATACTATTATGATATATAGTAGTCATATACTATATTTATTAGTAATGTACTACTGTACTGTTAATATATATTATTAATAATGATACTATCATCACAACATCATAACAACTGTAATTATATATTAGTAATAACTAATATATATATATATATTAGTTATTACTAATATATAATTATGGTATATACCATTAACATATATACTATATTATTTATAGTATTACATATTGATGATGATATAATGATAATATATGTTAACAAAATTTCTATCGTATTGTCATATAAACTATTATACATATTATAAAATCATATTAATATATATATATAATACTATATTAATTAGTTAATATATATATATATATATATATATATATATATATGTATGTATGTATATATATCATTGTTGATAGTCATGTGTGATATACTAACAATATTGTAATATAGTAAGTAATATCATAATGATTATATACTATAAAACATCATTAACAATATACTATTATTAACATTATATATACTATTAAACGATAATATATTAGTTGTAATGGTTAAAGTATTAATATAGTACTATATAATATTGTATATTGTATGATAATACTACTAATATATTAATATAGTATTATAAATAATATACTATATCATATACCTATTACCATATAATAATGTATGATTATATACCATAATAACAATAATATAATACTATATATTAATATAATGACATAAAGTACTACATATTGTATAGTTATCATTAATTATTATGATGCTTATTATATATTAATTGTGAACACCCAATTTTATCCGGGCAATCCACGCAATAATTATATATATAAAAAAATTTAGTTAAGTAAATTTCTTTTGTTTGTGTTTATTGGACCAAAATTGCCTAAGGCCCAGACAAGAAAATAAGGTCCAAATAATAAGTTTTCTAGTTTTTATGCTTGTTGGGTTAAAAAGCCTTAGGCCTATAGCTAGCTAGTGTCTGAAGAAATATGTTTTTTTCTGGGCCAAAAAGCATATATCAAGCCCATTAAGGGAGAAAGACATAAGCAATTTGGCCCATAAAGGGGAACTTGTAGAGCAAACTGCTGAAACTCGCAAAGTCAGTCTCATTTGAAGTCTGGAATGCTTATAAATAAAGCATTAAGGAATTTTTGGAGGGGTGGATACTCTCACTTCATTAAAAAAATCTGAGAATAGTGTTTGAGAATAAGACGAGAAAACGAAGAAGAAGGAGAGAGTTCTGAAGGAGAGAAAGAAGGAGAAAGAATACAGGGTGCTATACTATTGATTTGGAAGAAGAAGAATGAATTAGGACATTGTTGCTCTGTTGGATTAAGCACAATAGTCTTCTTAACATCCAATTAAAGAGCTGTAAAGGTATTTTCCATGCTAATATTCGTGTCTCTGTAGAATGGTTGATAGTATACGACTGGTTGTCTACTTTATCTGAACTCCATTTTTGCTTTTATGTGTTGCAATCTATATATATATATATATATTGTTCTAAATTCATCTCGTTATCTGAATTCCTTGCTCTATTTATAATGTTATTATCAATTGCATTTGCGTATATACATTCAAATTAGCAACATCTTTTCTGCATTTTACATTTATAATTCTGTGTTCACACATTTCTTATAAGCCAATAAAATAGAACACATGCAGATGTTGGCTAACCCTGCGATTCACTGTGATTTTTTTTTCGCCCAATCTGTAGCAACACTCGATCTATGAAAATTAAATATGATAACCAGCAAACATAATAGACCAAATATATCAAAGCTTTGTCGGTGTGGCATATCCAATGATAATCGCGACAAACCTCCTTGTCCGAGTATGCCCTTGCAAGCCCTCAATCAACACATCACACACTCACCATGCAAATCACCAGCCACCAAAGCATGGACTCGTGCTAATGCCCACACCAGTATTCATGTTGTTTTTGAATGCAAACTCGCATCAACCATCACAACACCATCATCACCTCCGCAATGTGCAGATCCAAACACTATAACGTAGATTCGCGCCAGCACTTACACCACTGTGCGTCCTTCCCCGTGCTACCGTCATAGCACATGCCGATGTAACACTCGTTTCCTAATATGTGACTCAGTGTTGTGATGATTAAAAATTGGAAATTAGACATGTAATCTAGGTGATTAAAAGGAATAAATGAATTGTTGTTAAGTATAGTAAGTGGTATGTGGTGAAAATTGTGTGTGGTATGTTTGAAATTCTGGTTTGAATTTGGGAAACTTGAGATATGTGCTTGAGCCAATGTAGGTGTGTTGTGAGTATGGTTTTGGGTTTTGAGAGAAAAATAGTTAAGTTAGATCAATGATGGGATATGGGAAGTGGTTTGGTGAGATTTGGGCCTCGGTTGGCCAAAAGTACGTGTGAGAGCTCCGAAAGGTCAAGTATAAAAAAGGAGGAGAGGGGAGGAAGAGTCTCCCATTCCCTCATTTTTTTCTCCCTCTCATCTCTTCCTTCTCTCTCTATCTCTCTAAAACTTCTTAAGCTTGTGAGGTTGTAAAAGAGTTTTAAGTAGAGTTAAGTGTTTGTGGCGAGAAAAGGTGCGGATCTGTGCAAGATTTGGCTCAAGACACCGGATTCTTAAGGAACCTAAATCCATATTTGGAAGCTTTTAGAGGTAAGGGAAGCTTAATCTTGTTGGATTTGGTGTTTGTGGTTGTTGATATGTTGATCTAATGCTTTGAAATTGATTGATTTCGGTGAATATTCGATATATGTGGGTTTTGATACAAAATGGGTTTTGAAAGGGGTTTTTGTGATTTGTTGATGATATGTTGATAAAATTGTTATATAATCGGTTAGAAATGTATTAGAAATGATTAAAATTGTTTTGTAATGTTTGTTGTTGATTGATTTGATCAAAATTAGGTATTGATGTTGGATTTGCGAAGAAAACGAGCAAAAATCACACCCAACGATTTATAGGTCGCTCAGCGACGGATATTCAGTCGTTGGAAGATGAGCTCTCGCTTAGCGATGGATTTTGAGGTCGCTGGAAGTCCACTCGCTCAGCGAATGAAATGCTCACTCAGTGACAGTCGCTTAGTGACGGATTTTTCACTCAGGGACGGAAGTTGATGCTCTCTGTTAAGTCATTTGCTCAGCGACGGAAATGTTTGCTCAGCGACGGATGTTGCAATGGATTTCTTGCTCAGCGACGGAAATGCTTGCTGAGCGAGAGGAAAACAGAGTTTTCTCTTCTTTCTTATTATTTTTGTTGGTTGTTGATGACTTTATTTATTTCCATGAATGTAAAATGTATATTTTAAGTTAAGTGGATGTTCAAATGGTTATCTAAACTAGTTTTGGGTTTTTCTTTATTTTTATTGTTGAGGATTTGGTTGATAAGTTGTAAGTGGCTCACTGAGCGAAACATATGTTCGTTGAGCGAGAATTCTACCCGAGACTTAGATGCTTTTTCAAATTGAGCTCACTGAGTGAGACTTATACTTGTTGAGCAAGAACCTCCTAAGTGAGAGTGTGCTCTCTGTATAAAAGGTACTCGTTGAGCGAGCATATGGATCGTTGAGCAAGCATGTAATTCTGTTCTATTGTGTGAGAATTTGAAAGAAAGTCGTAGTTGGCTGGAAGGTTGCCTAAGTAGGAACCTCCACTAGTTGTAGAGTGTTGTGATAATGAAATATCTTATTTGTTGACCATGCAAAAGGTCGGATTGGGCCTGCATGGAGTTGATGGTGATTGTTGGACCACAGGTGGTGCTGAGTAGACCATGTGGTGATACGTTGATATATATATATGATATGATGATTATTGTGGTTGAGTTAATGGTTGTGATGATATGTTGATATATATATATATATATATATATATGATTGTTGTGGTTGAGTTGATGGTTGTGGTGATACGTTGATATATTTATATATGATATGATGATTATTGTGGTTGAGTTGATGATTGTGGTGATATGTTGATATATCTATCTATATATATATATATATATATAATGATTATTGTGGTTGAGTTGATGGTTGTGGTGATATGTTGATACATATATACATGATATGATGATTATTGCGGTTGAGTTAATTGTTGTGGTGATACATGCATTGGCATGCATATGTGATTGGCTGAGGTAGCTGACGTATATATATACATATATATATATATATATATATATATAATGATTATTGTGGTTGAGTTGATGGTTGTGGTGATATGTTGATACATATATACATGATATGATGATTATTGCGGTTGAGTTAATTGTTGTGGTGATACATGCATTGGCATGCATATGTGATTGGCTGAGGTAGCTGACGTATATATATATATATATATATATATATATATATATATATATATATATATATATATGATTATTGTGGTTGAGTTGATGGTTGTGGTGATATGTTGATACATATATACATGATATGATGATTATTGCGGTTGAGTTAATTGTTGTGGTGATACATGCATTGGCATGCATATGTGATTGGCTGAGGTAGCTGACGATGGACCTCATGCCGTGGTACAAATAAGCGGCCGAGGTAGTTGACGATGGATTTCATATCTTGGTGTGGGCAGGCGGTTAAGGTAGTTGACGATGGACCTCATACCATTGTGCGGATAGCCAGTTGAGGTAGCTGACAATGGACCTCATGCTGTTGTGCAAATTGATGGCTAAGGTAGCTGATGATGGACCTCATGTCATGGTGCGGGTAGGCAAATAAGTCATAGGGTTGACAACATGGTGTGTGATGTTGTGTATGCTATACTGTAATGTATGTAGACATATTTCTTTGATATATTGGATTCCAAATCAGTATGTTGACAATTTATTGATATAAATTGGATATTAAATGCTTGTTTTTGTTTTGTAAGCTTACCCTTGCCTTGTTGTTTGTTTTGTTGTGGTTGCCTTGTTGTCGGTTGTTGTTGTGTGTTGCTGTGATTGTGATGATTGCATCTATTGGCATAGGAGCAGAGGGTGAAGCTTTAGTAGATCCAGCTTCCCACAGTTGATTGCTTGGAGGTCTCAATGGAGCTGGTAGAAAGCCCATTATAGGTGAAGCTTTTTCTGGAAGCTCTTTTGATTTCTTTTATTTTGGGGTTTGATGTATATGTTATATAGTTGACCCAGTTGTAGGAAATTTTGATTATGTATCTCCCATGGTACTGTATATAAACCGACTTATATGTTGCATTGTTCTATATCATATAAGTATGTTTTACTTATAAAATAGTGATAAGAAAATATTTAAATGAAATGACTGTATATCTTAATTGAGTATGAGGATGTAGGTAGTATTGTAGCGATAGAGGGTTGTTACAGCAGGCGCTCCCGTAGGCTCTTCAGACTACTTTTCAAACCTTCCGCCAATGTCCACACCCCGCTCATCATTACAGCAAGTCACGTACTCGCACCTTCTTCACCACCATCACGCTTCCAGGGCCACCCACACCGTACTACCAGCATCTTCCCAACTCCATCCTCACTCCGTGACGGGAGAACCTGAGGAGAAACAAACCATTCTTTATCGCCGTCACTCTATTTTTGGAACCCATAACCCAGATTCGTGCCGTTGCTCATGGAAGCTTTGCTGGGAGTCCTAGAAGTTGTCTAAAAAAAAATTTAAAATGAAGAAGCATAAGGGGGTTTACCCCCTTCACCTCGGTTTCGTACTTGACGGAGGGCCTAGCCCCTTTCACATAGGTTTGTTAAGAAAAGAAAAAAGGGGCGAGCCCTTTTCATTTGCAAATATTATGGATCTGACCCTTAATGTAAGCCTTTTATTAAAAAAAATATATGCTAAATAATATTTCTGTTTTCTTAACGAGGTCATTTAGCTCCTGATTTATGGTCTTAGTTTTTTTTTTTAATTGATATAAAAGGATTAATTAGGAAGCTTTTTTCTATTAAGTCAAATCGATTTTCTTTTCTCTTAATTTATTCGTTGAACTAATTTAAGTAAATAAATTGGTGTTTAGCTAACACAAAGTCCATTAAGAGTGGATTTGCAAATTTAAATTAATTTCTTTAAATAATAATAATAGAAATAAATAATCACAAGATTTAAATATGATCACTTTGGAAGTACTTCTTGTTTGGTCATTTAGCAAATTTGACACATCTGAGTTATACAACTTGGTGATGTCAGATTTAGCAATACGCAAAAATCAAATCAAATTAAAAATCAAGTAACAAAATAATTTTTCTACCAAAGAACTACGTGAGTCTAATTCCTCATTGCACTTGAGGATACGTAGGAGTAAGGGCCCACCCTTGTCAATCTCAAAAAATAAAAAACTAATTTCTTTCCAAAAATAAAATGTTTCCTTCTTAATTAATTTTCTCTTGATAAATAAAACTAATAAAATTTGTAAATAAAATAAATCTTCTTTAGGGGTAAAATAAATATTTTTGAAGCTATCTTAATTTTGCACATTTAATTAGGGGTAACTGTCTTTATGATGGACGTCGTAGGTTACTAACACCTTCCCTACACATAACCAACTTCCGAACCTATATTTGGTTTCAAAGATCGTGTTCTTTTAAAGGGTTTTTCCATATGTTTTCCTTTAATAAACTATGGTGGCGACTTCTCTGTTTTTTAATTCTTTTTGCCATCTGGTCGTGACCCCGGTTGCGACAGCTAGCGACTCCACTGGGGAATTTAGAGAGTCAAGCCTAACATGATTAGATGTGCAAAATTGATAGCTTTTTCTTTATTTATTTCACCCCTGTTCTTTATGTGTTTTATTCTGTTATATGTTTGATTATTTGATTATTATAATCATTAATGATTGTATGTATTCTTGTTTAGATTGAACCATAGGGTAGACTTTGTACATTATATGTGCGATTCATTTGTTTTGCTCCTTCCACACACTACACTTACACTTCTTCTTCACTCACTTATGAGTGAGGTCCGATACCCGGACTTGAGTGTAGCTTAGGGAATGAGAGGTGATTAGCGATAGCCACTTTAGATGTACTTCTTGTTTGGTTATCATGAAAGTCTCATCTAGAGCATGTCTTTTTTGTGAATGCCCACACTTTGGATGTACTTCCTATTTGTGGTCACATTCCAAAATGAGTCCTTAGCTCTAGAGGTAAAAAATAATGAGTATTAGAATGACCACCCATTGGTGAGACCGAGAAAACTATAGACCCTTTGTATAAGGTATACCCAATTAGGACACAAATATAAACATCTTGGCATGGTTATATATATATATATATAACATCACTATTTCCATCCATTTCATTAAATATCATTCTCATTTCATTCATCATTTCCTTTTATAAAATAAAAATAATATTGTTTTATCTCATCTCTTTTTTTTAAAAAAAATCATAACCACATTCTCATTTCATCATTATACCATCTATTTCATTAAAAAAATCACTACATTTTCATTTTATTCATCATTTCCTAAAAAAAATTAAAAATATAGTAATATGTATTCTCATCATTTCATTCCACATTCATCATAAATAAATAAAATATAGCATCCTATTTCATTCATCAATTCCATTTCACTCATTTCCTCATTCCGTCAACACAAAAATGTATCTCACAAATCATGCACGATTTCTTTTAAAAATTAAGTATAGCATTATCATCCCATCTTAGGCACTATTTACGTAACATCACCATTTCATTTAGTATCTTAAAATAAAATTAATAAGATCATTCTCATTACATCCCACCCAATGAATAAATAAAAAATCACTTCTACAAACAAAAATAAAGTAGCCACCTTAGTGCATGCATTCATTTCATCTCACATTTTTTCACATAAATCTCATTAAAATTGACTTGTATGTCTTTTTTTGCATCATTAAAATAATTGGATCATATTATAGCATCACTAGCATGTATCCTTTTATACAACATGCTCATCTAATGCACCATCTTTCCTTTATTCCTTCATTTCCTTACTTTCATAAATCTCATATATATCATATGTTCATACTTCAAAATAATAATAAAATATAATAATAATAAAAAATTAAAATCAAATTCATGGTTTAAGAAAAATGCTTTTTTTTCTTTTTACAGATGCATCCATAAGTATTTCTTTTCCTCTTTGCATCACAAAAATATAAACATTGGGGTTGTAGATCTTTTCTTTTTGCATGGCTATACTTATTAAACATACGTATGTTTTATTTCTTTCTCATAATCTTTTTCTTTCTTTTGGGTAGGTGGTTGAAGAATTTTAAGAGATCAAATATAGTCTCAATTACCTTTGGTACAAATTGGATCAAGCAGCGAAAACATTTTAATCCCTCAAAAAAGGACTATGCTTGTGAAAGCCAAAATAACTGAAACCCAAGCATTGAAAGCCTTTGCTAGTCAACTAAAAGGTGTTTGACGCATGTCTTTTGCGAACAAATATGGCAATATATTAGATTTGCTGAAGATAGATGTTCAAGAGGAACCTATCACTGCTTTGACACAATTTTATGATTCTACCATAAGGTGTTTCACTTTTTGAGACTTCTAGTTGGCTCATACATTGGAAGAGTATGAAAAGATCCTGGGATACTCACTGGAAGAATACAAACCTTACCAATACCAAGGACATTACCCTTCTATAAGTTCTATTGCCAAATTACTAAGAATCCCTGAACCAAAGTTAGCAAAGCAAAAGTTATGCAAAAATGGCATCGATGGGTTCCCACAATGTTTCCTAGAGCAGAGGATGAAGCTGTTATCCCAAGAAAAGGATTGGGCTGGTTTTATGGAAGTTTTAGCCCTTACCATTTACAGGGTTATTCTCTTTCCGCATCTTGAAGGATATGTGAACTTTCCAACTATCGATGTGTTCTTAGCATACAGAGATAGAGGAAGTAATCTAGTGAATATTGTTCTTGCAAACACTTATTATACCCTCTGCTATTGCCATAAGAAAAAAGGAAAGAAAATTATTTGTTGTTTGCCAACATTTTTTCTCTAGTTCGTCACCCACATATTCATCATGGGATGCAAGACAGGATGCCGAATAAAAGATTTTCATATGTGTTATGTAAAAGGGAAGACTAGAAAGGAGTGGGTTCAACATCTGGTAGATCTTAATGAGAAAACAATTCAATGGTACCTAAGGTGGCAGGATGTGCAAGAGATTATTTATCAATGTGGAAATTTCCCTAATGTACCACTTATGGGAACTAGGGGTTGTATTAACTATAATCCCTCAATAGCACTAAGATAGCCTAGTTATCCAATAATGGGCCCGCCAGATTAAGGTCTAATAGTTCCTTTCATTGCTTATGGGATAGATCGACAAAATTTCAAAATGTTCAAAAGGGTGAATCATGCTTGGAATCGAGTCATTAAGAAAGGGCGAGAGCTAGGGCCCAGATGTTGTGATGCAAAAGAAAGTTACTGTTTGTGGCTTAAGGAAAAGGTTCAACAAATAGGATTACATTTCCGTGGTTTGGCCCCAGTAATGGAAAAACCATGAACAAAGGTATCTTTGAGCAGTGAGAAAGTGGAGAAACTTCAAGAGCATTTAGCAAGAACTAAAAAGGAAAAGAAGAATTTGAAAAAAGAACTAGAGGATGCTAAACAAGCATGCAAAGTAACAAGAAGGGAGGTCGCTCAAAAGGCATATTCTTTGCACAAAGCAAACAAGAAGGTAAGGTTCAAAGATGAAAGAAAGTTGAGAACCCAAGATTGTTTATGGGTTGCAAACAAAGAATTGAGTTTAAGAAGAAAGGAAAGGGATTAAGTGCTAGTAGAAAATGGGCAGTTGAGGGAAGTATTGAAAGAGTCCAGGATTATTAAAGCAAATAAGGAAAAAAAAATTGGGATCTGGTGCTATGATTACGTGATGTGAAAGAAATATATGAAGAAATAATCAAAGCTGAAAAGTAGGCTAGGGCGAACTTAGAAGAAACGCACAAGAATGCCTTCAAAAAAGAGCAAGAAGCTACATCCAAGGCAAATGAAGACATAAAAGAGAAAGCTAAGGTGATTGAATGGCAACAACAGGAATTCCTTTTTTGGATGAATCAGGTTAACCAAGCCCTTTGGACCACTAGTGATCCCCCAGCGATGCTAACAAGGGTAGCAGGAATGATTAATCCTCTTGTGACACCAGTAAAGACTTGTGAATTCATTGATTACTGCAATTGGATGTTGGAAGAGAGGAAGAAGTTTGCAAAAGCATAGTGATGGATATAGAGAGTAGCTAGAAAGATAGTCAGTATTGCAATGTAAAAGAAATGTAAAAAAGAAGGGATATGTAATTCAAAAGAAGTAATTAGTTGAAAATCTTGTACTTAGTATGCTTTCAATGAATTGAATTTCGTTTACTTGATCCCTTTGGTATTGTGATTAGATAAGATCCATAATTCTTTAGCATTATTACCCAAATAACATAGTAATAATAATAATAATAATAATATATGAAGTGCAACGAATAAATAAACAAATAAATGCAAAAAAAATGATTTTATTTTACTCATACTTTTGTTTTTTTGTGAAGAGAAAAAATAATTCCTCAAGATAAAAACGCGATTCTGCGGCACCCTTATAAGACATATGCTAAAGTAAAACTCATGGAGGACTTGGAACAGGCTCAAGAATCAATGAGGTCTAACCTGAATTAGCTGAAGGTGCAAATGGCTCAAATAATGGAAGCACTGAAATCCCTGAAAAATAATGAAGGAAATAATTCTATAGAAAACACAGAGGGAACCCCTCCTTATCCTCTTGGTTTCTATCCAGTACAATCACAGGGATTTAATGCTCAGGGAAATGTGATGTCTGCTACAGTATATTCTCCCCATCTTATGCATTCTCAGGGGTTTCAATCCTAAGATTTTCCACCATATGGCCTACCCCCAAACTATACTCCACCAATAGCCACTAACCCGCCAAACACTGATCTCACCGCCCCTACCATAAATGTCACACATGTCCCCCAGCCTCAACCAAGTATGTGTGAACCATTGCAGGTCCCATTACCTTTCCCTACCTATACATTAGCCAACCGTACAACCCATGTCATAGATAGAAATACAGCTGAGATACTTGTCGCTACTGATTCTCAAAATATTGTCCAACCTCAAGCACTATAGTTTGTTATGGGGGAAAACTCTTATGTTATGAATCCAGCCCACACCACCATGCCTAGGGTATCAGTAGAGAATTTTAAGGCCAAGGAAAAGTTTTATTTTGGAAGAAAGGCTCAGAGCTATAGAAGGAGGAGGAAGTTATAGTTTTAGGAACGCTGTTAGGCTTTGTTTGGTCCCTAATGTAGTGATACCACCAAAATTCAAAGTTCTAAAGTTTGAAAAATATCGGGGAACTACTTGCCCCAAAAGCCATCTAACAATGTATTGCCGAAAGATGGCTTCCCATGCTTATGATGATAAATTATTGATACATTTTTTCAAGATAGTCTGGCAGGAGTGGCATTAAATTGGTATATGCATCTGGAACCTATTCATATTCTTAGAAGGACCTAGCAGATGCCTTTATTAGGTAATATAAATATAATCTTGACATCACTCTAGATAGGTTGCAGTTGCAGAACATGGTGAAAAGGGAAACAAAAATGTTCAAAGAATGTGCCCAAAGGTGGAGAGAAACTGCTGCACAGGTAGAACCTCCTTTGTTTGATAGGGAGATGGTGGCAATGTTCATTGATATGCTACAAGCCCTTTTTTATGAGTGCATGATAAGTGTCCGCAAACTTTTCATACATTGTCATGATTGGTGAAAAGATAGAAAGCAGATTAAGAAGTGGAAAAATTATACAAGTAACAGCTGCAATTTCGAATACGAAAAAAACCTAGTTGATGCAGGAAAGAAAAAAGAAGGAGGTGCTCACGCAGTAGCTTCAGCACCAGTGTGGCCTAACTATACACCTATGCATTATGGATAAACCTACCGCACTCCCACAACTCAATTCCCCTACGTGGCCAATGTTGTAGCACCCCAATACCCTTAACCTTACCATCCTGGTCCTGGAACACCCTCTCAAATATCACTCATTCACCAGACACAACCCACCTCAACCACACCACCCTAAGCCAACCAAACATGGAAACAAAATTCCAACCAGAACATTACCTAAAAGAAAGAAAAGAAATTCGTAACTTTTACTCCTCTACCTATGACTTACATAGAATTGTTGCCTCATCTCCTGAACAATGACTTAGTCACTATCACTCCTTTGAAGCCTATTGAGCCACCATATCCAAAAGGGTATGACCCAAATGCAAAGTGTGACTATTATGGCGAGGCCCCTGGACATTCCACCGATAAGTGTATAGCTCTTAAATATAAGGTTCAAGGCCTTATCGATACGGGTTGGTTGAGTTTTAAAGAAGACAACCCGAATGTTAGAGACAACCCGTCCTTAGGCATGGGAATTCCCTAGGTAATGCAATCAGTACTACTGATAGTTGCCAGTTGGTAAAGAAAGTCGGAGAGGTAAAGACACACATGCAATTCATCTTTGAAAAACTATGTAAGTTTGGTGTGATTTAAGGAAAATATGAAGAGGATGAAACATGTAGCTTACATCCGAGGGCACAACACTCTATTGAGGAGTGTCAAGAGTTCAAGTAGTTGCTTTGGAGGCTAATAGATACAAGCTAGGTTCAGGTTGGTTACTGGAAAGAAGTAGCTATGGTACAGTCAAATGGGAAACAAAGAGTGATAATGCCAAACCCCTAATAATACGGGTAAATAAAGGTGCCTCTACACAATCACCTCAAGGCCTAAAGCCTATTGTCGTTCAGGTATCGACACCCTTTCCGTACAAGAGTGATAAAGTTGTTCTTTGGAAATATGATGTGGAGGTAAGAGGAAGTGGGCAGGAAGAGGATCAGTCAAAGAATGTTAGTATTGATATTTTCGCAGTTACTAAATTTTGGGGATTGGGGGCATAACCCGAAGCCGTTGTCTCTATTCGTCGCCAGAGCTGAAAAGGGTAGTAAATGATAAAGAGAAAGAAGGTGAGATGTTGAAAGAAAAAGGAAAGGAACCAGAAAAAAGAGGGAATAGTAAAGGAAAAGAATCAGGGGAAAAAAGAAGTGACTGATGAAGAGGCACGAGAATTTCTTAGATTCATTCAACAAAGTGATTATAAGGTGATAGAACAATTAAACCGTATGCCAGCTAGGAAATCTCTCCTAGGTCTATTGATGCATTCTGAGGCACACAGGAAACTGTTGTTGAAAATTTTGAATGAAGCTCATGTGGCACATGGTATATCCTTGGACAAGTTCGGGAGTATAGTCGGCCAACAACTATCTCGCTTTTACAAATGACGAGATTCCTATTGATGGGCGAGGGCATAATAAGGCTTTCCATATTTTAGTTAAGTGCATGGATTATATGATAGCTCATGTGCTCATTAATAACGATTCTTCATTGAACGTCATGCCAAAGTCCACACTTGAGAAATTGCCTTGCAAGGGTATCTTTATGAAGCCTAGTATTGTGGTGGTAAGGGCTTTCGATGGTGGCAGAAGGGAAGTAATGGGGGAGGTTGAGTTGCCAATACAGGTCGGTCTTTGTGTATTCTGTATAACATTTCAAGTTATGGACATCATGCTAGCATACAGTTGTTTGCTAAGACGACCCTAGATTCATTCAACAGGGGTTGTTCCCTTTACTTTACACCAAAAGCTGAAGTTTATGGTGGATGACAAATTGGTGGTTGTGATGGGAGAAGAAGATTTGCTTGTAAGTGGCCCTTCGTCCACACGATATATTGAAGCTGCTGAGGAAGCATTAAAGTCTTCCTTCCAAACCCTGGAAATTGTTGGCACTGCATATGTAGAATCTATCCCTGTGAAGCCACAATTGTCTAATGCAACTTTGATGGCAGCCAGAGTCATGTTGAATGAAGGACTCAGGCAAGAATTTGACACAAGAAAAAGGGAGGGAAGGACTATAACTTTACTGGAAATCCTTGATAACAAAGGAAGATATGGGTTGGGATATAAGCCCACTAGAGCAGATAAAAGGAGGATATAGGAGGAAAAGAAAGAAAGAAACCTGGCTTGGTTGGAGTGAAGAGAGCCAAGGATTGGAAGGGTTCCTATCTGTGACATCCATAGAAGTTTTCGAAGTGCAGGATGGATAAATTTTGGTTAGGTGGTCATGGCTAATGATGATCTTGATGTTGAAAGTGCCAATTTTGTGTACCCATGTGCTGCGGACAGGGACCTTGATAATTGGAAAATCACTGAGCTACTTATAATCTTTAGCAAGAATTCCATGTAATTTCATATACAAATCCTTCGGCTCTACCCAAAGCCTTAGGATGTTTGTATGGGCTTACACATTTCATTCTAGTGTTAATAAAAAATTTCTTTTACTAATTCTTTTCCTTTCACCCTTCTCTCATTTCATATCACTATATTTATTTTGCTAACATTGATTAATGTAGATCCAAAAGAGAATCCAGTGAAAAAGACAGTGTTGATACCCTAATATACGATTTTAATGGCCCAGTCAACCATATAGAGGAAGGTGATGAGGACATTTGGGAATTATCTCTAGAGATGTTAAGGCTGATGGAAAAAGAGGCTAGAGAGATAGAGCCACATCAAGAGGCCACTGAAGTGATAAATTTGGGGAATGACAAAAATAGGAGAGAAGTAAAAATCGATACTAGCATAAAAATGGAAACTCGAGAAGGCTTGATTAATCTATTGCGGGAGTTCCCAGAGGTTTTTGCCTAGTTTTATCAAGATATACCTGGGCTTGATGCCAATATTGGGCAGGACAAGTTGCCGTTAAAACCCGAAGCCCCCCTATCAAGCAAAAGTTAAGGAGAATGAAGCCTGAGATATCTTTAAAAATCAAAGAAGAAGTGAAGAAACAGTTTGACGCTGGTTTCCTAGCAATGGCCAAATATCTAGAATGGGTTGCAAACATCGTACTGGTACCAAAGAAGGATGAGAAGGTTGGCATGTGTGTCGATTATTGAGATTTGATTAGGGCTAGCCCTAAAGATAATTTTCCGCTCCCGTATATTGATGTTCTAGTAGACAATACAGCTCAATTTGCTTTGTTTTCTTTCATGGATGGGTTTTCTAGCTACAATCAGATTAAGATGGCACCGAAAGATATGGAGAATACCACATTTATTTCCTTGTGAGGAACTTTTTACTATAAGGTAATGTCGTTTGGGCTGAAAAATGCTGGGGCAACATATTAGAGGGCAATGGTGATTCTATTTCACGACATGATGCATAAAGAGATTGAAGTCTGTGTAGATGATATGATTGCAAAATCGACAAGTAAGGAAGAACATCTAGTTAACTTGCAAAAGTGGTTTGAGTGACTGAGGAAGTTTAAACTCAGGTTGAATCTGGCAAAATTTACCTTCGAAGTAAAATCAGGGAAGTTATTGGGTCTTAGTGAGAAAAGGATAAAGGTTGATCCAGATAAAGTTCGAGCAATCCTTAAAATGCCAGAACCTCGCACGGAAAAAGAAGTTCGCAGATTCCTGGGAAGGCTAAACTATACTGCCAGATTCATATCTCAACTAACTACCACTTGTGAACCTTTGTTTAAGCTTTTAAGGAAGAATCAAGCCGTTGAATGGAACAAAGATTGTCAGACAGCCTTTGAGAAGATTAAGCAGTACTTACAAAACCCACCTGTAAGTTCTAGTCCCTCTAGTTCCAAGAAGACCCCTCATTTTGTATTTGATAGTGCTTGATGAATCAATGGGGTGCGTCTTGAGTCAACATGATGAGTCAAGGAAAAAGGAGCATGCCATTTACTATTTGAGTAAGAAGTTTACTAGTTGTGAAATGAGATACTCTTTATTAGAGAGAACTTGTTGCGCCCTGGCATGGATTACTCATCGTTTGAGGCAGTATATGTTAAATCATACAACTTGGCTGGTATCCAAAATGGATCCAATCAAGTATATTTTCGAAAAGCCTGCTCTCGTAGGGAGATTGCTCAATAGAAAGTACTATTATCAGAGTATGATATTGTATACATCACTCAAAAAGCAATAAAAGGGAGCGCTCTAGCAGAATATTTGGCTCATCAGCCTATTGAGGACTATCAGCCAATGCAACCTGAGTTTCCTGACGAAGAAATACTAAATCTGTTTGATCAAGAAAGCGAAGTTAGAGAAAAGTGGATTCTACTATTTGATGGTGCTTCCAATGCATTAGTGCGCGGGGTAGGAGCTGTGTTAATCTCCCCACAGAATCAGTATATTCCATTGACAACCAGGCTATGTTTTGATTGTACTAATAACATTGCAGAATATGAAGCTTGTGCCATGGGAATACAGGTAGCCTTAGAATCAACAGCTAAAATATTATAGGTGCATGGAGACTCTACTTTGGTAATCCATCAGTTGCAAGGAGAATGGGAAACTCATTATCATAAATTGATTCTATATCAGGCTTATATTAAGGGTTTGACTCAACACTTTGAAGACCTAACTTTCCATCATATTCCTCGAGAGGAGAATTAATTGGCTAATGCTTTAGCCGCCCTTTCATCAATGTTTGAATTAGACCAGGAAGGAAGCTTGCTGCCCATAAAAATACAAAGCCATGATCAACCGACATATTGTCACCTCATAGAAGAATAGTCAGATGGAAAGCCTTGGTATTTCGATATCAAGCGCTATTTTAAAGACAAGGAATATCCACTAGGTGCCTTTGAAAATGACAAGAGAATGTTAAGATGGCTTGCAATGATTTTTTTCTTAAATGAAGATGTACTTTATAAGAGGAATCATGACATGGTGCTTCTCAGATGTGTTGATGCAAAAGAAGCAAAGTAGATACTTAAAGAAGTTCACGAAGGCTCTTTTGGAACTCACGCTAATGGACATGCTATGGCCAGGAAGATATTAAGGGCTGGATACTACTGGTTGACTATGGAGAATGATTATTGCATTTACGTGAGGAAGTGCCACAAATGCCAAACCTATGTTGATCATATTCATGCTCCGCTAGGACTTTTAAACGTTTTGACAACACCATGGCCATTCTCGATGTGGGGAATGGACATTATTGGAGCTATTGAGCCAAAAGCATCTAATGGACATCGTTTTATATTGGTTGCAATTGATTATTTCACCAAGTGGGTTGAGGCCGCTTCTTATGCCAGTATAACCAAGAGTGTGGTGGTGAAATTCATAAAGAGAGAGTTGATTTGTCGGTATGGATTGCCAAGTAGAATCATCACTGATAATGCCACTGATTTGAACAATAAAATGATGAGGGAGTTGTGTGACAATTTCAAGACTTAGTACCATAATTCTTCCCCTTATCGCCCAAAGATGAATAAGGCAGTCGAGGCAATCAATACAAATTATCAAAAATATCATTCAGAAGATGGTAGTCACATACAGAGACTGGCACGAAATGCTCCCTTTCACATTGCATGGATATCGTACCTCTGTGCACACATCAACTGGGGCGACCCCGTTCTCATTAGTATACGGAATGGTAGCAGTACTCCTTATTGAGGTTGAAATTTCGTCATTACAAGTGTTAATGGAAACCAAATTAGAAGAGGTAGAATGGGTTCAGGCTCGTCTCGATCAGTTGAACCTCATCAAAGGGAAACTGTTAGCTACAATATTTCATGGTCAATTGTATCAGAGAAGAATGAAAAATGCATATGAGAAGAAAGTTCGCCCATGAGAGTTTCAAGAAGGGGAGTTGGTGTTAAAGAAGATTTTGCCAATTCAAAAAGATCATTGAGGAAAGTGGACTCCAAATTACAAAGGGCCTTATGTAATAAAGAGGCTTTCTCGGGCGGGGCTTTAATTCTTACCAAAATGGATGGAGAGGAGTTACTGCTACCAATTAATTCTGATGTAGTCAGAAAACATTATTCCTAAAAGGGGTTGTATTTTTCCAAGATTTAGTATGATTTGACATTTTTCTCGTAAAATTTGCATTGGAATGTAAAAAGTGTATTTGAATCATGACATGGAATCTTGTTTAAAGAATAGGAATGAAAAGTTTTACCAAGATCCTCTAATACACATCCTTAAGGGTCCACAGATAAGTAATAATAAAAAGATAAAATAAAAATAATTGTAAATAAAATGATTTTGAAAAAAAATGATAATGAAAAGGAATTTAGCTCCCAAATTGATTGTTTTCCTAGGTAAGCAAAACTGGTAAATTCATGAATTCTCATCCATTTCCTATAAAAAAAAAAGGAGAGAGAGGAAAAAAATAGAGACAACAAGCAAATATCCTTGCAATACAATCATTTAATTGAGAAAGACGAAAAATGAAACCAAGATCATTTCTTTTTAAATATTCATCCATCAGACCCACATAATTTCACACCTTTCCTTTCCCATTTCCACAATAAGTTCAAGAGGGACCCAAGATCTTGACAATGAAAGGAAGCCAGCATTTTAAGTATTTATTGGGGTAAACATGATGTGCTCTAAATAAGTTCTAAGAGCTAAATAAAAAGGAGTTAAAGTCCGTTAGGTTGAAAACCCGTAAGGGCAGCCTAAGCAAAAGTTAGGACATAAAAAAAAAAGGTGAGAACAAATGCTGATGTTTATTAGATTTTTGTTTTAAAATTAAAGTTTTAAGAAATAAAGCAGTCAAGATTTGAAATGATGTGTGGCCATATTTCTTTATCCAAAAAAATAATAATCATCCCTTTACCCCTTTTGAGCCTAAAAATAAAATTTCTTTCAAATCACCCTAAATAAGGATCTTTCCTACGCTAGAAATCAACATAAATTTCACATCAAGGCCACTGGCTTCAAGGAAATAAAAAAGAAACAAAGACAAAAAGGAAAAGAAAATAATGAAAATGAATGGAAATGGATGATAAAGACGGAAAGTTTGATGAATAATGTTAAAAGGTCATGAACATTAAAGCATGACACACAATATATATATATAAAAGGAAAAGCAAAAAGAATGGAAAGGAAGAGGCCATTGATGCGAAGTTATAAAGGAAAGATCCCTGTTTCAATAACTATCAAACATCTATTTAGGCCTTATTTATCCTATTCTTTAGCTTTAATTTTAATACAAAAGTAAAGTCATACTTTCGATCATCAATGCTTGCTCCAACAAAAAAAGAGGGGAGAAGAAAAGGAAAAAAGAAAAGAGAAAGAAAAAAAAAAGAAAAAAAGAAAGAAAATAAAAAGCCCTTAATGATGTATACCCATAAATGGATCAATACGAAACAAAAGAAAAAGTTTCTTAAAATGAGGCAGTTTGTATGATTATTTTCTACTTCATAAATCTACATTGAGGCAATCCTCCTCACCCTCTTTATAGTCTCTAATTCCTTTTCATATAATAAAGCATGAATAACCATTATATATGTCACCCGTATGCATTCAAGCAGTAGCAATAATTCCACCGTTACATCACCAAGTCTAATTACGCAATTCATCTTTTCCTTTTTGTTCCCCAATCCACCATAATCTGGGGCAAGTCCTATGCACCTTGATCATGGGCATCCGCCTAGATGTCTTACAAGATTAATCAATTCCTCAAATCTTTGGCGATCTTGCACCTAAAATGGAAGAATACGTCAAAAGAAATGACGTAAATTCTAAGGCATAAGCTAATAAAATTTCTCAGTTAAAGGATTTAAACTACAAAGGATCCATATTGTCCATCGTAAGGAAAGATTGGGAAGCCAGATTAATGGGTAAGAATAAAATCAATTCCAACAAAGGCAAAGAGAATTGAGTAATCAATTGAAAATAAGAATTCAAATTTGAGACGAGATTTCATGAATCTACTTCTATAGCAAGGAAAGCAAACAATTCGAGGAAAATATTCCTTTTTTGCAATAGAAAGGACAACAAAGTCTTTTTTTTTTTTAAATTTCTCGGGTGCTTGTGCCCTTTGTTTTTTTAATTTCTTAGGTCTTCATGCTCTCTGTTTTTTAATTTCACGAGTGCTCATGCCCTTTGTTTTTAAATTTCTTGGGTGCTCATGCCCACTATTTTAAGTTTCCTTGGTGCTCGTGCCCTTTGTTTTTAAATTTTCTTTGGTGCTTGTGCCCACTATTTTAAGTTTCCTCGGATGCTCATGCCCTCTGTTTTTAAATTTCTTGGGTTCCCATGCCCTCTATTTTTTAAATTCCCTGAGCATTTGCATCCACTATCACATCTTGTCGAATAAAATCAAAGTTCATGTCTTTACTTATCTTTTACTATGATAATATGAAAACGTTTAGTATTCATATTATCTGGCAAAAGCTAAGTAAAGAAGGGTAGTTGTGAACGCCCAATTTTATTCAGGCAATCCATGCAATAATTATATATAAAAAAATTAGTTAAATAAAATTCTTTTGCTTGTGCTTATTAGGCCGCAATTGCCTGAGGCCCAAAAAAGAAAAGAAGGTCCAAATAATAAGTTTTCTAGTTTTTATGCTTGTTGGATTAAAAAGCCTTAGGCCCATAGCTAGCTAGTGTATGAAGAAATATGTTTTTTTCTGGGCCAAAAAGTATATATCAAGCCCATTAAGGGAGAAAGACATTAGCAATTTGCCCCACAAAGGGGAACTTGCAGAGGAAGCTGCTAAAACTTGCAAAGCAAGTCTCATTTGAAGTCTGGAATGTCTATAAATAAAGCATTAAGGAATCTTTTGGAGGGGTGGATACTCTCACTTCATTAAAAAAATCTGAGAATAGTGTTTGAGAAGAAGAATGAGAAAACGAAGAAGAAGGAGAGAGTTTTGAAGGAGAGAAAGAGGGAGAGAGAATACGGGTGCTATACTACTGATTTGGAAGAAGAAGAAGGGATTAGGACATTGTTGCTCTGTTGGGTTAAGCACAAAAGTCTTCTTAACATCCAATTAGATAGCTATAAAGGTATTTTCCATGCTAATATTTGTGTCTCTGTAGAATGGTTGATAGTATACGGCTTGTTTTCTACTTCATCTAAACTCCATTTTTGCTTTTATATGTTGCAATCTATATATATATATATATATATTTTGTTATGAATTCATCTCTGTATCTGAATTCCCCGCTGTGTTTATAATGTTGTTATCAATTGCATTTGCGTATATACATTCAAATTAGCAACACCTATTCTACATCTTTTCTACATTTTGCATTTATAATTATGTGTTCACGCATTTCTTATAAGCCAATAAAATAAAACACATGCGGATGTTGGCTAACCCAACGATTCACCGTGATTTTTTTTTTCCACCCAATCTATAGCAACACTCGATCTATGAAAATTAAAAGTAATAACCAGCAAACATAATAGACAAAATAAATCAAAGCTTTGTCGGTGCGACATATTTGATGATAATCGCAACAAACCTCCTTGTCCACGTATGCCCTTACGAGCCCTCAATCAACACATCACACACACCATGCGAATCACTGCCCACCAAAACATGGACTTGTGCTATTGCTTGCACCAATATTTGTGTTGTTTTTGAATGCAAACTCGCATCAGTCATCACAGCACCATCATCACCTCTGCGATGTGCAGATCCAAACACTGCAACGCAGATTCGCATTGGCGATTCTGCCACCACGCGCCCCTCCCCTTGCTACCGTCATGGCACATGCCAGCGTGCTCCCACAGGCTCTTCAGACTACTCTTCAAACCATCTGCCATCGTCCATGCACCGCTCACCACCGTGAGTCACATACTCACACCTTTTCTATTACCATCGCGCTTCCAAGGCCTCCTACACCACACCACCAACATCACCCCATCGCTGTCCTTGCTCTGTAACGAGAGAACCTGATGAGAAACAAACCATTCTTTATCATCGTCACTCAATTTTTGGAACCCGTAACCTAGATCTGCGTTGCTGCTACATGAAAGCTTTGCTGGGAGTCCTAGAAGTTGTCTAAAAAAAAATTAAAAATGAAGCAGCACACAAGGGGGTTTACCCCCTTCACCTTGGTTTCGTACTTGACGAAGGGCCTAGCCCCTTTCACATAGGTCTGTTAAGAAAAGAAAAGGGGGGCGGGCCCTTTTTGTTTGCAAATATTGTGGGTCTGACCCTTAATGTAAGCCTTTTATTAAAATAATATATGCTAAATAATATTTCTGTTTTCTTAAGAGGTCATTTAGCTCCTGATTTATGGTCTTAGTTTTTTTTCTTTTTTTAATTGATATAAGAGGATTAATTAGGACGCTTTTTTCTATTAAGTCAAATCGATTTTCTTTTCTCTTAATTTATTCGTCGAACTAATTTAAATAAATAAATTGGTGTTTGGCTAACACAAAGTCCATTAAGAGTGGATTCGCAAATTTAAATGAATTTCTTTAAATAATAATAATAATAATAGAAATAAATAATCACAAGATTTAATATATGATCACTTTGGAAGTACTTCCTATTTGGTCATTCAGCAAATTTGACACATCTGAGTTGTACAACTTGGTGATGTCAGATTTAGCAATACACACAAATCAAATCAAATTAAAAATCAACTAACAAAATAATTTTTCTACTAAAGAACTGCGTGAGTCTGATTTCTCATTACACCTAAGGATATGTAGAAGCAAGAGCCCACCCCTGTCGATCTTAAAAATAAAAAATTAATTTCTTTCCAAAAATAGAATGTTTCCTTCTTAATTAATTTTCCTTTGATAAATAAAACTAATAAAATTTGTAAATAAAATAAATCTTCTTTAGGGATAAAAGAAATATTTTTGAAGCTGTCTTAATTTTGCACATTTAATTAGGAATAACCGTCTTTATGATGGATATCGTAGAGTGCTAACACATTCCCTACACGTAATCGACTTCCGAACCTATATTTGGTTTCAAAGACCATGTTCTTTTAAAGGGTTTTTCCATATGTTTTCCTTTAATAAACTATGGTGGTGACTCCTTTGTTTTTTAATTCTTTTTGCCATTCGGTCGTGACCCCGGTTGCGACACTAATATATCAATTATAATATATTATATAGTATCATCATTATAATATTATTTTTATGTCAATGATATAATTGTATGACTGATAATATGATATAATATACTATATAATATACATATATTATGGTATATTATTAATTAAAATAATATTATAATTATTCATATAATAAAATCATATATATTATATATTAATTGTACATATTATAATAACTATATGTATTAATAATAACTATTAATATATATTGTTTTATGATACATATGTCATTATTATATCAATAGTATAGCATAGTTTTGATTTTTGTATGAGAATAATGTTATATATCAATAATTAATATCTTCATAGTGTTAATAATATGACAAATAGTTATACATATTGTTGGTAGGGTGATTAAGTCTAGGAAGCTTACTCCTAAGTTTCTTAGTCCTTACTAGATTCTTCGTAGAGTGAAAATTAGATATGTAATCTAGTTAATTAAAAGAAATAAATGAATTGTTGTTATGTATGATTTGTTGTATGTGATGATGGTTGTGAATGGTTTGTTTGAAATTCTGGTTTGAATTTAGGAAACTTGAGATATGTGCTTGAGCCAACTTGGGTGTGTTGTTGGAGTAATTTTGGGCTTTTGAGGGAAAACAATAGAGTTAGACCAATTATAGGTTATGGGGAGTGGTTTGATGAGTTATGAATCTTAGATAGCCCCAAGTCCATGTTAGAGCTCCGAGAGGTCCAAGTATAAAAGGAAGAAAGGATAGGAAGTTCTCTCATTTGTCCCATTCTCTTTCTCTTTCTTCTTTTCATCTCTCTCTAGATTTCTCAAGTTGTTGAGTGTAGTCAGAGGATTCCAAGCTTAGTTCAGTGCTTTAGGTGAGAGGAGGATCGATCTTTTGAAGTTTTGGCTCAAGATGTCAAATTCTCAAGAAACCTAAATCCGGATTTGGAAGCTTTTAAAGGTAGGGGAAGCTTACTATTGCTTATTTTGTGTTTGTGGCTATTGATATGTCAATTTAATATTTTGGAATTGGTTGATTTCTGTGAATATTTTGTGTATGTGGGTTTTGATAACAAAAGGGGTTTAGAAAGGGAATTTGAGATTTGTTGATGATTTGTGGATAAAATTATTATGTAATCGATTAGAAAGGTATTAGAAGTAGTTAAAATTGTTTTGTGATGCTTGGTGTTGATTGATTTTGTCAAAAATGGTTGTTGGTGATTGATTTGCAAACAAAAAGATTGCACTCGCACCCAACGATGGATTCTGTCGTTTAACGACGGAAATGCTTGCTTAGCGAGAGATCTTGAAGGTCGCTAAAAGTCTGTCACTCGCTTAGCGACGGATCCTGATGACCCTCTGGAAGTCATTCGCTTAGCGACAAAAATCTTGCTTAGTGACAGATGCTAATGACTTTCTATAAGTCATTCGTTTAGCGAGGGAAAAGCTCGCTTAGCGAAGGAATTTGCGCTCAGCGAAAGAAAAACAAGATTTTCTTTGCTTTATTATTATTATTGTTCTTTGTTGATGACTTCATTGACTCTTATGGATGTCAAATGTATATTTTAAGATAATTGGATGTTCAAATGGTTTTCTAAACTAGCTTTTGGTTTTTCTTTATTATTATTGTGGATTTGTTTGATAAATGGTTAAAAAGTGGTAGTTGGGTGGAAGGTTGCTTAGATAGAACTTCCATTGGTTATGTTGTGTTGTTGTGGTGAGACTTCTCACAAGGGATGTAGGTCCCAATGCTATGTGAGAATTTTCACAAGGTATGTGTTGCTTGGATAGTGCCTTATCTGTTGACCATGCAAGAGGCTGGATTGGGCCTACATGGGGTTGATGGTGATTATTGGACCACAGATGGTGCTGAGTAGGCCACATGGTGTGATGATGTGATATATATATATGGATATTGATGAATGATTGTGGTTGAGTTGTTGTTGTTGTGGCTCATGCATACATGCATATGTTGTTGGCTGAGGTTGTATGAGCCTAATGCCGTATGTGGGTAGGCATGGAAGTTGGGGTGAACGAAGCTGCAGCTCAGATGGGCCTCCAACCTAGTGCCTGGATAAGAAGTGGGGTCTGAAAGTTAGGCCTAAGGGATGAATGGATGGGTAATCCACCAAGGGGCCAAGGCAGTGTAAGCCTTGTGTCGTGATATACCACCACCCACATTCACTTATCCTGACAACCATAAGCTTATCCATTAATCATAGTTTTGGCAATCCCTGAATGGTGCTTAGAAGGCCATAGTAGGGGGTAATACCTAGCTGATCACTCGAAACGTAGTAAATCTCTCGAGAGTCGTATCATTTATACATTGACATTTTGAGGTTGAAAGTATGATGTGTTATGCTGTAATGTATGTAAACTCATTCTTTGATGAATTGGATTCCAAATTAGTATGTTGATGATTTGATGATATGGATTGCACATTATATGCTTGTTTTTGTTTCATAAGATTACCCTTGCCTTGCTGTTTTGTTATGCCTTGCTGTTGTTGCTGGTTGTGGTTATGGGTGTTACTGTGACTATAATGATCACGTCTTTTAGCATGGGAGCAGAGGGTGAAGCTTTAGCAGATTTGGTTTCCCACAGTTGATGCATGAAGGCCTCAATCGAAGATGGTAAAAGGCCTTTTGTGGGTGGAGCTCTTCTGGAAGCTCTTTTCTTTTTTTGGTGTTGCCGTATTTGTTGTATAGATGACCAGCTATAGGGAGTTTCAGTTTTTGTATCTCTCCTTTGGTTTTATATAACTTGACTTATATATTATATTATTTCATATCTTGTTTATATATACATATTATATTATGTATGATGTCATAATAGCATGTTGATTATTTATTTTTGAATATCGATGTAATGTATGGGGTAGTGTGGAGTATTGTAGCGGTAGAGGGTGTAACATCTTTTTTTCCTAATGCATGATTAAGTGTTTTAATAACTAAAAAGTGGAAATTTGATATGTAATCTAGGTGATTAAAAGAAATAAATGAATTGTTGTTATGTATGGTATGTAGTATGTGGTGATAGTTGTGTGTTTTGTTTGAAATTCTGGTTTGAATTTAGGAAGTTTGAAATATGTACTTGAGCCAATGTGGGTGTGTTGTGAGTGTGGTTTTGGGCTTTTGGGATTGTAACACCGTGTTTTTCTTAATGCATGATTTAGTAGTTTAATAACTAAAAGTGAAAATTAATATATGACTATGGTGTTTAAAACAAATAAATGAGTGGATTGCTGTTAATTGTTGTTAGGTGATGTTAGTTGTATGTTGTAGACTTGGAATTCCTATTTGAGTTTAGGGAATTGAAACGAATGTGCTTGAGCCAAATTGAGAGTGTTGTTGACATTGGTTTAGGTTGTTGAGAGAAAAACAGTTAAGTGAGAACCGTTGTGAGTTTTGGAGAGTGAATAGACAAACCCTGAGCTTTAGTGGGCCTCAAGCCTTGTAAGGCCCAGGGAGGGTTTTAAAATATAAAACTCCCTCCCCTTTTCATTTCTCTCATTCTCCCATCCCCCTCTTTCTCTCATTCTCTCATCTCTCACGTCTCTCTTCGCTCACTCTCTCAAACCCACTGCGTAGAGGTCAGATTCATAGCCCTTTCCATCCTTTTGGTGAGGAATAGTGGATGTTCTGAAGGTTTGGCTCAAGAGTCACATTTTTCCCTTTCCCAAGCTCAGATTCGGAAGCTCCAAGAGGTAAAGGAAGCTTACACTTGTATATTTGTGATGTATGAGCATGATTTTGTGTGAATCTTACCTTGGGTTCATTCCAAATTTGGTTGTGCATGAGTTGGGGTGTGTTTTGGACAAAATGGGTTTTTAAAATTTGTGCATGATTGGTGGGAGAAATCAAAATGTAATCGGTTAAGAATGTATTTAAAGTTTCTAGAATTATTTTGTGGTGCTTAGGATGGATTCATTTTGTGAAGAACAACAGTGGGTCGTCTTCCCTACAATTGCAGAAATTGTGATTTGGCGCCAAGCGTCAGTTTATGTCGCCGGGCAACAGCTGACAAAATGCTGTCTGAAATGTTGTCAATTAGTGACGGAATTTTAGTTTAATGACGGAAATTTTGCCTATAGTGACGGATTTTTGTCACTAGGCGACAAAAAGTGGCGCCGGGCGACATTTTCTCCAATTTTTGCTGATGCTCTCTGTGATGTTGACGCCGGGTGACAAAATTGTAGACCTTCTCTGTGATATTGGCACCAGGCGATAGTCCAATGGCACTAGGCAACAAAATCCCTAATTCTTCCCTGTTTTTGAGATGCTTGGTGTCAATTTTGTGGTGCCATGCATGAACCATTAAAGTTGAAATTTTAAGAAACATAAAGATGGGGTTGAATGCTATTGGTTTAATGTTTGGTATGATAATTGGGAACTTTGGAAAAATGTTAAAACTCCACAAGAAAGGCCAATTCATATTGTGTACTTGATTGTTGAGGATGTTTGTGTCATTATATAATGAATGGCCATGAGTGAGGTTGTTGATGGTTTATGAGGTTGATTGTTTCAACCACTTTTAGATTGTTGGATATGTTGTTGAAGTGGAAGGTTACTTAGATAGGACCTCCACATGTTATAATTCTAAATTGGATTCTTGGTTTTCTTTATTATTGTTGTGGAGTTGTGTGATAAATTATTGGAAAGTGGTAGTTGAGTGGAAGGTTGCTTAGATAGGACCTTCGCTTATGATGTATGATATTGTTCCTCTCGAGGTAGGTTGCTTAGATAGGGCCTTACCTGTTGATTATGATTGAGGCCGGTTTGGGGCCAATATAATGTTGATGGATGTTGAGTGGTAATGTGAGGTAGCTAACGATGGACCTCTTTGCCACTAGTTGTATTGATATACATATATATGTTGTATGTTTATTGGTTGTGGTTGAGTAGTTGATGGTGTGTAGTACATGCATTCATGCATAGTTGGCGATTGAGGTAGCTGACGATGGACTTCATGTCGTGGTGCGGGTAGGCACGTAAGTTGGATGATGACTAGAGTTGGTACTCAGATAGGCCTCCAACCTAATGCTAGATAAGACGTGGGGCAACTGACGATGGGCCTTTGGGTATGAGTGGATGGGCTACTGCGCAGGAGGCCAAGGCGATGCAGGCCTTGTGTTGTAGTAAGTCGTCACCCACATACACTCATCCTGACAAACCACTAAGCTTATTCGCAGATCAGAGTTTGGCAATCCCTAAATGGTGCTTAGATAGGCCACAATAAGGGGTGAGACCTAGCTGATTGTCCGCTATGTTGTAAATCTCTTGAGAGTCGTGTCATCATGCATTGGCATAGTTGTGGTGATTGTGATGAAATGTGGAGCCCTGAGTTGAGAACCCTTCTGTATGAATATTTTTGTGTGTAGACGTTGAGGACTCTAGATGTATGATGAAGTGCTATATACCCGTGACTGGATGTTTTGAATTGTTGATGATCTCCATAATTATATGTTATGCCCTTGTTTTAGTAAGCTTACCCTTGCCGTGTTTTGTTGTTGTTGGTTGTCCTGTTGTTGCTGCTTGTGATGATCACATCCTATGGAGTGGGAGCAGTCGATGAGGCTTCAGTGGACTCGGCTGCTCAGAGATGATGGTGGAGTTGCTTGCGAGGCACCTTTTTTGTTTTGAAAGTGTTGTTTTGTATAGTTATTCTTTTGATGGGATGGTATAGATTGACCAGCTATAGGGAGTGAGTTTTGTATCCCGTTTCCCCGACACTTGTATATTTTCATATCTTTGATATGGGCTGGTATTGTCCCACTGTTGATATGATATGATGATGATAGATATACCGATGTGCATGTATGGTACTAGGAGAGATAGATGGATCTCTCAGTTGATATGTATGATATATATATATCCAGATATGCTATGATTGATTTTATTCACCTGATAAGGAGCATGTGGTGTATGTTTAGTGGCGATAGTTGGGTCGTTACACTTTTGGGAGAAAACAATTAAGTTAAACTAGTTTTGAGATAAGGGGAGTGGCTTGGTGAGATTTGGGTCTTAGTTGGCCAAAAGTCCGTGTGAGAGCTTTGGGAGGTTGAGTATATAAGAAGAGTTTTCTCTCATTTTCTCATTCTCTTTCTCTTTCTTCTCTTCATCTCTCTCTATCTCTCTCTAGAATTTCTCAAGCTTGTGAGGTTGTAAAAGAGTTTTAAACTTAGTTTAGTGTTTGTGGTGAGAAAAGGAGCGTTTCTTGGAAGATTTGGCTCAAGACACCGAATTCTCAAAGAACCTATATTCAAATTCAAAGACTTTTAGAGGTAAAGGAAGCTTACTATTGTTTGATTTTGTGTTTGTGGTTGTTGATATGCTGATTTAATGCTTTGAAATCGGTTGATTTCTATGAATATTTGGGTATATGGTTTTTGACAATAAAATGGGTTTAGAAAAGGGATTTTGAGATTTGTTGATGATTTATGAATAAAATTATTATGTAATCAGTTAGAAAGGTATTAGAAGTAGTTAAAATTGTTTTGTGATGCTTGGTGTTGTTTGATTTTGTCAAAATGATTGTTGGTGATGGATTTGCGAACAAAATGATCGTATTCGCATCCAGTAATGGATTATGTCGCTTAGCGATGAAAATGCTCGCTTAGCAACAAATTTTGCAGTCACTGGAAGTCTGTCACTCGCTTAGCAATGAATACCGATGACTCTTTGTAAGTCATTCGCTTAGTGACAGAAAAGCTCACTTAGCAATGGATCTCTCGCTTAGTGATGGAATTCGCGGTCAGCGAGAGAAAAATAGGATTTTCTTTACTTTATAAAAATTGTTGTTGTTGGTTGATGATTTTATTGACTCCTATGGATGTAAAATGTATATTTAAAGATAATTGGATGTTCAAATGGTTTTCTAAACTAGCTTTTTGTTTTTCTTTATTATTATTGTGGATTTGTTTGATAAATTGTTAAAAAGTGGTAGTTGGGTGGAAGGTTGCTTAGATAGAACTTCCATTGGTCATGTGTTGTTATGGTGAGACTTCTCACAAGGGATGTAGGTGCCAATGTTGTGTGAGAATTTTCACAATTAAGGTATGTGTTGCTTGGATAGTGCCTTATCTATTGACCATGCAAGAGGCTAGATTGGGCCTGCATAGGGTTGATAGTGACTGTTGGACCATAGATGGTGTTGAGTAGGCCACATGGGTGTGATGATATATATATATATATATATATATATATGGATAATGATGAATGATTGTGGTTGAGTTGTTGTTGTTATGGCTTATGCATACATGCATCTGTTGTTGGCTAAGGTTATCTAGGCCTCATGCTGAATGCGGGTAGGCATGGAAGTTGGGGGTGATTGAACGGAGCTGCGGCTCAGATGGGCCTCTAGCCTAGTGCCTGGATAAGAAGTGGGGTCTGAAAGATGGGCCTAAGGGATGAGTGGATGGGTAATCCCGCAAGGGGTCAAGGCAATGCAGGCCTTGTGTCGCGGTATACCACCACCCACATTCACTTATCTTAACAACCATAAGCTTATCCATTGATCAGAGTTTTTGCAATTCCTAAATGGTGCTTAGAAGGCCATGGTAGGGGGTAAGACCTGGCTAATCACCCGAAATGTAGAAAATCTCTCGAGAGTCATAGGATTCATGCATTGACATATGGTAGTGAAAGCATGGGTGTTGGATTATGGTGTATGTAACCTATTCTTGATGAATTTGATTTCAATTTGGCAAATAATGCTTTGATGATATAAATTATGTATGCTATGGCTATTGTTATTTCGTAAGCTTACCCTTGCCTTGCTATTTTGTGTTGTTTTGCTATGGTTGCTGTTGTTGCTGGTTGTGGTTATGTGTGTGACTGTGACTGTGATGATCATTTTAATGACCCAACTGTCGCTACTAAACAACCATACTAAACATACACCTTATCAGGTGAATAAAACCAAAACATAACATATCTGTATATAAGTCATGCACATCAACTAAGAGATCCACCTATTTCTCCTGCCATCATCATGCATACACAACTATAGGATAACACCAGCCCATATCAAAATATATACATCACCGGGGAAGAGGGATACAAAAACTCACTCCCTATAGTTGGTCACTCTATACAATCCCATCAACAAAATATAATACAAAACAACACATCCAAGAAGAAATAAAAAGAGCTTCTAGAAAGCTCCACCCAAAAAGGACAACCAAAAGTCTCCACCTAAGATCTCCTCCATCAGCTTTGAGACACTGGATCTGTAGACGTCTCTGCCTCTGCTCCCACGCCAAAATGATGTGATCATCATAGTCACAATAACACAACAACAGCAACAAAACATCCAACCAACAACAATACAAGGCAAGGATAAGCTTACGAAACAAGGATCAACATATAATATTTAATCCAACATAATCAAAATCATTATTTACATTAATATGGAAACCAAATCATCAAATAAATGGGTCTATATACATTACAGTATATCACGCACAACATCACATATGATTATGGAAATCATCAACAATTCACAATATTCCATCACAAGTATATGGCACACCATCATATGTCCAGAGTTCTCAACGTCTACATACAGATGTACATATATAAAGCATTCATTTACATGGCAAAGAGTTCTCAATCCAGAACTCCATATCACCACCAATCTATCACAACTATGTCAATGCATGATGACACGACTCTCGAGAGATTTCTACATTTCGGGCGCTCAGCCATGTCTTATCCCCTACCATGGCCATCTAGCACCATTCAGGAATTGCCACAACTCTGATCTATTGGATAAGCTTATGTTGTCAGGATAAGTGTATGTGGGTAGTAGTATTACCGCGACACAAGGCTTGCATTGCCCTGGCCCCCTGCGGGATTACTCATCCACTTATCCTCAAGGTCCAGCTTTAAAACAACATTTCTCATCTAGGCACTAGGTTGGAGGCCTATCTGAGTACCAACTCTAGTTACCATCCACCTTATATGCCTACCCGCACATGGCTTAAGGCCCATACAACCTTAGCCCACAACATATGCATGCCAATGCACGTATCACCACAACAATCAATTCACCCAAAATCATTCATTAATATCCATACATATATGTAGCAACATATCAACACAACCATAACAGTCATTATATCCTATATATATGTATCAACATATTACCACGTGGCCTACTCAGCACCACCTGTGGTCCAACATTCACCATCAACCACAAATCATCCCCATGCACGCCTAAACTGGCCTCTTGCATGGTCAACAGGTAAGGCCCTATCTAAGCAGCCCACCTCATTAGAAACCTCATACAATAATATCATACACCACAAGTGAAGGTCCTATCTAAACAACCCTCCACTTTACAATCAAATCCAAAAATCAATTAAAGTATGAAAGCCAAACCTTCTTTGAAAACCATTTGGAAGATTGGCAAATCTTGAAATTCATAAAATTTCACATTTTGAGATGAAAACTTTAAAATCTTTTTTTTTTTTGTGAATAGCAGATAATCGATTGTCCTATTGGATAATCGATTATTTCCAAAACCGAGTCACGAAAATAGTTTTCTGGAATAGTGCATAATCGATTGTCGGAGGCTAATAATCGATCATTTCTGAAACCATTTACAAGACAACTCTTTGAAATTCTAGATAATCGATTATCAAATGCTATAATCGATTATCTACGAAGATTTTTGAGAGAAACTGCGATTTTCCAAAGAAAAACTCAAAATTTTCAATCCAATACCATAAATTTTTGAATTAATAGTGTTCCAACAACCTTATTCCACCTCAACCAAGTTCATACACAACAAATCATACCATCAATCCAACATTTCAACATATATTCATCAATTTCTCATTCAATCTCAACATTTTCTCCCCCAAAACCCAATTTCATCCAAAACCAACAAAATAACAACATCCACAAAGATTCAACCGATCATAAGGCAAGAAATAAGTATACCAACAGTTATTAACACAACAATCAATTTGTAAGCTTCCCTTACCTCTAAAAGTCTCTGAATCTGAATTTAGGTTCCTTGAGAATCCGGTGTTCTTGAGCCAAATCTAGCCAGGATCGTTCCTTTCCTTACCACAACTACTAAATCAAGCTCGAACCTCATTTATACTCCCACAAACTCAACAATTTCTAGAGAGAGATTGAGAGAGAATTAAAGAGAAAGACAAGAATTGAGAGAATAAGCGAAATCTCTCTCTCCACCCCTTTTTATACTTAAACCCTCCGGACCTCTCTCACAAACTTTTGGCCAACTGAAGCCTAAACCTCACCAAGCCACTTCCTTTATCTCAAAACTGGTCTAACTTAACTATTTTCTCTCAAAAGCCCAAAATCACTCTCACAACATATCCAAATTGGCTCAAGTACATATCTCAAATTTCCTAAATTCAAACCAAAATTTCAAACCAACAACTCACAACCATCATCACATACAACATACCATACATAACAACAATTCATTTATTTCTTTAATCACCTAGATTACATATCAAATTTCCACTTTTTAGTTATTAAACCACTTAATCATGCATTAAGAAAATCACAGCATTACAATCACGTCATTTGGCATGGGAGTAAGGGGTGAAGCTTTAGTAGACCTGGCTTCCCACAGCTGATGGTGGACGATTCCAATTAAAGTTTGAAGGCCCTTATGGGTGGATCTTTGAAGGGATCCTTTTGGTTTTCCTTTTGTTATGTGTTGTATAGTTAACTAGCTGTAGGGAGTTTTGTTTTTGTACCTCCCGTGGTTTTGTATTTTTGGGCCTATATATCATATTAATTTATAACTTATACATATATTTTTATATAGCATGTTGATTTCTTGTTGTTAGATATCTTAATAATGTATGGGATTATATGGAATACTATAGCGACAAAGGTTCGTTACAAAGGGTCATTACATGTGGTATACTAACAACATTGTAATATAGTAAGTAATATCATAATGATTATATACTATAAAACATCATTAATAATATACTATTATTAACATTATATATACTATTAAACGATAATATATTAGTTGTAATGGTTAATATATTAATATAGTACTATATACTATTGTGTATTATATGATAATACTACTAATATATTAATATAGTATTATACATAATATAGTATATCATATACCTATTATTATATAATAATGTATGATTATATACCCTAATAACAATAATATAATACTATATATTAATATAATGATGCAATAGAGTACTACTTATTTTATAGTTATCAACAATTATTATGATGTTTATTATATATTAATATATCAATTGTAATATATTATATAGTATCATTATTATAATATTATTTCTATGTTGATATAATTGTATGACTGATAATATGATATAATATACTATATAATATACATATATTATGGTATATTAATAATTAAAATAATATTATAAATATTCATATAATAAAATCATATATAATATATATTAATTGTACATATTATAACAACTATATGTATTAATAATAACTATTAATATATAACATGTTTATGATACATATGTCATTATTATATTAATAGTATAGCATAGTATTGATTTTTGTATGATAATAATGTTATATATCAATAATTAATATCTTCATAGTGTTAATAATATGATAAATAGTTATACATACTATTGTAATAGCATAGTCAATATGCTATAACTATAGCATATTATAATGATGTAGTATTGTAATATCAATAACTATTTGTTACATTATACTATAATAAAAATATCATATAAAAATTATTATACTAAAGTTATATTTAGACATGACTATAATGTGTTATAATATATTTTAAGATATGTTAATGCTATATAATATTAGTACAATAATAGTACTAACATATATTTTTATCATTATAATTATTATTATTATAATATAGTAATATGCATATATGTACATATATCTTAATATCATAATATTAATATACCATATACTATTATGATATGTAGTGGTCATCTATTATATTTATTAGTAATGTACTACTGTACTGTTAATATGTATTATTATAACTATAATATCACCACAATATCATAACAACTGTAATTATATATTAGTAATAACTGATATATATACTATTATATGACAGTATAATAGTATAGCTATTATTATGGTATATACCATTAACAAATATTATATATAGTATTACATATTGATGATGATATAATGATATTATATGTTAACAAAATTTCTATTATACTGTCGCATAAACTATTATACATATTATAAAATCATATTAACATATATATATATATATATATTTATATATTTATATATAATACTAATGTAATATAATACTACATTACATTAGTTAATATATATATATATATATATATATATATATATATATATATACATACATGTATGTATATACATGTATGTATGTATATACATACATGTATGTATGTATATACATACATGTATGTATATACATACATACATGTATATGTATATACATATATATGTAGATATATACATATATGTATATACGTATATACATATATATGTATATACGTATATACATATATACATATATATGTATATATGTATATACATATATATAGTGTTTATATTCATGTGTGATATACTAACAACATTGTAATATAGTAAGTAACATAATAATGATTATATACTATAAAACATCATTAACAATATATTATTATTAACATTATATACACTATTAAATGATAATATATTAGTTGTAATGGTTAATATATTAATATAGTACTATATACTATTGTGTATACTAATGTAATATAATACTATATTAATTAGTTAATATACATATATGTATACATATATACATATATATGTATATATGTATATATATACATATATACATATATACATATATATAGTGTTGATATTCATGTGTGATACACTAACAACATTGTAATATAGTAAGTAATATAATAATGATTATATACTATAAAACATCATTAACAATATATTATTATTAACATTATATACACTATTAAATGATAATATATTAGTTGTAATGGTTAATATATTAATATAGTACTATATACTATTGTGTATTATATGATAATACTACTAATATATTAATATAGTATTATAAATAATATACTATATCATATACCTATGACTATATAATAATGTATGATTATATACCATAATAACAATAATATAATACTATATATTAATATAATGATGCAATAGAGTACTACTTATTTTATAATTATCATCAATTGTTATGATGCTTATTATATACTAATATATCAATTATAATATATTATATAATATCATTATTATAATATTATTTCTATGTCAATGATATAATTATATGACTGATAATATGATATAATATAATATATAATATACATATATTATGGTATATTAATAATTAAAATAATATTATAATTATTCATATAATAAAATCATATATACTTATATTAATTGTACATATTATAATAACTATATGTATTAATAATAACTATTAATATATATTGTTTATAATACATATGTCATTATTATATCAATAGTATAATATAGTATTTATTTTCTATGATAAAATGTTATATATGAATAATTAATATCTTCATAGTGTTAATAATATAATAAATAATTATACATACTGTTGTAATAGCATACTTAATATGATATAACTATAGCATATTATAATGATCTAGTATTATAATATCAATAACTATTTGTTATATGATACTATAATAAAAATGTCATATAAAAATTATTATACTGATATTATATTTAGATATAGCTATAATGTGTTATAACATATTTTGAGATACATTAATGCTATATAATATTAGTACAATAATAGTACTAATATATATTATTATCATTATCATTATTATTGTAATATAGTAATTTGCATATATGTATATATATCTTAATGTCATAATATTAAGACATTATATACAATTATGATATATAGTAGTCATCTATTATATTTATTAGTAATGTGCTATTGTACTGTTAATATGTATTATTAATAACTATACTACCACCACAATATCATAACAACTATAATTATATATAAGTAATAAGTAATATATATACTATTATATGACATTATGATAGTATAGCTATTATTATGGTATATACCATTAACATATATACTATATTATTTATAATATTACATATTGATGTTGATATAATGGTATTATATGTAAAGAAAATTTCTATCGTACTGTCATATAAACTAATATACATATTATAAAATTATATTAATATATATATAATACTAATGTAATATAATACTATATTAATTAGTTAATATATATATATATACATACATATATATATATATACATACATATACATACATACATACATACATATACATACATATATACATATATACATACATATATACATATATACATATATACATATATATATCATTGTTGATATTCATTTGTGATACACTAACAACATTGTAATATAGTAAATAATATCATAATGATTATATACTATAAAATATCATTAACAATATACTATTATTAACATTACATATACTATTAAACGATAATATATTAGTTGTAGTGCTTAATATATTAATATAGTACTATATACTATTGTATATATATGATAATACTACTAATATATTATTATAGTATTATAAATAATATACTATATCATATACCTATTACTGTAACATTCCCCAATTTTGGGTAATGGAAATAAGAATATATTTATGGTTAAGATTTCTCATAGGCAACAATAGTAATAGTTATCCATATATTAGAATATTACACAAACAAGATAACAGGACCCACATGGGAAGCAAAGGCCTAGGGCGTGCTAAAGCCCACCAAGCCCACCCACACACACACGATTTATATAGGATAAGGAAGGGAGAGTTAGAGAGAGAAACAAAAAGAAAAGAGAAAAGAAGATAAAGAAGGAGAAAAAAAAAAAAAAAAGAGGCGAAGAAGAAGGGGGGAGTGGATCCAACCATCCAATCACTTCTAAAAGAATATGTGAGTGCTTCTAATTCTTATTCTTTCTATTATCTCACTTGATTTGGAGTTAGGATTGATGGATTAAAGGTTTAAAGGTTCTTAAACCCTATAATAGAAATTTGGGGTTTTTGCTTGATTTGTCTAATTAATGAGTTTTTATGATAGGTTTCATGGTTAAATAATGTTTATGAGTTTATTATATTGCTTTGGAATGGTTGTATGGAAATTAATACCCATGGGATGGAAAATTGCAACTCATATACCCATGTTCGCATCTAGGTCGTCGCCGGGTGCCAGTATACGTTGCTGGGCGACGTTCAACCAGAGCCAAGAAGGGGTTTATGGTAACTCGTCGTCGAGCAACAAGGCTGCTAGGGGGCAGTTTTGTCCTGCTAGGTGGCATGCAGCCAGAGCCCAAAAATGGGACTTTGGTAACATGCCGCCGGGCGACAAAGTTGTTTTTGAGCGAAAATTAGGATTTTAGTTAAGTGAGAGTTGAGTCTAGAAAGAGTATGATTGCACCCTTGTTTTCTATGCTTGTTCTTGAATGTTTGTCTCTTGTTGTGATGTTGTGTTGCATTATTTGATGTTGATTTCTTGAGTAGCTATGTTATATTGCATTCATGTGATTGTTGCATTTGCCTAAGATAGTTTGTATGCAACAATAAACCTATGTAATAAGACATTTAAGATACTTAAGACATCATCAAATGCCTCAGCCAAAGGTGGGGATTTTCCCCTAAGTTTATGAAAGGTTTTCATGAAAGGAAAGGTTTTAAGAAAGGAACACGTTTTTGAGAAAAGCCTATATTTTCAAAGAAAGATGTTTTAAAAGGAAAGCTATGCTTTCAAAGAAAAGTACCTCCTTAGTAACGTTAGGACCTCCTTGATACCGGTCATGTTTGAGTCGCACCCTCGGCATACTACAGTGTGCAAACCGTAATGAGGATTTCAAGGTTACCAAGGAGAGATGAGGTTTTATGCAACTCTAAGATGAGTTGTAAAAGGAAAAAGGGCTAGGAGGCTCCCTACGTCAAGGGAAGGGACTGTCATCTTTTAGATGTTAGGGGAAAAACAACATCCTTCGATAAAGGAAGGATGGGTCCTTTGGTAAGAGAAGGACATATTCATTCTTCGGTAAGGGAAGAATGTTGAGGGAATTGCTTCAATAACGAAAATGGTTCAGCCACTTGGACTGGTGGTAATAAAAGGTCGAGCAAGAGGGACACCTCTTGATGGCTAGAGCTCAGCCAAAGGAAAAGACGATATGCAAGTGAAACTTAATAATAAAGATAAAGAGAACTATACAAAATAGATACAAAACTAGGATATGATTGATGTGAATACCTATGTGAGGCATGTATGTTGCCCTGTGGGGTGTATGATGATGTGTATGCCTAGTCATAGGTGAATCGTATTAAGTCTAAACTAGGGGAACCTATGTGCTTAGTGAGGTCATAGTTTATGCATAAGTCCCAAAAAGGGCAAGAAAAGAGAAAGGTAAAGAAAGAAAAGGTCGATCCTCACTTAGTATTATGGAAGATAATAGGACTAGAAAATGTAATGCAGAGTATGAAGTCCTCATCTAAATGATGGGAGTAGTTGTTTAGTGTAAGAGACAGTGTGGGTTAAAAGAGTCAAGGCTCAAGCCCACTAAAGATTAGCGAGTCCTAAGTTGGGCATAGATTATGAGATTAAGAAATAAAGAGGTGAGAGACTGAGGGTTTTAATTAGAGGTAAAACCATGAGAGTATAAGAAAAAGATCTCTAAAATAGAGGGTCAGCCTAGAGTCCTTAAAGCACTCACTAAGACAATATCTCTCATCCCTTTTATGTTTCATGTTTTTACAGGTTGAATAGGTGAACTCCTCTTGGGAGTAGCTTGGAGCATAGAGCTTGGAGTTGCTATATGAGGAAGAGTTTATAGTTTGAACCTCTCAATATTTGGGAGTTAGTTTATGTTTATGTTTCTTTTGTTCATGTTTTGTACAACATATAAGTGCCAAGTGTTTTGTATTACTTGTTATATGTTTTTGTAATCCAAGTTTAAGTTTTAGTTTCCGCATAGTTTCTCTGATATTCTTATATTCTAAACTCCTGTGTTTTAGTAATATAAACAAGCAAAAGGTAATACTCCTTAGGGTGTTACATTTTGGTGTCAGAGTAGTTTGATTCAATCAGACTGTGGTTAGTTTAGTTAGATTAGTTTGAGTGTTTTGGTTGTCTACCATGCTATAAACCCTATTTTGCTTTGTCATGGAATATTGAGATTGATCACCTCAATACTTTGTGCACCACAGGTAGGAGAAATGGCTGGTAGAAACCGAGGCCAAGGACAGTCGTCCTTGAATCCCTTAGAGTCAATCCCACCAAATCAAACCAACATGAGATGGAAAACCTTAAAAATGGTAGAGAGTACCCAGAAAGAGCTAGCTATAGGAAATCAAAGTTTGGAATTTGTTGAATTCCGAAGTAGGAGACCACTAACCTTTAAGGGCTATAATCCCACTAAGGTTGGGTTATGGCTGAGGGAAATAAAGAGTATCCCTTAGGGAGTACCTTGCCCATCTGAGCAACGGATGTCCTATGCTTTATTCATGTTAGAGGATGAGGTGGAGCAATGGTGGAGAGGTATGAGAGATAAGATGATTTTTTCTGGAATACCCTTAGAGTGGGAGAACTTTAAGGTAGTATTTTCGGAGAGATATATCCTAGGCAATAAGGGACCACCCCAAGAGGAAGTTAAGAGTACCCAATGAAGAAGTGATAAGAGAAAGGGAGAGAGTTTAGGATCACACCAATCTGAGAGGCCAAAAAGAAATAAAAATAAGGGTAAGGTAGTGCAACCTTCAAGAAACCCTAAAGTTGAGGGATGCCTCAAGTGTGGTAAAAAAACACAAAAGGGCATGTTTGATGGGGAAAAATGTGTGCTATCGGTGTCAAACACCGGGACACTTTGCAAAGGATTGCCCTAGCTCAAAGAGGAGAAAACCAATTGATCCAACACCTTTAGCCACGGTCTAGCCTTCTACCTTATGTGTGAGGAGGACAGACAGGGATGATGGACCTACCAAAGGTATGTGTTCCTTGCTCAACCTTTTTGTGTGTTCTTTAAACATTCTAGATATAGAATGCTTCTTGCTTCTTTAGTTGTGTGGCAAGTTTCTCTATGTTTTACGTTGCATGATGTGATGACCCTTCTATAGAGAAAAGCCTGTCACTTTGTGGTATCTCGCTGAGCGAGTAGTGTTCCAAAGAGCTGAGTATCAACTCATTGAGTGAGACTTGGATCTCGCTAAGCGAGATAAGACCTCTAGAGAGTTTGGTCTGTTGTAGAGTGAGGGATCGCTGAGCGAACTCAGTCGCTGAGCGAAACTTCAAGTTCGCTGAGCAAAGGGAACTCGAGAGAATGAGGTTTGAGGTAGTAGTGAAGTCTCGCTGAGCGAGAAAGCTTCTAGAGTAGTGTTTTCGAAGAATTAAGGAGTGGCGTTAAACACTGAGGACTCTCATTAAGCGAGACCCTCTGGAATAGCAAGGTGCTTTTCCAGCTCCAAGTGAAAGTTATGCTTGTGTAATTGCTTGTTATGCCTTGCTCTTCGTATGCTTTATGGTTGATGTGTTGCACTTGGTATGGTTTGTTTTCAAGCCTACCAAGTTTTGATGTGGTGTGATAGGTAGCCTTTTATTGTGGTGCTTGCTTGATGAGTTTTTGAGTTGTTGGTTAACTAGTAGGGAAAATAGTTGAGGGTTGTCATGCTTTTACCCTAGGCACAAAGATTAGATCGTAGTAACATAAGATAAAAGGAAGTGATATGAGTTGTCAAACAACCTATACCTTGCAAGAGTAGCCTTATCATAGGTAACCTATGAAGTAGACACTATAAGCAAGAGCTTTCCATAAATACCTTTAAGAAAGGATATAAGAAGATAGTTAGGGCCTTTACTCTAGTAACTAAGAAGTAGACTTACCTAGGAAGAAAGAGGAAGTAGTCAGCAACCCTTAAAGAGAAAGGGAAGAAAACAGTTAGAAACCTTAGCCTTGAGACCATAAGGGCAATGAGAGAATAAGATGTAGTTGGCATAAGATGAAGGAATAATGACCATAGTTTTCGATAGCCAAATCTTATAGAGAAAGACATCACCTTAGATAATTGGATGTAGTACCAAATCCCTTAGATTAGAGAATCCCTACCAACCCCTTGAAGAGATGTTCATAAATAGATAGAGACTCCAACCTACTAGTGATAGGTACATGGGGAAGAGATAGAACCGCTTAGAAAAGGAAAACCTAGACAGTTGTTTGGAGTAGAAACCTATAAGGATAGATGTCGCAACTAGGGTCACGACGTGACGGCAAAAAATATGTTAAAAAACAATGGAGTCGCCACCAATATTTATTTAGGAAAACATTGAAAAAAACCTTTAAAAGGAAAATGATCTTCGAAACCAAATTTTGCGTTCGGGAGTCAATTACGTATAGGGAAGGTGTTAGCACCCTACAACGTTCGTCATAAAGACGATTACCCCTAATTAAATGTGCACAATTAATATAACTTTAAAATTATTTATTTTACCCCTAAGAAATTAAAACATTTTTTGGTGTTTTATTTGCTTATTTATTTATGAAGGAAACTTTGTTAATTTTTTTTTTTATCTTGAAATGATTAAATTTTTATTATTTTTGAGATCGACAGGAGAGGTATCCTGCTCCTACGTATCTCCGGGTGCAATGGAGAATCAGACTCACGTAGTTCTTTGGGTAGAAAAAGTTTATGTGTTGATATTTTTTATTCTTGACTTTTTTGTTGTTTTTTTTTTATTTAAAAAAAAAGCTGTCGTGATAACCAAGCAGAAAGTGCATCCAAAATAGTTATCGGTACACCTTTTAAGGCCTTTGTAATACCCAAACAGGAAGTGCATCCAAAATGGTTGTTACTAAACCTTTATCATTAGATAAAAATTTTATTTAAACATTTGTTTTAATTTTTAAGATTTTATTTTAAAAGACTTTTACAATAACCAAACAGGAAGTGCATCCAAAATGGTTATCTTACATCTTTTAAGGCTTTTGTAATACTCAAACAGGAAGTGCATCCGAAATGGTTATTACTAAGCATTTATTATTAATAAGTTTTGTTAATTAAATAAATAAATTGATAGGTTTAATAAAATAGCGGCATAAGAAACTATTTAATTTTGCCTAAATAAGATACCGATTGTAGTTGTAGAGATAAATTAAATGGGTAAGTAAATAAATAGTAAAATAAAATAGCTAGGTCCAAATAGGTATTTTATTTTAACAAAATGTTCTCATCATATTTTTTATTTAATAAACTAAAAAAAAGCAATGAAGAACGCGCACATTTTGTGAAACCATCTATTTTTATTCTTATTTGTTTATCTACATTTTATTATCTAAAGAAAACTACATGTTTTGAGTTTAAAAAGGCTAATACTATCATATTGAATCAGACATTCTTTTTTGTTTGATTATTTTTCCTTCCTTTTTTTTTAGTTTACGCAAACATAGAAGATAATGGCAAAAATAAATTTAAAAAGGATCACCTAAGACTAACAGGGGCCTCACGTTCAACATAGGGATTCGACATTCCAATTTTACATTCTACGAACATAACCATAACAAAACGAAAAGTGAACGTAATAGAAGGAAAAAAAAAAGGTTTGTGTAGGACTTAACGAACTAAAAGAAAAAGAACACATACTCGAATTGGAGCACATTATGTCCAAACGTAGGCTGGGCCAAAGCCCACCTGGAACATTTAACATTACCCAATAAAAAAAGAACTAACCTAATTATCTAAACAGAAGAACAGATTGAACACAAAAAAAGAGTGGGGTCAAATTGTAGGCTAGAGACAGAGAGATGGGGACTTCACGCGACCGCAAGTCGAAGGTATAGGGAAGGTCAATACCCAACAGCGGCGTGGTGGTTGGAGAGACGCAGAGGTTTGTTGATGACGCGGGTTTGCGCGATGCGGAGGTTTCACAACTGGGTTCAATGTGTTAGTGACGAGGGTTTCGCGTGGCGGTGATGCAATTTTTGCGTGATGGCGTGGCGACTTGGGTTTGGCTCATGCAGGTTTGGGCTTAGGAAGGCAATGTTGCGGCTTCAATATTGTGGGGGTTTGATTTGGGTGTTGTCAAGGAGGCTCGTGGTTTCTGTGTTGGCAATGGTTGTTCGCAGGTTCGTGGTTTGGGTTCACGGAGTTGTGGCACTTGCTTTTCATAGGTCGTGGTACTTGCGATTTTGGTATTTTTGTGTTACAGGGGCTTGATTTGGTGGCTTAAATGTTTGGATTGTGATTATCCAAGAACTAGTTAATGACATCCTTTAATTCCATTTTCTTTCTTTCTTTTCATTATCAACATGCATACTCAAAGTTGCTTATTTGTTACTCACTTGATTTTGATTCAAACTGACCCTTGTTTATCTTTTTTTTTTATTATTCCATCAAGACACGTAAGAGACGAGGTGTGAAATAGAAGGCAACTAACAAGAATGATAATCACAGTAAATGAACTCAAAACAATGTTATGGACCAAAGAGGTTACCTGTGTAAGAGCAAACCTTCAAGTTTTGACTCAATGCAAAGAAAAGTATCCCCAGACTCAAAAGGGTGAGAGAATGAAGCGATGAGAATTAAGGAATTTTCTGCTCTGTAGGTTCTCTTGCTTATAGTATTTGAACTACAGTCTATCATTCCAAAAAGTCCCTCCCCCATTGTATAGTCCTCTGTATTTATATTCACAGCTTTCTCTGGTTTTTCTTCAAATTTCATTTTTTTCTCTTTTGATACATTTTGTTTTGTTGTGGTGGTGCAAGTCTGCAAAAGAGAGTTGTCTCCCATCGTGCAATGGTTTCCAGAGGTGGTTAGGTGAGGACTCAGAAGTTGTGCCTGCAAAGCTGAAGTGCCTCCACCAAAAATGGGAAATGACAAGAAACAAGGGGAAAGGATGTTTGTAGTATTCTGAAAATGGAATGACCGTGACCCCTTTTTTATTTTTCTTGATCTGTTTGGTATTTCTTTTATTTTATCAATTTTTCAAAAGGAAAACAGAAAATAAACTTTTGGGCTTGTGGCAGCCCGATCTCAAATCGATTTTGGGCTTTAAGTAAAATAAAAAGAATGTGGACAAAAAGAAAATTGGATTTAAAAGAATTTAAGAAAAGAAGCAAATAATTTGAAATAGCCAGGCAAAAAAAAATTTAAATAAAATGAAATAAAAATAAAAGGGTGGACAAAATTAGGTATTCACAGTTGCCCCTCTTTACTTAGATTTTGCTAGATAATATGAATAACCTTAGTTTTCATATTATTACAGTAAAAGATAAGTAAAGATATGAATCTCAATTTTGTTCAAGCCCTAAAACAAAAGTGACGAGCATAGGAATTGATGAGCATTAGGGCTTGACACTTGAAGACAGTGAGCGTCAGGGCTCGAAACTTAAAGACAATGAGCGTCAGGGCTCGAAACTCAAAAATAGTGAGCGTCAGGGCTCGGAATTAAGACAGTGAGCGTCAGGCTCGAAACTTAAAACTGTGAGCGTCAGGGTTTGAAACTTAAAGACAATGAGTGTTAGGGCTCGAAACTTAAAAGCAGTGAGCGTCAGGGCTTGAAATTTAAAGACAGTGAGCATCGAGACTCAAAACTTAAAGGCAAGTGAGCATCGGGGGCTCAAAACTCAAGGACAATGATCCAATGCGTGACAAAAGACTGATTTTATTTTTAGGATAAAATTAACGAACCCTAAGAATGTGTTATTGTGTTTATGAATATGAATGCATGATATGATATGCAATGTCACTCATTTCCTTTTTTCTTCTCTTTTTTTTTTCTCTCTTTCCTCCCTCTCTTCTCTCTTTTGAAAATCCCTGTCCCTTTTTGGTTTAGGATGCGCCAAGATCACTAGATGAGTTAGGACTTGGACTTCTTCATTTTGCTCAATTTCATTTCACTTTAAGAAGCGTGTTTCGGATCCTTCAAGGCAAATTGTGTCTAGTTCTTTGAATTGTCAATTGGTGATTATTTAACAGGACTGTATCATGTTTCCCCATTAATTTAAGATTTTTCATAATAATTGTAATGACTATCAAACATATGTACATGTTTCACAGTTCAGTATATTCATAAAAAAAAAAGCATATAAAATCAACACTGAATTATAGAAAAAGGAAAAAACACTTTATTATTTGTTAGGCATTGTGGTTACACGGGTAACTCTAGAATGAAACTTGGATGACAAACACAAAAGGATCATACAAGGCGAAATTTGAAGGGTCTACTACAAATTTACTATATGGAACAACAAATAATAATGCTAATTTCTCATGCTTGCAATTTTTGAGAAACCAATCAGTTGTCTTCGAAGGGTGAAAGACGCTTATGAAACAGATTGATCATACACCGATTGCCCCAGTCATCCTTTTTTCTTTTCATTTGTGCCTCTGTTTAGTTCTAACTCATCTGATTGCTCCAACCTTACCTAGGCCGCCTTTCCGAGTTTTTAGCCTAATAGGTCGTTCTTTGCGTTTCCATTTTTTCTTTCCTTTTTCATTTGACCCTAACTTTTGCCTAGGCCGTCTTTCCAGGTTTTCAGCCTAGCGGGTCGCTCTAACTTTTGCCTAAGCTGCCTTTGCAGGTTTTCAGCCTAGTGAGCCACTTTTTCTTTTCTCTTCATTGTTTTTTTTTTATGAATAATATTTTTTTACAGCATCAGAATTTACGGGGAGTGGTAAATCTTCACCATCCATGTTTGTAAGGATCAGAGCCCCTCCCGAGAAGGTTGTCCTTACTACATAAGGCCCTTCATAATTCGGGGTCCACTTTCCTCGACGATCCTTTTGGCTTGGTAGAATCTTTTTTAGCACTAGATCTCCTTCTTGGAATTCTCGGGGGCGGACCTTTTTATCATAAGCTCTCTTCAATCTTCTTTGATATAGCTGGCCATGGCACAAGGCGATTAGCCTCTTTTCTTCAATCAAATTGAGTTGGTCATGCCGAGCTTGAACCCATTCGGCTTCTTCAAGTTTGGTTTCCATCAATACCCTTAGTGAAGGAATCTCTACTTCTATAGGGAGTACTGCTGCCATCCCATACACTAGAGAATACGGAGTTGCCCCAGTTGACATACGAATAGAGGTACGATAGCCATGTAAGGAAAAAAAAAGCATTTCATGCCAATCCCTATATGTCACAACCATCTTTTGAACAATTTTCTTGATATTTTTATTTGCTGCTTCGACTGCTCCATTCATCTTCGGACGATATGGCGAGGAATTGCGATGCTGTATTTTAAAGTTGTTGCATAACTCTTTCATCATTTTATTGTTCAAATTGGTTCCATTGTCAGTGACTATGTGACTTGGCAAACCATAACGACAAATTATATCCCTCTTAATGAACTTGATCACCACATTTCTCGTCACACTAGCATATGAAACTGCCTCAACCCATTTGGTGAAGTAATTGATGGCAACGAGTATGAAGCGGTGTCCATTTGACGCCTTGGGTTCAATTGGTCCTATCACGTCTATTCCCCACATTGAGAAGGGCCATGGGGAATTTAAGACATTCAAGGAGGTCGGAGGCACATGAATATTGTCAGCATATGTTTGACATTTATGGCATCTTTTCACATGGTTGAAGCAATCAGATTCCATGGTTGACCAATAATACCCAGCCCTCAAGATTTTTCTTGCCATTGCATGCCCATTTGCATAAGTTCCAAATGAACCTTCATGAACCTCTTCCACTATCTTTTTAGCCTCAGTTGCATCAACACACCTAAGCAGCACCATGTCATGGTTTCTTTTGTAAAGTACATCACCATTCATGAAGAAACCCATTGCTAGCCTTCTCAAAGTTCTTTTCTCATTCTCAGAGGCACTAGGAGGGTATTCCTTATTTGTGATATAACGTTTGACGTCATAAAACCATGGTTTCCCATCCGGTTCTTCTTCTACTGCTTGACAATACGCAGGTTGATCTTGACTTTGTATTCTTATGAGTGGTGCGTCCCTTCCTTGGCTTATGTTGAACATCGATGACAAAGTAGCTAAAGCATCGGCCAATTGGTTATCCTCGCGAGGAATGTGATGGAAGGTTATTTCGTCAAATTGTTCCATCAATTCCTTAAGATAAGAGTGATATGGGATCAATTTTGCGTCTCAAGTTTCCCATTCACCATTGAGCTGATGAATAACCAATGCTGAATCTCCAAATACTTGCAAAATTCTTACTTTGGATTCAATAGCAGCTCGAATTCCCATTGCGCATGCTTCATATTCTGCTATATTATTGGTACAATCAAAACCCAACCTTGCGGTGAATGGTATAAATTGTTTTTCAGGAGAGATCAATACTGCCCCAATTCCATGTCCTAGAGCATTTGAAGCTCCATCAAATAATAGAGTCCATCTCCCTTCATTTGAATGCTCTTCTTCCTCAAATAAAGCCATTATGTCTTCATCAGGAAACTCACATTGCATCGATTGGTAATCTTCTATGGGTTGATGAGCCAGGTATTCAGCTAGGGCACTGCCTTTGATTGCCTTTTGAGTGACATAAACAATGTCATATTCAGATAACAACACCTGCCAACGGGCGATTCTTCCAGTGAGAGCCGGCTTCTCAAAGATGTACTTGATTGGATCCATTTTGGAAACCAACCAAGTAGTGTGACTTAACATATATTGCCTTAATCGTCGAGCTACCCAAGCCAAAGCACAACATGTACGCTCCAACAAAGAATACCTTGTTTCGCAGTCTGTGAATTTTTTACTCAAGTAATAAATGGCATGCTCCTTTCGTCCAAATTCATCATGCTGCCCCAATACACAACCCATGGATTCATTAAGCACTGTCAGGTACATGATAAGAGGTCTACCTGAAACTGGAGGTATCAAGACTGGAGGTTCTTGCAAGTATTGCTTGATCTTTTCAAAGGCCTTTTGACAATCTTCATTCCACCTAACCACCTGACTTTTACGCAATAATCTAAATATCGGCTCACAAGTAGAAGTCAATTGTGATATGAATCTGGCGATGTAGTTTAATCTACCCAGAAATCCACAAACTTCTTTTTCTGAACGAGGGGCTAGCATTTCTAAGATCGCATTTACTTTATCAAGGTCAACTTCTATGCCTTTCTCACTGACCACAAACCCCAACAGTTTTCCTGATCTAACACCAAAAGTGCATTTGGCAGGATTCAATCTAAGCTTATACTTTCTCAAGCGCTTAAATAATTTCTATAGATGGACTATATGCTCTTCCTCTGATCTTGATTTGGCAATCATATCATCCACATAAACCTCAATCTTCTTATGCATCATATCATGAAACAATGTCACCATCGCACGTTGGTACGTTGCCCCAGCATTTTTCAAACCAAACGGCATCACCTTATAACAAAAGGTTCCCCACAATGTGATGAATGTGGTCTTTTCCATGTCCTCTGGCGCCATTTTAATTTGATTATACCCTGAAAAGCCATCCATGACGGAGAAAAAGGCATGTTGGGCAGTGTTATCTACCAACACATCAATATGAGGTAATGGAAAGTCGTCTTTAGGGCTGGCTCTATTTAAGTCTCGATAGTCAACACACATCCTGACCTTTCCATCTTTCTTTGGGACTGGCACAATGTTAGCAACCCATTGAGGGTATTTTGCTACAGCGAGGAAACCAGCATCAAATTGTTTCCTTACCTCCTCTTTGATCTTTAACGATACCTCAGCTTTCATCCGTCTTAGCTTCTGTTTTACTGGAGGGCACTCAACTTTCAGTGGCAGCTTATGTTTGACTATACTGGAATCTAGTCCAGGCATGTCCTGATATGTCTATGCGAAGACATCAACATAGTCTAATAAGAGCTTAATCAACTTGTCTCGCTCGATTCCTTTAATGGCTGTGCCCACTTTTATTTCCTTCCTTGCATCTTCAGACCCTAAATTAATTATTTCAACTTCTTCTTCGTGGGGCTGAATTATTCTAGACTCTTGCTCCACCAATCTTCTTAATTCGGGTGGGGTTTCTAAGTCACCTTCATCATGCTCTTCGGCTTTATTAATTGGGTAATCAAAATTGTAGCATGAGACATTAGCACTATCATTTTCAAAAGGGTTATTTTTGGATCTGCAATTTAAGGTTAACAAAAACAAAAGAAAATAAACAAGGAGCGTTGTTGTAGTGGAGAAAGGACAAAAGACAAAATAATAACTAGAAATTTCAAAATGCATTTTATTGATAACTACTGTAAGTGAAACATGCAAGCCCATTTTAACAAAAAGTTATCCTAAAGCCTTGGGCAGAGCAATAGGAATTACATTACAATTACTTTGAAATGGAATCACAAATCATGAGGAATTCGATGATCTCCCAATTACAAAGCTCCTCATGAGGAGCACAAGGGTACACCATCTTGACATCTTCATTAACAGCTCGATCCTCTTTAGCCATAGCCACTTGATTTGCATACACCATTCCAGCACTACAAAAACTCTGATAGAGGTTGCAAATGGGAATTCTTACTGTCCTCGGCTCCCGATTCTCTAAACGAGCTAACCTTATTTCTTTTTTTTCCTCGGTTATCCTCTTCTTGTCAGCTTTAGTGAGTTTGTATCCCAATCCACATCTGTCCTTGTTTTCAGAAATTTTCATCAATCTTGCAATGCCCCCTTGGTCCTTTCCTAACCCACGTCCTGGTTGGTACCCTCCATCGATCATGACCTTGGCTACCATCAGGATTGCATTTGAAAACTGGGGCTTCTTTGGCAGAGTTTCCACATAAGCAGTGCTCACAATCTCCAATGACTGAAACGCGGTTTCAAGGGCCTCTTCTGCAGCCTCAATATAAGGTGTAGTGGACGGTTTACTCACCAATAAATCCTCCTCCCCCGAGACAATGATCAGCTTATCATCCATCACAAACTTTAATTTTTGATACAGAGTGGAAGGCACAACTCCAGCAGAGTGAATCCAGGGTCGCCCTAATAAGCAATTATAAGTAGGCACGATGTCCATGACTTGAAAGATTACTTGGAAAACATAAGGACCAATTTGGATTGGAAGCTCTATCTCTCCCATTACTTCTCTTCGACTGCCATCAAAAGCCCTGACCACCATGGTGCTGGGTTTCATGTAAGTACCATCACAAGGTAACTTTTCCAACGTAGATTTCGGCATAACGTTCAATAAAGACCCATTATCTACCAGCACCCGAGCTACAATATGATCTGAACACTTAACTGAAATGTGTAAGGCTTTGTTGTGTCCCCATCCTTCAGCTGGAACTTCATTATCAGTGAAAGTGAGGTAGTTATTGGCAGTGATGTTACCAATAATTCCCCCAAATTTGTCTAGAGAAATATCATGAGCAACGTGCGCTTCACTCAAAATCTTCATTAGCAGCTTTCTGTGTGCTTTTGAATGCATCAATAATCCCAAGAGGGATATTCTGGCTGGCATTCGATTTAATTGGTCTATCACCTTGTACTCACTTTGCTGGATGAACTTGAGAAACTCTCATGCTTCCTCATTTGAAACTTCCTTCTTGTCTTGGTCTTTCTCTTTTGAAGCTTTCTCCATCCTAGCCTTCTTTTCTTTCTCTTTCGCTTCCTCTTCTTCTCTTCCTTTCCCCTTATCATGCCCTTGCTTCTTTAATTCTGGTGCAGAGTAAATACGACCACTTCGAGTTACGCCACCAATTCCTGAAATGTTGGTGATAATCGAAGCCCCAACATCCGAGATATTCTTTGATTGTCCATCTTCTTGACTTCTTCCTTGCACTTCAACATCATATTTCCAAGGGACTGCTTTATTATCCTTATAGGGGAATGGAGTTGGAACTTGCACAACGATGGGCTTCAGGCCACTAAGTGCTGATGTAGGTGTGTTTCTAGCGAAATGAATTACCAGTGGTTTTGGAATTTCCATGCCAAGCTTCCCCTCTAAGTGCATCATTGCTACATCTTCCCCTTTCTTCCAACGACCTACTTGGACTAGATTCATGTTAATTAGTCCTTGCAGAAGTTGTTTGAACTCATGACATTCTTCGATCAAATGTTGTACCTTAGGATGAAAGCCACACATTTTTGTTCCATCATTTTTGCATGGAATCACGCCAGCTTTGCATAGCTCTGCAAAAATGAACCTCATAGGGGTTCTTACTTCTCTTACATCTGTTATCAACTGCTGACTAGACTGATCATTGATAGCATTCACAGATGAATTCCCATGACCTGGGAGAGGATTATTCCCTACATTAGGGTTATCTTCCTTAAAGCTCAACCATCCTGCCTCAATCAATTTATGTACTTGATTCTTAAGGGTATAGCACTTCACAGTAGAATGTCCTACAACTCCTCCATGAAAATCACACTTTGCATTAGGATCATATCCCCTTGGGTATGGGGGTTCAACAGGTTTTGCAGGAGTGATGGCAATCAAAGAATTACGGAGTAGGTAAGGGAGTAACTCTGTGTAGGTTATGGGAATAGGGGTATAGGTTATGTACTTTTTCTCTTGATTATTCTTCCTTTGGCTTGTGTTTTGGTTAGGGTTTTAACTCCATGATTGGTTGGTTTGAGGTGTTGCGGGTTGAGGTGTTTGTGGAAAGGATGGGCTTGAGTTGGTGATGTAACAGCCCAAATTTTAAGTACTAAAAATAAACCACGAGATAGCTTTTAGTAGAACCCTTCTCATATGTTATTAGACAAAAGATGTCTTAAGAATTATTATTATTATATTTCCTATTATTATTATTATTATTATTATTATTATTATTATTATTATTATTGTGTTGTGTTGTTGTTATTATATTTATTGTTATTATTATTATTGTTGTTGTTGTTATTATTATTATTATTATTATTGTTGTTGTTGTTGTTGTTGTTGTTGTTGTTGTTGTTGTTATTAATACCTTAGTATTATAAATTAGTAGGAATATTATCATACAACCCAAAAGAGCATCTAGGGCCCAATAGGGGACTAAAGCCCACTAAGCCACATACCCACCCATATGTTATAAGAAGGGAATAGAGAAGGAGGATTAGGTTTAGCCGTCACAAATAGAAGAAGAAAGAAGTTAGAGAGAATGAGGAAAAGAAGAGAAGAAGAAGAGAAAGAATAGAAACCGGAGAATCCAAACCCTAGAACTCAACTTTGCATGTCCACAAAGGTGAGTGCTCTCCCCCATGTCCTTCCTTGTTCTTGTTCATCTATTTATCTTTTCCCTCCTTATACCTAAATTTAGGGATTTGATGGGTTTTGAGGGGATTGTGAAGGAGTAAGGAAATTATAGATTAGATTGACCAATTATCGATGTAGAAGAGTGATTAAGAATCTAATTATTTATCTTGAAGCATTTAAAACCCAAAGACAATAGGAAAAATAAATTAAAATTAGTACCTCGAATCCGCCCGGCGGGATTAGATAGCCGTTGGGCGACTTTTCTTCAAAAACTGGATTCTGCATTTACGCTAGGCACGCGTAGCCGCTGGGCGGGTTGGGTTCCGACGCGGACCTGCTGGGCGGGTTCGCTGGATCCCTGGGCGGGACTTCCGTTCTGCTAGGTGGATACGACTTTTGTTATTCTGTTCTTTATGTTTATGAGCTCCTCTTTGCAGTTTTTAACTCATTGTTATTTGTTTTCTTATGCCTTGTTGAGGTTATATTGTATGATTGTTATTTACCTTGAAAGTAACTGAGTGTGATATGAAATTGTGTCAATGTTTCATGATAAAAGTCTATAAAAAGTTGTAAGCATTATTTGTGACCATGCATCATAACATTTGAGTTATGTGATGAGAAAAGTATGTAGGAATCTGGCTGGTGGAGGCCGTGATGAGTTGTCTAACCTTAGCCTTGGGGGTTATCCGGTTGGGAAAACTCCAATGGTCCATGCTGATCCCATGGAGCCGGGGCATACTGGCAAAACTGGGTAACCCTGACTAGTCACTGGGGGATATCATGCTAGTTGAGGGTGCGAAAGCCGAAGGCATCGGTATCGATGACGCTTCTTATGGCCTGCATTTACTCCTAGTCTACTTTCCGAAAAGTTTAGGTTGGTACCACATGTGCATGAGTAGAGGTTTAGGAACATAGCACGCATATGTATCTTGTTATAGTGTGATATGTTAGAGTGTGCTATGTTGTAATTATGTGAATTCTATGTGACCCTATTTATGTGAATTCTATGTAAGAATGCAATTGTGCCTTGTGATGAAATGTTAAAGTTGTGGACATGTGATCATATCTTGCACGAGTGTCGTTCCTGTTTGATAAAACAAAACGAGGTATATGTCTAGTTACTAGACAAAGAATGTGAAACAATTATATGCTTGTAATTGGAATTGTGTTTGCTACCTTAAGGATAAGTGAGAGACTAGACCTTAGGATAGTGTTATGAGGGTTCTAGTTGGATAATAATAGTTGTGAATAAGATAGAGGAAGGGTGAATTCCCTCATGGCGTAATAGAAAGGTATAAGACAAGTAAGAGAGAGAATGAAATAAGAGTATTTTAGGATGTCTGTAACCTTAGACTTGACCCTAGGGGACAACTTTGAATATTAAAAGGAAGAAGAGTAAATTCTAAAGAGGGTTTTGGGTAAGAAAGTATAAATAATAAGGATGAGTTCTTAAGTTAAGAATGAGATAGTAAACCAATATAATAGTTGTGAGAATGAGAGAGCAATTAACAGGGAGTATTGACTGTTGAAAGGTGTAGACTCAACCATAGGTATGGATAATTATGAGAAACCCTATGAGGCTAAAGCCATGAGAGATAAGTAATGAAGGTTGTCCGAATAGAAGAGTCTAACCCAGCCGTAGAGTCCTTAGAGCACTCACTGAGACATTATGTCTCATTCCTTTAAGTTTTCCCTTTTTCAAGATACAGGTGAAGACACGCGTATATGGAGCTTGGAGTTACGTGCAAGAAAACGTAGTCTAGTTTATATTATGTTTTTGTATTCTTCTTTATATTTTGTACGATACCTTCAAGTGATAGATGAGTTATATTTGGCATGTATGTTTTTTTTATTGTATTATTCATATATAATGTTTAATTATATTTATGAGTAGTATTTGTATGTTGTTTCTACCTTTTTCAGTTTGTTTTTTTTACAATCTAGACCTAGTTACGGTAATGCCCCTTAGGGTGTTACAGGTGACACTGCTGCCACATGTGGGTTATGCATTGGTGAGGGTTGGTAGTTAGGTGAATGATTTGTTGGTGGAGGTTGGTGGTTAGGTCGATAATTCGGTTGGAAGTGGGCATGAGTGTAGCTGGGTATGACTAGCGCTGGTATCACTGCATTTGTTTCACCTCCTTTTTTCTTGTCTGTAGCTGTTGGGGTTTTTTTGCACTTGTTATCCCCACCGATGTTTGAGCAATCTTCCCATTCCTTATTCCTTTTTCAACACGCTCCCCAATGATGACCAAGTCAAAAAAGTTTTATGACACATTACCAATCATCTTGTCATAGAAGGGTGATTGGAGAGTGTCAACAAACATTGTCACCATCTCTTTTTCCATTAGCGGCGATTGCACCTAAGCCGCTGTTCTTCTCCAACGCTGGGCATACTCCTTGAATGTTTCCCCCTCCTTTTTCACCATATTTTGCAGTTGTGTTCGGTCCGGAGCCATGTCCATGTTATATCTATATTGCTTTAAGAAAGCATCTGCTAAGTCTTTCCACGTGCGCACTCAACTTCTTTCTAGACTCATATACCAACTTAAAGCTGCCCCAGTAAGACTTTCTTGGAAGAAGTGGACTAAAAGCTTGTCATCATGAGCACATGTGGCCATCTTCCTACAGTACATAGTAAGATGACCCTTTGGACAAGTAATTCCACTATACTTATTGAAATCTGGGACCTTGAACTTTGGTGGAATTATAACATCTGGGACTAAACAAAGGTCAACAACATCAAAGCCATATGAATTCGATCCTTCAATTGCCCTCAATCTTTCTTCTAAAACCTGCAGTTTATCTTTGGATTGCGTGTCTTCAGATTGATGAGGCTGAATCACAATAGTTGGTGTTGGGTTGACATCTTGATGATTAGGGAAGCCTCTAAGAAGAGTAGTGTTGGCTGGAGGGAGAGCAATTTGTGGGCCACTAGTTTCAAGGTTTGGGTTTTGGGCTTGTGTTTGGTTTGGGGGGTTTAGGATGGAGGTATGGTTGTTACCTTCAGTGTTGTTGGCACCAGGAAGAATGTAGCCTTGGGGGTGACCATATGAAGGATTTGAAGTAGGAGCTTGGCGATTAGCTTCTAAAGTGTTGGCAGCGACGGGTGGTGTATAGCCAGCAGGGAGGCCATATGGAGGCTACACTTGGGCATTAAGATTAGCTTGCGGGGGTGGAGTAAATCCGAGGGGATAGTCTGGTGTGGCTTGAGGCTTTTCCGAGGAATTCCTATTTGCTCCTCTTCTTGATTCCATCGCCTGCAGCATTTCCAAGATCTTGCTTACTTGATCCTTTAACTGACTCACGTCTCCTTTCAACTCTTCATGTTGTTGTTCCAGATTATCCACGACTCCCTCCATGATCTTTGTCTTGGCGCGCGTCCTATAAGGGTGTCGCAGTGAGTTTTGTAGTTTGAGTATAGGTATCTCGGGTTAAGTTGACAATAATATGGGATTAAGAAGCAAAACAACATAATTTCATTAATAATCAACAAGAAGTACATTTCATCCAAATCTTCACATTCTCATCAACTATAGCTATCTTTTTCAACCTCTCCATCAACTCCTTACAAAATTCAATAAAGTTACAAATTTCAAAAGGAGTGGAGAGTGGATTTGTCATTCCTTCAGCTTCCTTGAGACATCTTGGGATTTCTGTAGTCACTTGGTTAGCCAGCCATGCTAGTTTCATGTAACAATCTTTCCAGAACAAACTATCACCATCAAGTGTCTTTTTTGCATAAAGATTCTTCCAGGCTGTGATCTCTGCGTCGAGGTTTGTAATGACCTCACTTTGCTTTTCAAAACAATCCTTCAACATATTTGCCTCTTGTTGTTGTTTTCCCAATTCATCTTGAAGTGCTACCACTGTTTGGTCTGTGTTCCACTCTTCATCCTTGATTCTCCTTTCATATTCAGCTACCATACTCTTCAATTGTTGCTTCAAGTCTTCGAATAACCTTCTTGCTTGCCTCTCAGCTATCTTGGAATCTCTCAATGCTTCTTTTAGTTGTTGATTTTCTGCCAAGGCCTTATCTTTTTCTTCTCCTCTCAATCCCAACTCCTTACTTGCGGCTGCTAGATATTTGCCAATCTTCAATCTATGCTCTTCTTCAGCTCTAGCTCTTTTGTTGGCTTTCTCCAAGGATTGCTCTCTTTCAGCATAGTCCTCTTTTATTGCTTTCCACCTTTGGCAAGACTCCTCTAACTCTCTCTTTAACTTCTTTCTTTCTTCTTCGGACCTTGCTAATGCTTCCTTAAGCTTCTCCACATCCTCCTTGCTCACAATGTCTTGAATTGGGTCTTCCTCCACCACTGAGACTGCACTTTGAAATGGTAGCTTGATTTTCTAAACCCTTTCCATTATCCACGATTGATAACTTCCTCTTTTGCCATAATCTCTTGCCCTTAATTCTTGTCATCCCTTCCTGATGATCTGATCCCATGCATGTCTTATTTTTCTGAGCATTTCTAGATTTTGCTAGTCCATCCCATTGACAATAAAAGGGGTTATTAATTCTTCCGTTGGCAGCCCCATCATTGGATACCCGAATTGTCTCAATACTAAGGATGGATTATAATTGATACATCCTTTGGTCCCCATAAACGGTACATTTGGAAATCCCCCACAGTGATAAATGACTTCTTCGACTTCTACCCATCTCAAGTACCAACGAATTGATTTCTCAGTAAGGTCTCTTAAATACTAGGCCCACTCTTTACCAGTCTTAGCCTTCACATAACATCGGGTGTAATCCTCTATTGGACATGGTACCTTACATCCATTGCTAGACACACGAGTAACAAGCCAAATGTAGAGCGCAGGCAAGCAACACATTAACCTCCTCCCTTTCTTCTTGTAACAGAAGTTAAGAGTGTAATAGGTGTCTGCAAGGATAGTTGGCACTGGATTCTTTCCCCTGTCTCGCCAAGCAAGGAAGACATCAATAGCTGAGAAATCAATGTAACCATGAAGATGTGGGAAAAGAATAATCCCGTAGATGGTGAGACCCAACACCTCCATGAAAGCAGCCCAATCCTCTGCCTTTGACAAGGATTTCATCCTCTCCTCTAAATAACTTTGTGGGAGTCTGTCAATGCTACTTCTACTCAACTTCTTTCTTGCTAGTTCTTGTTCAGAAACCTTCAACAATTTTGCCACTGCACTCAAGGAAGGATAATGCCCTTGATACAAGTAAGGTTGACTGTCTTTCAATGGATAGCCCAAAATCTGCTCATATTCCTCTAATGCGGGTGCCAACTGAAAATCTTGGAATGTGAAGCATCTCATGGGTGAATCATAAAACTGTAACAACGCAGAAATGGCCTCCGTTTGCACATCTACCTCCAATAGATCTAAAATCTTCCCATACTTCCTCGTGAAGGTTCCGCGCTTAATCCCTTTCAACTTGCTATTGGAGGTCTTTAAAGACTGAATTTCAGGCATCTTAACTTTCACAGGCACTGTCCCTTTTGTTTCACTGCTTGATCCCATATTCCTCTTTTATCCAAAGATACCCCAAACTTTGATTTCTCACGATCCTCTGATGAACCTAACTAATGCAATGATGGTGTAAGAATGAATGGTCATGAAAGTGGTAAAAGACATTTATGATGCATGGATGTCGTATAGCATGTGATGCATGAAAAGGAAAACTACATGTGTATGAAACATGCTTTCATTTTTCTTTTCTTTCCCCTTTTTTATTTATTTGTTTATTTATTTATTTTTGAAAAGAACAAAGGTAAATGAGGTTATGCTTTGATGCGGGATGTATGAATAACACAAAAGGAAATCACAATTTAAAAAAACAAGGGTGAGCATGAGGATGCCCCATAGTATCCTAAACAGGTACATTTAAGAATGAATGGTCCTTACCTTATGGGTCTACTGGTTTTTCTAATAAGTGAGCCTCACAAATAGGTGGTCATTTTATCTCTACCGGTCTTTTTGGTCTCTAGAGCTCAATGCCCATTCTGAAATGTTACCACAAATAGGAAGTGCATCCAAAATGTGGGCATTCACGAAAGGGGTTACGCTCTAGATGAGACTTTCATGATAACCAAACAGGAAGTGCATCCAAAATGGCTACCACTAATTGCCTCTCACTCCCTAAATCGCACACAGGCCCGGGTATAGGACCTCACTCATAAGTGTGTGTAAGTGAAAGTGTAGTGTGTGAAGGGGCTAATCCTAAACTACCCACCTACAAAGCAAATAACATATATATACATGTCTCTTACCCTAGGATTTAATTTAAACCAACATATTTACAAAAAAAAAAAAGATCACCAAATACAAACTATTAAACACAAAGGATATAAATAAAACAAACAAACAAACAAACAAAAGAGAAAAGAGAAAGGGTAAAGTAAATGATGAAAAAGTTATCAATTTTGCACATTTAATTATGTTAGGCTTAACTCTCTAAATGTCCCCAGTGGAGTCGCCATCTATCGCAACCGGGGTCACGGCGTGACGGCGAAAAATATGTTAAAAAACAATGGAGTCGCCACCAATATTTATTTAGGAAAACATTGAAAAAAAACCTTTAAAAGGAAAATGATCTTCGAAACCAAATTTTGCGTTCGGGAGACAATTACGTATAGGGAAGGTGTTAGCACCCTACAACATTCATCATAAAGATGATTACCCCTAATTAAATGTGCACAATTAATATAACTTTAAAATTATTTATTTTACCCCTAAGAAATTAAAACATTTTTTGGTGTTTTATTTGCTTATTGGAAACTTTGTTAATTTTTTTTTTTATCTTGAAATGATTAAATTTTTATTATTTTTGAGATCGATAGGAGAGGTATCTTGCTCCTACGTATCTTTGGGTGCAATGGAGAATCAGACTCACGCAGTTCTTTGGGTAGAAAAATTTTATGTGTTGATATTTTTTATTCTTGATTTTTTTGTTGTTTTTTTTTTATTTAAAAAAAAGCTGTCGCGATAACCAAGCAGGAAATGCATCCAAAATAGTTATCGGTACACCTTTTAAGGCCTTTGTAATACCAAAACAGGAAGTGCATCCAAAATGGTTATTACTAAACCTTTATCATTAGATAAAAGTTTTATTTAAACGTTTGTTTTAATTTTTAAGATTTTATTTTAAAAGACTTTTACAATAACCAAACAGGAAGTGCATCCAAAATGGTTGTCTTACATCTTTTAAGGCTTTTGTAATACCCAAACAGGAAGTGCATCCGAAATGGTTATTACTAAGCATTTATTATTAATAAGTTTTGTTAATTAAATAAATAAATTGAGAGGTTTAATAAAATAGCGGCATAAGGAACTATTTAATTTTGCCTAAATAAGATACCGATTGTAGTTGTAGAGATAAATTAAATGGGTAAGTAAATAAATAGTAAAATAAAATAGCTAGGTCCAAATAGGTATTTTATTTTAACAAAATGTTCTCATCATATTTTTTATTTAATAAACTAAAAAAAAGCAATGAAGAACGCGCACATTTTGTGAAACCATCTATTTTTATTCTTATTTGTTTATCTACATTTTATTATCTAAAGAAAACTACATGTTTTGAGTTTAAAAAGGCTAATACTATCATATTGAATCAGACATTCTTTTTTGTTTGATTATTTTTCCTTCCTTTTTTTTTAGTTTACGCAAACATAGAAGATAATGGCAAAAATAAATTTAAAAAGGATCACCTAAGACTAACAGGGGCCTCACGTTCAACATAGGGATTCGACATTCCAATTTTACATTCTACGAACATAACCATAACAAAACGAAAAGTGAACGTAATAGAAGGAAAAAAAAAGGTTTGTGTAGGACTTAACGAACTAAAAGAAAAAGAACACATACTCGAATTGGAGCACATTATGTCCAAACGTAGGCTGGGCCAAAGCCCACCTGGAACATTTAACATTACCCAATAAAAAAAGAACTAACCTAATTATCTAAACAGAAGAACAGATTGAACACAAAAAAAGAGTGGGGTCAAATTGTAGGCTAGAAACAGAGAGATGGGGACTTCACGCGACCGCAAGTCGAAGGTATAGGGAAGGTCAATACCCAACAGCGGCGTGGTGGTTGGAGAGACGCAGAGGTTTGTTGATGACGCGGTTTGCGCGATGCGGAGGTTTCACAACTGGGTTCAATGTGTTAGTGACGAGGGTTTCGCGTGGCGGTGATGCAATTTTTGCGTGATGGCGTGGCGACTTGGGTTTGGCTCATGCAGGGTTTGGGCTTAGGAAGGCAATGTTGCGGCTTCAATATTGTGGGGTTTGATTTGGGTGTTGTCAAGGAGGCTCGTGGTTTCTGTGTTGGCAATGGTTGTTCGCAGGTTCGTGGTTTGGGTTCACGGAGTTGTGGCACTTGCTTTTCATAGGTCGTGGTACTTGCGATTTTGGTATTTTTGTGTTACAGGGGCTTGATTTGGTGGCTTAAATGTTTGGATTGTGATTATCAAGAACTAGTTAATGACATCCTTTAATTCCATTTTCTTTCTTTCTTTTCATTATCAACATGCATACTCAAAGTTGCTTATTTGTTACTCACTTGATTTTGATTCAAACTGACCCTTGTTTATCTTTTTTTTTATTATTCCATCAAGACACGTAAGAGACGAGGTGTGAAATAGAAGGCAACTAACAAGAATGATAATCACAGTAAATGAACTCAAAACAATGTTATGGACCAAAGAGGTTACCTGTGTAAGAGCAAACCTTCAAGTTTTGACTCAATGCAAAGAAAGTATCCCCAGACTCAAAAGGGTGAGAGAATGAAGCGATGAGAATTAAGGAATTTTCTGCTCTGTAGGTTCTCTTGCTTATAGTATTTGAACTACATGTATCATTCCAAAAAGTCCCTCCCCCATTGTATAGTCCTCTGTATTTATATTCACAGCTTTCTCTGGTTTTTCTTCAAATTTCATTTTTTTCTCTTTTGATACATTTTGTTTTGTTGTGGTGGTGCAAGTCTGCAAAAGAGAGTTGTCTCCCATCGTGCAATGGTTTCCAGAGGTGGTTAGGTGAGGACTCAGAAGTTGTGCCTGCAAAGCTGAAGTGCCTCCACCAAAAATGGGAAATGACAGGAAACAAGGGGAAAGGATGTTTGTAGTATTCTGAAAATGGAATGACCGTGACCCCTTTTTTTATTTTTCTTGATCTGTTTGGTATTTCTTTTATTTTATCAATTTTTCAAAAGGAAAACAGAAAATAAACTTTTGGGCTTGTGGCAGCTCGATCTCAAACCGATTTTGGGCTTTAAGTAAAATAAAAAGAATGTGGACAAAAAGAAAATTGGATTTAAAAGAATTTAAGAAAAGAAGCAAATAATTTGAAATAGCCAGGCAAAAAAAAATTTAAATAAAATGAAATAGAAATAAAAGGGTGGACAAAATTGGGTATTCACAATAGACTCCCTAGTATAACCTATGGTATAGGCAGATACCTAAGTTAAAAGGACCACCTTAATCGGAGGCTATGTTTGAGGATTAAGTTTGAATAAGTAGAAAGGAATTGTTATAGATGCTCAATAGATAGAATAAGCCTACCAAGATAGTTGTGAAGTTAGTTTCAACATAAGGGTTTGAGGAATCCATTAGAGCCTAAGAAATAAACCTTTCTAAATAGATTTAAGGAAAGACCAAGAAGACATTCGGAGTTTAAGGTTGGCCCAAAGGGGCATTAGTAGAGTGGACCTGATCAAACTAAGAAAAGAATAAGGAAGTTAAGACTTAAGAAAAGGATATTAGAAAGTAGAGAGATCATCAATGGACAATTAGATTGAGAGAGATAGTTTTGATAATTAAGGACTCAGGAGACGTTAGAATCATAAGGGAGTAAGACTCTAAGTTGGAATATCGCCTTAGATGAACCCTACGAGTACGATTTGACCTAAGTGAAGTTAAGGAAGAATCTTAGAAAATTTCAAGGCCAAGCTTAGTCCTGAAGTTGTTAGTAAGATGAATCTTATGGGATTAAAAGACATGAAATGGATAAAGAGTTTTTAGCAATCCTGAGACTAAGATTGATTTGAATTATCATGGAACTAGGTTGCTTGTGAGCAAACACCCAAAGAATAGAAACCTTGAATGGATCAGTGGAGGAAACTTGATGCCTATAGAGGATGATTAGGAGAACCCTACACTTATGAAAGGATAGGGGACATTTCGTGAGGATAGTTGCTAGCCTAATCTTAACCTAAGATCTTAAAGAAATTGTTATAACCTTAGGTATACTGTAACGTCTTGTTTTTCCTAATGCATGATTAAGTGTTTTAATAAATAAAAAGTGGAAACTAAATATGTAATCTAGGTGATTAAAAGAAATAAATGAATTGTTGTTATGTATGGTTTGTTGTATATGATGTTGGTTGTGTGTTGTTTGTTTGAAATTCGAGTTTGAATTTAGGAAACTTGAGATATGTACTTAAGCCAATGTGGGTATGCTATGAATGTGATGTTGGGTTTTGAGAGAAAAATAGTTGAGTAAACCAGTTTTGAGATAAGGGGAGTGGTTTGGTGAGGCTTGGGCCTCAATTGGCCAAAAGTCCGTATGAGAGTGCTAGGGGAGTCAAGTATATAAGGAGAGAGGGGGGTTCCTTCCTCATTTTCCTTTCTTTTTCTCTCTCTATGCTCATTTTTCTCTCTACCTCTGTTTAGATTTTATCGAGTGTGTGAGGCTATAAAAGAGTAGTGAGTTTGGTTTGGCAGTTGTGGCACGTAACGGAACAATTCTAACTAATTTTGGCTCAAAAACATTGGATTCTCAAGGAACCTAAATCCGGATTCGGTGACTTTTAGAGGTAAGGGAAGCTTACTCATGGTTGATTTGGTGTTTGTGTATATTGATATGTTGATTAAATACTTTAGAATCAGTTGAATTTTAATGAAGATTGTCATTTGGTTAGTTTTTGGTAAAAATGGGTTTTGAGAAGGGAATTTGTGATTGGTGAATGATTTGTGGATAAAGTTGTTAAATAATTGATTACAAAGGTATTAGAAGTTATTAAAACTATTTTGAGATGCTTGTTGTTGATTGATTTGGTCAAAAATAGGTGTTGGTGAATGATTTGAGAAGAAAAAGATCGAAAATTGCACCCAGCAATTAAGCTTTCGCTCAGCGACAGATTGCTCGCTCAACGACGGAAATGCTCGTTGAGTGAGAGGAAAACAAAGTTTTCTTTTTTTTTCTTATTATTTTTGTTGGTTGTTGATGACTTTATTGATTTCCATGAATGTCAAATGTGTATTTTAAGAAAATTGGATGTTCAAATGGTTTTCTAAACTAGTTTTTGGGTTTTCTTTATTATTGTTGTTGGAGATTTGATTGATAAGTTGTAAGTGTCTCACTGAGTGAAACATATGTTCGTTGAGCAAGAATTCTACTTGAGACTTGGCTACTCTCTAGAATCATGTTCGCTGAGCAAGACTTATACTCGCTGAGCGAGAACCTTTCAAAGGGAGAGTGTGCTCCCTATATGAAAGGTACTCGCTGAACGAGCATGTAATTCTGTTTGTTATGTGTAAATTTTCAAAAGGTATGTATTGTTTGAACATTGTCTTATCTGTTGATCGTGCAAGAGGCCGATTTGGGCGTGCATGGGGTTGATTTGGAGTTGATGGTGATTGTTGGACCACAAGTAGTGCTAAGTAGGCCACGTGGTGACATGTTGATACATATATACATGGCCTAGGAGATAAGTGGATGCATAATCTCGCAGAGGGCCAAGGCGATGCAAGCCTTGTGTCGTGGTATACCACTACCCACATTCACTTATCTTGACAACCATAAGATTATCCAATGAATCAGAGTTTTGGCAATCCTTGAATGGTGCTAGATGGCCTTGGTAGGGGATAAGACCTAGCTGATTGCCCGAAATGTTGAAAATCTCTTGAGAGTCGTGTCATTCATACATTGACATATAAGGTTGACAGCATAGTGTATGATGTTATATGTCATATACTGTAATGTGTGTAAACCCATTTCTGGACAAATTTGGTTTCCATATTGGTGTGATTAATGATTTTGATTATGTTGGATTAAACATTATATGTTGGTTTTTGTTTCGTAAGCGTACCCTTGCCTTGTTTTGTTGTTGGTTGGATGTCTTGTCATTATTATTGTGTTGCTGTGACTGTGATTATCATGTCATTTTGGCATAGGAGCAGAGGGAGAGGCGTCCACAGATCCAGCTTCTTAAAGCTGATGGAGGAGGTCTTAGATGGAGACTTTTGGAGGCCTTTTTTGGGTGGAGCTTTTTTAGGAGCTCTTTTGATTTCTTTTTGTACTTGATGTATATGTTGTATAGCTGACCAACTATAGGGAGTTTGGTTTTTGTTTCTCCCTTGGTGTTGTATATGTAAATGGGCCTATATATATTATTATCTCATATTTGGTATATATTCGAGTAACGTGTGGGTTGATTATTATTAAGTATCTTTATATATATATATATATATATATATATATATATATATATATATATATATATATATATATAGGGGTTTGTTTGTAGTACTGTGATGGCAGAAGGTCGTTACATATATAGTTTTTTAAGGAAGATTAGGATAAGGGATGAAGTATTAGGTCAAAAATGATTATAGTAGAATGAGCTTTAAGATAAAATCCATTAGGATCTTGGAAGAAAAGACGAGTGGGGATATGAGTATGTAGTTAGGTTTTGATTTTCAAGGACGAAAATCTTTTGAAGAGGGAAGAAATGTAACATCCCAAATTTTGGGTAATAGAAATAAAAATATATTTATGGTTAAGATTTCTCATAGGCAACAATAGTAATAATTATCCTTATATTAGAATATTACAGAAATAGGATAATAAGACCCAGATGGGAAGCTAAAGCCCAGGGTGGGCCAAAGCCCACCAAGCCCACCCACACACACAGAGTTTATATAGGAAAAGGAAGGGAGAGTTAGAGAGAGAGACAAAAAGAAAAGAGAAAAGAAGAGAGAGAAGGAGAAAAGAAGAAGACGAAGAGAAAAGAAGAAGAATGGAGGAGTGGATCCAACCATCCAATCACTTCTAAAAGCATATGAGTGCTTCTAATTCATCTTCTTTCTATTATCTCACTTGATTTGGAGTTAGGATTGATGGATTAAAGGTTTAAGGTTTCTTGAACCCTATAATAGAAATTTGGGGTTTTTTCATGGTTTGTCTGATTGATGAGTTTTTATTATAGGTTTCATGGTTAAATAATGTTTATGAGTTCATTATATTGCTTTGGAATGCTTGTATGGCAATTAATACCTAAGGGATGGAAAATCGCAACTCATATACCCATGTTCGCGTCGAGGTCGTCGCCAAGCGCCAGTATACGTCGCTGGGCGACGTTCAACCAGAGCCAAGAAGGGGTTTCTGGTAACTCGTCATCGGGTGACAATTTTAGACTGTCAGGTGACAAGGCCGCCAGGCAACAAGGCTGTCGCTGAGCAACAAGAAAATCCCACCGGGCGGCATTCAACCAGAGCCCAAAAATGGGACTCTAGTAACATACCATCGGGCGGTAGTATTATGCCGCCAGGTGACAAGGTTGTTTTTGAATGAAAATTAGGATTTTAGCTAAATGAGAGTTAAGTCTAGAAAAAGTATAATTGCACCCTTGTTTTTTATGCTTGTTCTTCAATGTTTTTCTCTTGTTGTGATGTTGTGTTGCATTATTTGATGTTGATTTCTTGAGTAGTTGTGTTATATTGCATTCATGTGATTGTTACATTTGCTTGAGATAGTTTGTATGCAACAATAAACACTATGTAATAAGACATTTAAGATACTTAAGATATCATCAAATGTGTAACACCCTACTTTAACCCACTTGTTTATTTTTCTAATTATTCTATAATTAACTGTGGAAAATCAAATGGGAATCACAAAGGTATAATTCTCATGATTATATTTATATTAGTAAGTTCTATCTAGTTTATATTTTTAATATTTTATTTGGGTTAGGACACGAAAGCGACAAAACAACTGGTTCGCATAATAAGACATTTAAGATACTTAAGATATCATCAACTGGTATATTTTTACTACACGGATATAATCTGTTACTATAGTACATAATCTATTATTTCAGAACTGAATGTACCAATTAAGATTTCACAGTTTTCATTTCAAAATGCGAAGTATTTTGTATATACACATATAAAAAAAGTATTATACATTTCAAAAGCTTTATTTAAGAATGATGGAAAGTAGTCAAGTTGAGATACTATTTTCTTTAAACTAAAGAAGCGAATTGTTTCGAAGGTTTTTGCAAATCTCCAGATTTACCTATCTTCCAAATGGTTTTCAAAGTGATTCTTGGTTTTAAATTATGAATTGGTGGTTGGATGTGTCACTGAAGTGGAAGGTTGCTTAAATAGGACCTCTGCTTGTTATGTATGATATTGTTCCTCACGAGGTGGGCTGCTTAGATAGGGCCTTACCTGTTGATTATGATTGAGGCCGGTTTAGGGCCGATATGGTGTTGATGGATGTCGAGTGGTCATGGAAGGTAGTTGATGATGGACCTCTTTGCCACTAGTTATATTGATATACATATATATATGTTGTATGTTTATTGGTTGTGGTTGATGGTGTGTAATACATGCATTCATGCATAGTTGGTGCTGAGGTAGCTAACGATGTACCTCATTCCATGGTGCAGGTAGGCATGTAAGTTGGATGGTGACCAGAGTTGGACTTAGATAGGCCTCCAACCTAGTGTTGGATGAGACATGGGGCAGCTGACGATAGGCCTTCGGGGATGAGTGGATGGGCGACTCTGCAGGAGGCCAAGGTGATGTAGGCCTTGTGTTGCGGTAAACCATTACCCACATACACTTATCCTGACAAACCACTAAGCTTATCCGCAGATTAGAGTTTGGCAATCCTTGAATGGTGCTTAGATAGGCCACAGTAGAGGGTGAGACTTGGCTGATCGCCTGATATGTTGTAAATCTTTCGAGAGTCGTGTCATCATGCATTGACACAGTTATGGTGATTGTGATGTAACGTGGAGTCCTAAGTTGAGAATTCTTCTCTGTATGAATGTGTCTTATACATGTATGTAGATGTTGAGGACTCTGGATATATAATGGTGTGCCATATGCTCGTGATTGAGTGTTGTGAATTGTTGATGATCTCCATAATTATATGTTATGCCATTGTTTTAGTAAGCTTACCCTTACCATGTTATGTTGTTGTTAGTTGTCCTATTGTTGTTGTTGCGCTGATGTGCTTGTGATGATCACGTCTTATGGCGTGTGAGCAGATGGTGAGGCTTTCGTGGACCCGGTGACTCAGAGCTGAGGATGGAGCCGAGAGCTAGAGATGTTTGGCTTAGGAAAGCCAAGTTTTGTTGTTTTAGTTATTGTTCAGTTTCATTATATTCTTTTGATGGGATTGTATAGATTGACCAGCTATGGGAGTGAGTTTTGTATTCTACCTCCCCAGTGATGTATATTTTAATATTATGTGATATGGGCTAGTGTTATCGTTTTGTTGTGTATGATATAATGATGACAGATATACAAATATGCATGTATGGTAGCAAGAGAGATAGGTGGATCTCTCAGTTGATGTATATGACCTATATACAGATATAATAGGATTGATTTTATTCACCTGATAGGTGGATGAGGAGCATGTTTAGTATGGCTGTTTAGTAGCGACAGTTGAGTCATTACACATGGCCACAAAGGTGGACGAGGAGGATGAGTTGGTTCCATTCAACCTCCCTTTCTCCCTGAGGATCTTGAATTTGCAGGTCCCAAAGTAGCTGCAGCAGCTGCCTTCTCTAGAGTTGTATGATGGATCTTCTGATCCCAATGATCACCTCTCAGTGTTTGAGTCAGCGATGTCTTATAAAGAAGCGTAAGCTTCGTTGACATGTAGAGCGTTTATGCTCTCATTGAAAGGAGTGGCACTGAAATGGTTCCAATCTCTAGAATCGAGGTCCATTGACTTGTGGACGACGTTGAGGGAGAAGTTCCAAATCGCCTTCACGACTAGCAAGGCCAGACCGAAGACTGAAGCTGATATGAGAAGGATCCGCCAGGGCGCGGATGAGTCGTTGAGGGAATATATCGGCAGATTCAACCAGGAGGCACAGGCTGCGAATAATCTACAACCCGAGGTGGTTTTAATGTTGGCCAAGGATGGGGTAAGGCCAAGCTCGCCTTTCTTCATGTTGATCACTAAAACACCTCTGGCGTCGATGGAGGAGTTTTTGAAGAAGGTTGATAAGTATATCAATTACAAAAATGAGCTGGAGGTCGATAAAGTGAAGACAGCCAAGATTGAACCGTAGAAGAGGAATCCGCAGGCTAAGGCCGACAAACCGCCGCGTCACGAGGATTGGAGTCTATATAAAAGAGGCTCGAGGTTTGAAGAATATACGCTGTGAACACTTCTAGAGGAAGAATTTTGAACAAGGTATTCAATGTGGAGTTCGTAAAGGAAGGAATAAAGCCCCTGAGACCAATAAAAAACAGAGAAGGAGGGGATCAATCCAAATACTGCCGATATCATAAGGCAACTGGGCATAATACAGACGAATGCTTTCAGCTGAAGGATGCAATTGATGTATTGATCAGACGTGGAAGACTAGACCGCTTTATCAAGCGGAATGGTGGTCATAGTGACAGAGGACGACGCTCTTCACCACCTAGAAGTGAGAGATCCAAAAGCCCAACGAAGGGGCACTCTCCACCCCAGAGTGACCAGTCACCACGCCAACATAGTCCCGTGAGAAGCCACTCACCCTGGTCATCGCGAGATGACGTCGAGGTACATGCTATACACTGTCAACCACCCAAACGGTCGTTATCCCGGTGGCCCACACGATCTCCAGCTCATTCTCTCGCACGGGGCCATGAGATCATATACGTCATCGCAGGCAAATTTTTAGGAGGAGGTTCGTCTAACAACGCGAGAAAGAGACATGCTAGAGAGGTAATGGTCACGTCCTTCGGGGTTTGCGTTGGTGATAGCCCTACAAAAAAAAAGGCACTGCCCTTGACTTTTAACGACTCTGACTATGCCAACATTATGCCAAACCACGATGATCCCCTAGTGGGGAAGGCCTTGATAGTGAACAAGGAGGTCCATAGGCTACTGGTAGATATCGACAGCTTGGCCAATGTTATGTTCTACGAGCTTTTTCATAAGCTGAAGATACCGGAATCCAAGTTAATGCCGTACAACGAGGACCTAATAAGATTCTTCGGACATTACATAACACCAATAGGGTACTTAAAGCTCTACGTGACTTTTGGAAAGCCGCCATGCACGAAAACCGTTTCCACACAGTTCATTGTCGTAGATGCAAAGTCCTTGTATAATGCAATCCTAGGCAGACCGATGTTGAACGCATTGGGGGCCGTTATCTTAGTCTCACATTTGGCTATGAAGTTCGTCAATGATAACATGGAGGTAGTCACCCTTCAGGATGACCAGAGGAAAGCAAAGGAGTGCTGCAAGGAATCCCTTAAAGCCAGACGCAAGCTCAGACGTGGAATGCAGGCAACCTCAGGCGATACTACAATTAAGGCATGATGAGTAACGCTAATTTTAATTCCCTAGCTATTTTAAGTCTGTAGTATAGATAGACAAAGTCACATACTATAACTTGTGGCTTCTGTAATATTTTTTGTCCCATGAGATTAATAAAATGAGAGTTTGCCTACCATACAAAGCTGAGTACAGGCGTAAACTAACACAAAGAACAAAGCCATGCGAACTACCCCGTTTACGTGGATTCGCTCCAACTGGGGTAGGAATTGTAACGCCTGGCCGCTTTCAAGATGAGTGACTGTCCCCACAAACCAACACAAGACTTTTCAGCGCCCTTTATCCTCACTCACACGCTTCTTGGGAAATTTCCCAATAGGTCACCCATCCCTAAATTGCTCCAAGTCAAGCACGCTTAACTGTGGAGTTCTTAAGTCATAGGCTACCGAAAAGTAGACACATCTTGTTAGTATAGGTAGCACTTATTAATTTCTTTAAGCTATCATCAACTGTACAGTCCCATACCTGTACAGCCTTTGGATCCCTCTCATTCGGGTGTGTGTTCGATTCATTCATGTACCCCCTCCTACTAGAAGCCTGTCAGGAACCGCTCCTTGTCCGTGCCTTATCTCTTTTGCACCGGCGATCACTCCCCGCCCTCATCAACGCCCGGGATGTTACATGCCCACCAGCTTCTGCTTGGTTCGTCCTCGAACCACACCGTACTGGGAGAGAGGCCCTGCTCTGATACCACTTTGTAACGTCTGGCCGCTTTAAGGATGAGTGACTATCCCCACAAACCAACACAAGACTTTTCAACGCGCTTTGTCCTTACTCACACACTTCCTGGGAAACTTCCTAGTAGGTCACCCATCCCTAAATTGCTCCAAGTCAAGCACGCTTAACTATGGAATTCTTAAGTCATAGGCTACCAAAAAGTAGACGCATCTTGTTGGTATAGGTAGCACTTATTAATTCCTTTAAGCTATCATCAACTGTACAATCCCATACCTATACAACCTTTGGATCCCTCTCATTCGGTTGTCTATTCGATTCATTCATGTACCTTTCTCGCTAGAAGCCTGCCAGGAGCCGCTCCTTGTCCGTGCCTCATCTCTTTTGCATCGACGATCATTCCCTGCCCTTATCAGCGCCCTAGATGTTACATGCCCACTAGCTTCTGCTTGGTTTGTCCTCGAACCACACCGCACTAGGAGAGAGGCCCTGCTCTGATACCACTTTGTAATGCCTGGTCACTTTCAGGATGAATGACTGTCCCCACAAACCAACACAAGACTTTTCAACGCGCTTTGTCCTCATTCACACGCTTCCTAGGAAACTTCCCAGTAGGTCACCCATCCCTAAATTGCTCCAAGTCAAGCATGCTTAACTGTGGAGTTCTTAAGTCATAGGCTACCGAAAAGTAGATGCATCTTGTTGGTATAGGTAGCACTTATTAATTCCTTTAAGCTATCCTCAACTGTACAGTCCCATACCTGTACAGCCTCTGGATCCCTCTCATTCGGGTGTGTATTCGATTCATTCATGTACCCTTCCCGCTAGAAGCTTGTTAGGAGCCGCTCCTTGTCTGTGCCTCATCTCTTTTGCATCGGCGATCACTCCCCGCCCTCATTAGTGCCCAAGATGTTACAGGAATATCGATAAAAATGAAGACGAGGCCATACGAACTACCCCGTGTGTGTAGATTCGCTTTAGCTTAGGGTAGGAATATGCTAAAAATGAAGATGAGGCCATGCGAACTATCCCGTGTACGTGGATTCGCTCTAGCCGGGGTAGGAATATCGCTAAAAATGAAGACGAAGCCATGCGAACTACCCCGTGTACGTGGATTCGCTCTAGCTGGGGTAGGAATATTGCTAAAAATGAAGACGAGGTTATGCGAACTACCTCAGGTACATGGATTCGCTCCAGCCGAGGTAGGAATATTGCTAAAAATGAAGACGAGGCCATGCGAACTACCCCGTGTACGTGGATTCGCTCCAGCCAGGATAGGAATATCGCTATAAATGAAAACGAGGCCATGCGAACTACCCCATGTACGTGGACTCGCTCTAACCGAGGTAGGAAGATTGCTTCAACCGAGATAAGAAGAGTTCTAACTCGTCAGACACATACAAGGCTCATCAGACACAAAAAGGCAAAAGGTATATATAACGAGTACATATGTTGAAATTCATTTCAGGTAAAAAAGTAAAATAAAGGCAGAAATCGAGAAGAGTAAACTAACATAAACGTTTAACAAAAGCGCGAAGAGTGAAAGCTGACAGTTACATGCGCTCAAAGAAAGCGCAGGAATAAACACATTAAACATAAGTGTCCAATGAGAGCGCAAAAGCAGTGAATAAATGCAGGAGTGCTTGGCGAAGACATTAAAAACAGTCTATGTATACATAAGGAAAACCATATATGCTAAGTTATATTCAACAGAGGAGACATTGAAGCAAAGCATTGAAACTCATCATTTATATTCAACGTGCTAATATATGTACATGGTCTGAAGAAAACTTAAACAAAAAATACAAAGTAAACCGGCATCCCGGCCTTTTAATTTCCAGTGTCGGCAGCCTTTTCAGAAACCCCAGCGTTCTCAGGCTCAGGATCAATGCTTAGGATCACCACCTCGGTAGAAGACGAGATAGTCGACGTCACTTGCGGGGTCGATATGAAACTATCTACAAGTTCCCTTACGGCATCTTGCTTATTTGTTTTTTGCTGGAGATCGACCCCGGCACCCTGATTCTCTCCACCGGCTTCGTCTTTCGCAGCGTCATCTTCAGCATTGGAATCAGCTGCTGGGATGGTTGGATCCGCCAATGTCATTTCACCATTTACATTTGTGTGCCAAATGTCGTCAATCACTTCACAGTCCGGTCGGGCGCACGCAAGGTCCATATTCCTCTGAAGGAGGAAGAGCACTTGCTCCATAATGTTCTTGAAGGAGAGCTGGATGGATTCGATCCAACATTGGCGCATTAATTGGGTCTCTTCTTGAGAAGCTACCATGTCGAATTCCAACTCTCGCACCATAGCTTGCAAATCATTAACTTTGCTTCCCGAAGCTTGGAGTTGAGAGGGTAAGTCTAAATCTAGCTCAACAAACCTAGCTTCCCGGTCAGGCACACGCAAGGTCCATATTCCTCTGAAGGAGGAAGAGCACTTGCTCCATAATGTTCTTGAAGGAAAGCTGGATGGATTCGATCCAACATTGGCGCATTAATTGGGTCTCTTCTTGAGAAGCTGCCATGCCGGATTCCAACTCTCGCACCATAGCTTGCAAATCATTAACTTTGCTTCCCGAAGCTTGGAGTTGAGAGGATAAGTCTAAATCTAGCTCAACAAACCTAGCATTGGCGGCAGATAGCTTCACCTGAAGATCCACTTTGACCTTGGCCAGCTGCAACTTCTCAGCTTTCTCCTCCACCAACTGCCCTTTTGGAGATTGCACTTTCGCCTCCAGCTCAGCAATTCTTTTGCCAGATTCCTCCTTGGCCATGTGTGCGCCCTCCTCAGCTTCCTTCAGCCCGGATATAACTACATCTTTCTCCACCAAGACGTCCAAAGGGGTTTTGCTACCCAAAGCCTCCCTCATTAGCACATATTGAGTATAACCGTGAAACACATGGCTGAAGAGAGCGCCAAACCCCTTAAGACCGTCCTACAGGGCGCCAAGTTCACCCTGTATGTTGCGCACCTCATGGCAGATATTGTCTTCAAACACAGCCGCCTCCCCCACCAAGATTTGTTTGTCTATCAACTCCACTGCTGACGGAGAAGGCTGATCATCCCGACACCTCTTAAAGGGCAGGGCCTTCTCTTGTACCTCGCCAGTCGCTACCCTCTTCTCGGAAACGATGACTGAAGAGACAACGGCAGAAGCAACCCCGTCAAATACGCCGGCCATAGAAGCTGTTACCGCCTCACAGGTCTTGGTGCATCCCGGCCCCCCGCCTCCCAGATAACTATCCCCTTGGCCTCTACAAGAACCAAGGAAGGAAGCGCCTGTGTCTTCTCAACCACCTTCACCTTCCCCTTAGCCATCCTTGACTCTTTTGCTTTGGCCCCCTTATCTTGCTAGAGGGCCAAGGCAAAGTCGGCCATCTTTGACTTCATCATCGTGTCTGCAAGAGAACATGAACCGGGTTAGATTACACACAAAATATCAAGACAATCAGAAATAAACATGTAAAAAGCGCATGTAAACACACCAAAATTTTGGCGGCACTCAGCAGGAGTGGCGCCAATTAACCATTGACAGTATAATAATTTTTATATAACATTTTTATTTATTGTATCATATAACAAATAGTTATTGATACAGTAATACTACATCATTATAATATGCTTAGGTATAGCATATTAACCACACTATTACAATAGTGTGTATAATTATTTATGATATTATTAACACTATAAATATATTAATTATTGACATGTAGCATTATTATCATACAAAAATTAATACTATGCTATACAATTGATATAATAATGATATATGTATCATAAACAATATATATTAATAATTATTATTAATACATATAGTTATTATAATATGTACAATTAATATATAGTATATATGATTTTATTATATGAATAATTATAATATTATTTTAACTTTTAATATACCATAATATATGTATATTATATAGTATACTATATCATATTATCAGTCATATAATTATATCATTGGTATAAAAATAATATTATAATAAGGATACTATATAATATATTATAATTGATATATTAGTATATAATAAGCATCATAATAATGAATGATAATTATACAATATGTAGTAATCTATGACATCATTATATTAATATATGGTAACCTATTACTGTTATTACGGTATATAATCATACATTATTATATAGTAATAGATATATGATATAATATATTATTTATAATACTATATTAATATTTTAGAATTATTATCGTATAATATATACTAGTATATAGTTCTATATTAATATATTAATCATTACAAGTAATATATTATCGTTTAATAGTATATATAATATTAACAATAGTATATTGTTAATGATGTTTTATATTTATATAATCATTATGATATTACTTACCATATTACAATGTTGTTAGTATATCATAGATGAATATCAACAATGATATATATATATATATATATATATATATATATATATATATATATATATATATATATATATTATTAATTAATATAGTATTATGTCATATTAGTATTATATGCATATTCATATAATGTTATAATATGTATAATTGTTAATATGGCAATACGATATAAATTTTGTTAATATACGATATCATTATAACATCATCAATATGTAATATTATAAATAATATAATATATATGTTAATGGTACATACCATAATAATAGCTATACTATCATACTATCATATAATAGTATACATAATGGTTATTATTAATATATAATTCCAGTTGTTATCATATTGTTATGATAGTATAGTTATTAATAATATATATTAACAGTATAGTAGTACATTACTAATAAATATAGTATATGACTACTATATATCATAATAGTATATAATGTATTAATATTATGATATTAAGATATATATAGATATATACATGTTACTATATTATAATAATAATAATAATATATATTAGTACTATTGTTGTGCTAATATTATATAGCATTAACATATCTCAAAATATATTATAACACATCATAGCCATGTCTAAATATAACATCAGTATAACAATTTTTATTTGACATTTTTATTTATAGTATCATATAACAAATAATTATTGATATTATAATACTACATCATTATAATATGCTATAATTATACCATATTAACTATGCTATTACAACAGTGTGTATCACTATTTATCATATTATTAACACTATGAAGGTATTGATTATTGATATATGACATTAGTTTTGTACAAAAATTAATACTATGCTATACTATTGATATAACAACGACACATGTACCATAAACAATATATATTAATAGATATTATTAATACATATAGTTATTATAATATGTAAAATTAATATATAGTATATATGATTTTATTATATGAATAATTATAATATTATTTTAATTATTAATATACCGTAATATATGTATATTATATCATATTATCAGTCATATAATTATATCATTGACATAGAAATAATATTATAATAATGACACTATATAATATATTATAATTGATATATTAGTATATAATAAGCAACATAATAATTAATGATAATTATACAATATGTAGTAATCTATGATATTATTATATTAATATATGGTATCCTTTTACTATTATTACGGTATATAATCATACATTATTATATAGTAATAGGTGTAAGATATAGTATATTATTTATAATACCATATTAATATATTAGTAGTATTATCATATAATATACAATAGTATATAGTGCTATATTAATATATTAATGATTACAACTAATATATTATCTTTTAATAGTATATATAATGTTAATAATAGTATTTTGTTAATGATCTTTTATAGTACATAATCATTATGATATTACTTACTATATTACAATGTTGTTAGTATATCACGCATGAATATCAACAATGATATATATATATATTATTGATTAATATAGTATTATGTCACATTAGTATTATCTATATATATTAACATGATTTTATAATATGTATAATTGTTAATATGATAGTATGATAGAAATATTTTTAACATATAATATCATTATATCATCATCAATATGTAATATTATAATTAATATGGTATATATGTTACTGGTACATACCATAATAATAGTTATACTATCATACAATCATATAATAGTACTCATATTAGTTATTACTAATATATAATTACAATTGTTATGAAATTGTGATGATAGTATAGTTATTAATAATACATATTAATAGTGTAGTAGTAAATCACTAATAAATATAGTACATGACTACTATATATCATAATAGTATATAGTGTATTAATATTATGATATTAAGATATATATATGTATATATACATATAAACATATTACTATATTATAACAACGATAATAATAATAGTAATATATATTAGTACTATTGTTGTATTAATATTATATAGCATTAACATATCTCAAAATATTTTATAACACATTATAACCATGTCTAAATATAACATCAGTATAATTATATTACTTTTTATTTATAGTATCATATAACAAATTGTTATTGAAATTGCAATACTACATCATTATAATATGTTGTAATTATAGCATATTAACTATGCTATTACAACAATGTGTATCACTATTTATCATATTATTAACACTATGAAAGTATTAATTATTGATATATAACATTATTATCATACAAAAATCAATACCATGCTATACTATTAATATAATAATAACATGTGTATCATAAACAATATATATTAATAATTATTGTTAATACATATAGTTATTATAATATGTACAATTAATATATAGTATATATGATTTTATTATATGAATAACTACAATATTATCTTAACTACAAATATACCATAATATATGCATATTGTATAGTATATTATATTATATTATCAGTCATATAATAATATCATTGACATAGAAATAATACTATAATAAGGATACTATATAATATCTTATAATTGATATATTAGTATATAATAAGCATCATAACAATTAATGATAATTATACAATATGTAATACTCTGCGGCATCATTATATGAATAAATTGTATCACATTATTGTTATTACGGTATATAATAATATATTATTATATAGTAATAGTTATATGATATAGTGTATTATTTATAATATTATATTAATATATTAGTAGTATTATCATATAATATAAAATAGTATATAGTACTATATTAATATATTTACCATTACAACTAATATATTATCGTTTAATAGTATATATGATGTTAATAATAGTATATTGTTAATGATCTTTTATAGTACATAATCATTATGATATTACTTATTATATTACAATGTTGTTAGTATATCACACATGAACATCAACGATGATATATATATATATATATTAACATGATTTTTTAATATGTATAATTGTTAATATGACAGTACGATAGAAAATTTGTTAACATACGATATCATTATATCATCATCAATATGCAATACTATAGATAATATAGTATATATGTTAATTGTACATACCATAATAATAGCTATATTATCATACAATCAAATAATAGTATACATATTAGTTATTACTAATATATAATTACAATTGTTATGATAGTATAGTTATTAATAATACATATTCATAATACACCAGTACACTACTAATAAATATAGTACATGTAACACTCCTTTAATTTTAAATATAATTCATATTAATTTAATTATTACTTTAAGTTGATGAAAATGTGAGTAAAATTTCTTCTTCTTTTTTTCAATAACAGAATTTAGAAATAGAAGTGAAATGATAAAAACTGCTTATGTATATATATATATCCAACTGTACATCATGGTTTGAGTAATACATAATAGTCAAAGAGACAACAAAAGTACATCAAAAGACATATACTACCTAACCCAATATATACATAAAAAAAAATCCTATACAAAGCAGTATTTATCTACCCTATCCCTTAAGAAAATACTATAAACTACGTCTTCAAATCTGGAGAAGTATCCTCTGGCTCTTCCTCAGCATCATCAAACATTGTTATCATCTTCAATAATCACGATTCAACATGCATAACAAAAATAATGGAGTGAGGTGATTTGTTCTAAATCACTTTCACATGTATGGTAGGAATTTAAATACAATTAATGAAGGGAACCTAGGGTTTAGTCTAAGTTATACTACACTACCCTTGACTTGGTATGGATCCATACTTCCCATCAGTGAGTAATAGTTCTTAACAAAACCTGGGAAGTGACTGGGAATACATATACCTCATCAACATCATCACATGGTATAGTTCTCATCATTAATGAGGAACAGATATCAGTCAAGATGTTCATTTATAGAGGTATACTCTCAAACCAATCCCAAAATGTTGAGCAGTTGTCGAGGTTATCGAGCTTGGTCAGGTGAATATCCCAGCTCACGGGCACTACCCTGGCTATTAGGACTTTTACCACCCGATGCCTACCCCCGATACCTCCCTAAATGGGTCCCTGCCTTTCATTCCTCAGCGTACCAAACTGTAGCTTCCCTAACAGGGTGTCATGCCACTGCATGTCCCTTACTTTACATTACTCATTAATCTATTAATTTCTAAAGGTTCACTCTAGTCTCAAACATTTGAGCACCAATATAATTTTTACTAACATCTTTGCCTTATATTACAGAGATTTGATCCATACATATCATTCATATAATTCATAATTCAAATCAAAGCACATAAGCAATAATTTAATAAAAATAAAGATATACAAATTAAAATAAAGATTGATAATTAAGCAATAAATCATAGAATGGTCAAAAAATTCCATAAAAATAATTTTAAACTTAGAAAAATAATTAGAATTTTATCATGAATTTTTAGAATTTTTTCAAAAATTTTTGAAATTTAGTATTTCTAAGAAAAATGTGTCCACAGGCACTTATAGAACACAATTAGAAGTACTAAATAAGCTTTAAAATTTATGAAATTTTAACAAATGGTCTATTAGTGTGTCTAGACCTTACCTGAACAATAAGAACTTAAACTGAAATTTCTATAATAGTTTTCTAAACATAAATTCATAAATAGCTCATAAAATAATTTCTATCTTTAGTTTCATATTATGAGATTTATGATTTATTTCTTCTATTATTTTTGCTAAACTAATTGAGTATTACCAAAATTTGATAATTTAATAATTTAATTATTTATTATAACAGCTAAAAATTTTATTTTTTTTAATTTGGGCAGCATAACTGCTTAGTAATTCTACTATAATTGTTTGAATTTGAGCAGTATAACAACTTAATAATTATACTATAATTGTCTAAATTTGAGCAGCATAACTACTTAATAAATGTATTTTGATGATTTAAAATTGAGCAGCATAACAACTTAGTAAAAGCTTGAATTTAATACTAAACATTATAATATTTATAAAACTTAATAAACTTAAACATTAAAAGGTTTAAGGGAAAACCTTTCCTACCAACATGCAAAGTAATTGAAAATTAGAACCAACCCCACTCCCCCTATTACCTCAAAGAGTTGGTGATGTTGTTGGTGCAGAGCTCCTACAAAGAGGATTTTCGTACTAGTTAATGAAAACTAGCAGAATTTTGATGTAAAAAAAATATTTATGGAGGAAGGTGGCTATGGAGGAGATTTTGGCTATCTCAATGGAGGAGGAGGATGATGAATTCAGCTTCTATGGAGGGGTATTTATAGAGGAAGGGTGAGCTTAGGTGTTCATGGAGTTATGTCATCCATGATGTCAAAATTTTAATTTTTCCTTTTTCTTTTTAGCTTAATTAGGGACAAATATTGCATTTAGGTGATGAATCACCTCCCCTCTAGAGTCTCAACGTGGGATAGCAGCTGTCCCAAAGATTTACAGTATAAATTTTGACTGTTAATTAATTAATTACAGTATAAAATCGCCTAAACTTGAAAAAAAGAACTTTTAATATCAAAATAATTAATTTAAATATAAATCTGAACAAATGTAATATTTTTCATCAAAAATAATTTCTAAAAATAAATTTTAATTTTTTTCGAATTATAATATTTATATATATATATATTAAGCTTAGAAAATTCATATTAAATTCATTTTAATTCAATAAATGCTCAAATTTTTATGAAAATTCTAAAATTACATATTTTACCTAGAAATGTGCTAAAATATCATTTTCATCATTTTTGGATGTCAAACCAATACTGAGTTGGTTATTTGATAATTAGGGGTATTTTGGTCATTTTATACAGGAATTTCAAAAAATTCCCAGAAAATTTCCAAAATTATATTTTAATACCTATGACATGATTTTAAACTCAATTTTACATTTTAATATCAATTGAATCTTTTTCTCATGTTAGCCCTTAATATTGACAAATAAGGACAAAATCGTCATTTTCTAATTTCTCCGGGCTTCAACTCAGAAAAATTATTAAAAATCACGATTAGATAGTTTTTGCTATTCTGAGTTTAATCGTGGGGATTAGAATTTTTAGATTCCTTCCCGATTTTTTTTTTGAATTAAATATATATAATAAATAAATAACTAAAATAATTAATTAAATAAAAGTGAGGGTGTTACAGTACATGACTACTATATATCATAATAGTATATAGTGTATTAATATCATGATATTAAAACATATATACATATAAACATATTACTATATTATAATAATAATAATAATAATAATAATAATGACAATAGTATATATTAGTACTATTGTTGTACTAATATATATACCATTAACATATCTCAAAATCTATTATAATACATCATAGCCATGTCTAAATATAAGATCGGCATAATAATTTTTATATGATATTTTTATTTATAGTATCATATAACAAATAGTTATTGATATTGTAATACTACATCATTATAATATGCTATAATTATAGCATATTAACTATGCTATTACAACAATGTGTATCACTATTTATCATATTATTAACACTATGAAGGTATTAATTATTGATATATAACATTATTATCATACAAAATTCAATACTATGCTATACTATTGATATAATAATGACATATCTATCATAAACAATATATATTAATACTTATTATTAATACATATAGTTATTATAATATGTACAATTAATATATAGTATATATGATTTTATTGTTGGAACCAAAGACGTTAAAACATCTAGACCCTCAAATTTTGAAGATAACAAACTTATGAAAGTGTAAGTCTCTGTTTTTAAGCTAACAGATTTACAACATCGAACCTCAAACGAGCATCCAATAGACTCATATATAATGACCGTCTAAGTGTAAGTATCCTTTATGGACTCAGTGTTTTAATCTTTAGATGACCACACTAGATGCGTCCAGACGTAAGCTCTTAAACGACTATGTTCTTTTTCGTCCAATCTATACGTTCTTCTTATGTATACCAAGACCAATGCCTCACCATTTTAAGATCTAACGTTTAAATATTTCAAGCATTAAATGATAGACAGAAACATTCTAGTGCAAAAGCGCAGCAAGGCCAAAAAAGCAAGTCAACTCTTCAAGCGGCCAAACGGAATGAAGAATGTTTAGAAAAGTAGACCTCTAGCACAGAGCTGCTCTTTCTATTTTAGTGCAAGTTAAAAAGCTATCCTTTCTTATCTGTCTGAAAGCTCGATACGCGTACCTCTTTCTAGAAGATTGAAGCAAAGTCTTCTACAACGGCTCTTTTCTGCTGAAGACTATATATATACCGAGAAAGAAGAAGAAGCAAAAAGTAAACACAACGATGAATCAAGCAAAGTTTTGAAAACACTATCTGTATATTGCTTTGTTAAGAGTCCATTAGATGACTGTCAAAAACTCTCTGAATCTTTTTGTATTTGTGCTTAATCGTCTATATCCTTACTGTGTGAGTTGAATTTGTTTGTAAACAACTATTCTGCTGTGAAAGCCTGGAGAGGCTTAGTGAGAAAGAATACTTGGGTTAAGCAATCTGGGGTGATTGCGTTGTATAGCCTGAAGAGGCTGTGAAGAATACTTGTAACCAAGGTTGGTTAGTGGATATGATAGAGGTCTCGGAGGGTGATAGAGGTCTCGAAGGGGCTTAGATATCTTGTTATTTGTCTTTTAGGACGTTTTGTTATTAGGCCTTGTTGGGCTTCTTGTAAATCTTGTGTATGCACCTAAGTGTTGTTTAATTAGGTGCTATGTGGACTTTAGTTATTTTTATTTTCTAGCTTATGTTTTTAGTTTGCTTTGTTTAGGCCTAATATAAGTTGTATTGGGCCTTTTTATTTGTTTGGAGCTTTTTACTAGTTTTAGTATAAATAGACCCTTAAGACTCTTGTAAGAAAACTTTTGATCATTTGTGAATGTGATTAGCTTTGTGCTAATTGAGTGAGCATTGCTGCTCTTGGTTCTTGCTTTGAACCTTTAGATTATTATCAAAGAATTCAATTCTCAGTGGCAAATCCTCCTCAACTTATTAATCTTTGGATTGTGGCGTCATTCCTACCATTTCTTATCTTTTCCGCTTTTTCTTTCCTTCAATTTTGGTTTCGATCTTAATACTTTTAGTGCTGAATTTTGTGATCCATATTGGGTTGATAGCAATTTTGCTAAGAGAGTGTTCTCTCTAGGCTCTTGGATTGAACCATTAGATTCATATCAAAGAACAAATTTTTTGTGGTGAATCCTCATTGACTCATCAATCATGAATTGATTGTGGTGTCTTCTCCATTCCTTTTCTTTTCCATTTTCTTTTTTTCTTCAAATTCTGTTTTGTGGATTCAATTTGGGAAATTTTGAGGTGTTAAAAATTAAGATCCACCTTGGGGTTTATCATTTGGTATCAAAGCTAATTTCAGCATCAAATTTATGGTAGAAGTGCATCATCACATTCATCTTGAGGTGCAGATCTGAATTGCATCTAGATCCATTTTTTTCAAGTGTTCCATGTAACACCCTTAACTGTCAACATTTTTGTAACCCAAATTTGAGCTCTAATAGCTTAGTAGTAGAAATCAAGGTAGATTTTTTTTTTGTTTAAATCCTTTAAAACTGAAATTATAGCATAATATAAAATGTGAAATCTTTTTCCATGTAAAACGAAATAAGAGTTTTACTACCAAACCATTAATAAAATACTATGATAACAAATACCAATGAAAATGAAATACAATCTAAAACTCTACAAATATGTAGCTACACATTCTTGACACGAAAAGAGTTTACATTACATTCTAATGAAATTATAGCACGATCTACTGCACAACTGGATACTCCTTTAGATTAGAGTATTACCATTCTAATCATAAGGGAATACCAGTTTTGGCACCACACCAGATTATTTCGACATCTGGTATTATAGAATCAAACCATGAACTTATCGTTCCATAAGAATAGGTCTTTTATATCTTCAACTATTCTTCCGCCACACCACTCTGATACCATCTTAGTTGGGGGTTGTAAGCCTTATGATCCATGTAGTGCCTCAAGCCAGTGTGACTCTTTTGTCAATACCACACATTCCTAAGCCATGTACCTGCTCACGTATAAATCAAAAGGCAATCTGCTCCCTATTTCTGTTCCAAACATCCGCAGATGAGGGAAGGGACAGATTAATCAGGGGCAAGAACCAGACAATTTGAAACCAAGAAATCAAAGAGGTCAATTTGGTGCTCAATTCCTCTTAATGGAGGCCAGCCATGAGGAATGTCTTTAGGAAAGACATCCTCAAACTCCTTCAACAAGGCTTCAATATCTAGAGGTAAAGTCATAGCAATGGAAGACAAGCACAAATCATGAGGCATTAGCATAAACATAGGTTGCCTTGCAAGCATCACTCTCTTCACCTCTTTAGCTCTTATAAACAAGCTCTCCACTTTTCTCTCAACTATCTTTTCACTCTTTTCTCTCTTTTTATTCTTTTTGTTTTTCTCTCCATCTTTTTGTTTTTCTTTCTCTTCTTTTCTCTTTTGTTCTCTTTTCAATCTATTTTTATTTGGTCCTCACAAACCTCACTTGGAGACAAAGGTGTGAGGGTAACCTTTGTTCCTTTATGTACAAAAGAAAATTTGTTAGTTAAGCTAGTATGCACAACGTCCCTATCATATTGCCAAGGCCTACCAAGCAAAAGATGGCTAGCCTCCATAGGGACTACATCACAAAGAATTTCATCAAAATATTTACCTTTGGAGAAATACACCAAAACTTGCTTATCTACAACTATTTCTCCATTCTCACTCAACCATTGGAGTTTATAAGGCCTAGGGTGAGGGGTGGTTTTTAGGCCAAATTTCTCCATTAACCTAGCATTAGCAACATTAATACAACTCCCACATCAATAATCAAAGAACATAATTTTCCCATAACCAAGCACCTAGTATGAAAAATGTTCTTTCTTTGTGTTTTATCCCTATCCTTACAAACACTCCCTATAAGCCTCCTAACCATTAAAAGGTCCCCCTCATGGGGTGGGAGGTCACCATCGCTCTCACCCTCACTAGATGAGTTAGACTCACTAGATGAGGATGCACTAACCACATCATCATTATCCAAAACAATCATAGTCCTCTTATTAGGACATTAGGAAGCAATGTGACCCTTCCCTAAACATTTAAAGCACTTAATGGAACTAGATTTAGAAGGATTAAAAGTAGAGTTAGGAGGGGTTTTACCACTTGAAGAACTCTTCTCTTAAAGTTTAGATGAAGAACCCTCCTTTTTGAATTTGCCCTTATCCTTCCAAGATGAAAAAGCATAGGAGGAAGACTTCTTGATTGATTGCTTCCTCTTTAATTGTTGCCCCACTTTGATGGCTTGGTGAATGAGCTCCTCCATGGTGGCATAATGATGCAACTCCACAATGTGTTGAATTTCCCTATTAAGTCCATGCAAAAATCTAGCCATGGTTGCCTCTTGGCTTTCCTCCACTTGAGCTCTTATCATTGCCATCTCCATCTCCTTATAGTATTCATCCACACTCCTCTCTTCTTGTGTAAGCCTTTGGAGTTTATTATGAAGATCCCTCCCATAGTAAGAAGGCACAAATCTATCCCTCATAGTTCTCTTCATTTCTAACCAAGTGTTCACCATAGGCCTCCTCATCCTCATAATGTCATGTTTCACTTAATTCCACCACACTAAAGCATATCCTTCAGACTCCAATGAAGCCAATCTAATTTTCTTTTCTTCACTAGAGTCATAGCATGAAAAAATTTGCTCCACTTTTATCTCCCACTCAAGGTACACTTCTGGGTCACAATTCCCTTGAAAACTAGGAATTTTAACCTTCACTCCTTCCATGTTATCCTCTCTATTATTTTCTCCCTCTCTTATGCCTCCTTTCTCCCTCATCTTCCCCATAACCCCCATTATTCCCATGAGAAGATGAAGTATACCTCCTTCTTTCCACATTTTCCAACCTCACACTCACATCTTCATCACTCTTTTGCATCATCTCCCACCTTGTCCCATTCTCCCTTTGAATTGCTTCTAACTTTGCATCATTTCCCATTCTTAACCTTTTCATCTCCTCCCTAATTTTAATCATCTCCGCCATTAACTTTGTGAATTTAGGAGATGGTGGATCATTACTCGTCGTTGGTGCTACACTAAATGGTTAGCACAAATAATAGAAATCAAAGAATCCTTTCCACTCTCTAAGTGTTTACACTCAAGTCACTCGTGTTTCAGTCTTTCAAGCTTTTTCTATAATTTGCTCTCTCACTTTTTACCACTTTTGTTCCTCTTAAGTTCTTGAAAAGAACCACCAAATTTCAATAACAAAGAAATTCTATGTGAAATATGCCACGAGATCCAAGACCAACTCAGGAAGCCAAAAAAAAAGGAAAACTCAATGACAAAACCAAGGAATTTAAATGACAAGCAATAAAAGCTATAAGAAATGAAAGGAACACTCAAAAGAAAGCCAAAGGAAGACAATAAGAAGACTCAAAGACAAAGAGATAAGAACAAGGGAAAATGAAGAGCATGTGTATATCCACCACCAAAAACAAGTCAAAAGTATATGAAAGAAAAATAATATCATTATGAGAGTTGGCTCATCAAAGAGGGAAAGTTTTCTTTTATAATTTGGGCAATTTTTTTATAATTTTTTTTTTGAAATTTGGCCCCAAACTTTTTATAATTGCACTTAGGCCCCTAAATTTTTTGGATTTTTACTTTTGCCCCTGTAAAATTGCCAATTGGTTCCTTGAATATTTTCTTTTTTGGACCTTCAATTTTTTATTTGCAAAAACACCCCAACTCTCTTCAAACAAAATTTTTAAGATCTAACAAGTGTTCTACTACAAAAAACTCAAGAACACCTGAAGAACACTATTCCCCAATTTCAAAATTCAAAATTCCAAAATTCAATCTAAATACCCAATCCACTAAATTTCACCTCAAATCAAGCATCTAGATGTATAACAACTCACAAGAAGTATAGATCTAACACCAAAACATCAACAAACATGGAATCAAATGGATTAAAATGTAGATCTACACATGAACACAATAAGAACAAGATGAACACAACTGCAAAATTTGACACGAAATTTGAAGGAAACAAGAAGAAATTGACTCAAAAAGACTAGATGGACACAAACAAAAAAAGGTAAGGTGCAAGAATTATGCAAGAGGACTCACAAATTTGCTAGATTTGCTGCATCGATGCGCACCCACCCAGCGAGTTATGGAGGTCGCTCAGCAGTCATGAACCAGAATTGGAACCACGAAATCAGCAACTTGCAGTGCAAAATTGACATGAAAATTTGGCACAATTGGATGTGTAATTGGTGTTGAATTTGGCTCTGATACCAATTGATGAACCCCAAAATGGATCTTAATTTTCAACACTGCAAATTTTCCCGAATTGAATCCACAAAAATAGAATTTGAAGAAAAAGAGAAAATGGAAAAGAAAATAAATGGAGGAGACGCCACAATCAATTCATAATTGATGAGTCAATGAGGATTCACCACAAAGAAATTGTTCTTTGATAAGAATCTAATGATTCAATCCAAGAACTTAGAGAGAACACTCTCTTAGCAAAAATGCTATCAATTCTTTAATTCATTAAAAGTGTCTACAAAGTGCCCATAAGGACCTATTTACACTAACACTAAAAATAAGGCCCAAACGCTAACAAGCCCAAAACAAATCATAATAGGTCCAAACATAGTCAACTAAAAATTTAAGAGCTAACAACTCCACTAAAGCCCAACAAAGGCCCAATATAAAAGAGCTAAAAAAATGTAAGGAAATCCTAATCTACAACATGGCTCCAATTTATTATCTTCAAGCTTCCAAGGCCCTCTTCTTCCTTTTACATGAATATGTTAAGCATCTTACCAAGTTCCTCTTGAATCTTCCTTCTCCTTCCTCTAGTCATAAGACCTTCCATGTCTATCTTTTCTTCCTTGAAGTCCTTGGATAGTCCTCTATTAATGTTGGTTCCAAGCTCCTAGGAGTAAAAGTTTACTAGTTGATAGAAACTAGTAAAATTTTAGCATAATAATAGAGTAAAAGAAAAAAGTTTTAGAGAGAGAAACTCTCCTATATAATTCAGTCAACTTATGGAGGAATGGGATGTGAAATTTTGTCCCAAAATCGTGGCTATTTATAGAGGATGGAAGGGGTTTAGGTGTCCTTAAATGACATAATCAAGTGATGTAATAAAATCTATTTTTATTTTTTTAATTAATTTAGAGGGAAAAATATACAAAATAGGTGGTGAATCAACTGTTCCTAGGGGTGGACGTGTCCCAGTTGATTTGTCCCATTATATCTATGTTTATTTTCTCTACAGTTAAATCAACCGGTACCGATAAAATTACCTAAACTTAAATAATTTAGCTTTTAATATCAAAATAATAAATTTTAATTTAAAATTGAACATATACATTATTTTCCATCAAAAATAATTTTCTAATAATTGATCTTAATTTTTATTAATTTTTTCAAATTTTATTTATTTATTTTATGTTTTTTAGATAGAAAATTCATATTAAATCCATTTTAATTCAATAAATACCAAAATTTTTATTAAAATTATAAAATTAAATATTTTACCTAAAAATGAAATTAGATCATCATTTTCACCATTTTTGGATGTCAAACCAATACTGACAAGGCTTAACAAACATTTAAGGGCATTTTGGTTATTTTACACAAAAATTCTAGAAAATTTCTAAAAATTTCTCAAAATTATATTTTAATATATATAACATGATTCCAAGATCAAATTGACATTTTACAATCAATTGGATTTTTTTCTCATGCCAGCCTTTAATGTTGAGAACTAAGGGCCAAATTGTCATTTTCTAATTTCTTTAGGCTCCATCTCAAAAAATTATTAAAAATCATGATTAGATAGTTCTCAAATTTCTAAACACAATAGTGGGGAACAAAATTTTGAAATTGCTTCCTAATTTTTCAAAAATAAATAATCAAATATTAGAAAAACAGTTGAAAAATTGAAATAAGGGTGTTAACTCTACATAAAAGAGTTAAAGTGTCATGAGTAATTCTCAAAGTGATTATGGTATATACAATCCTTAGACCTAAAGTCATTACGATTCCTACATGAGGAGTTGCATATTTTAATGCCATCAAACGTTGCTTATGATAAGGTGGTTATAAAGCTGGTTATTGGACATAAAACAAATCGTGAAAATGGATGTGAGTGATCTACATGGGATTTATCCCTCCTTTGTAACAAGAATTGTAGGTCCTGTTGATAAAGTAAGACAGTTATGCATGGTCGTGTTTAATGAGTCGATATGGGATATCGATCTCATTTTTCTAATGTCTTTTAGGATATCAAGAAATAAATAAATTGAATTATACAAGGATGACATGATCTATGCCTTGTGTTTAATTGTGTTATTTAGACAAAAGGACTAAGTTACACAAGAACATAAGTCATGGAAAGATTATGTCAAATCACAAGACATTCTTATTATTTGGGTAACGGTGATGTATTACTAGATACCACTCACTGTTTATAATATTAAATAAGATTTAATATTATTGCTAATGTAATGAGAACCTATAAGGACGCATAGAGTAGATTAAAGGAGAGAAAGAAGTATTAATTATGACTATAATATTTCTTATGGGTTGGGCTTATAAAATATAAGCCTACTTAAAAGAAAATTCCAAACAATGAGAAAAAGTGCATCATGTTTCTCATGGGTCAGACTCTTATTGTAAGAGTCAGGTACTGCTAGGTTAAAGTGCTAAGGAGCTCTTATATATAGGTAGCGCCTGAAGCCCTAAAACACACCACTTCTCTAGCCGCATACTAAGTGTGTGTGAGAAACCCTAGCCATTGTGGGTGTTTCTAAAGGTGAAGCTGACACTATCCTCCCTCCCTTAATCGTGAGATAGTTAAGAAGTCTACTTATGTGAAGTCAGTATAGGTTTGGCTTGTGATTATTAGACGTGGTTGACAACAGTATCATGCTTTAAGAGGTAAGCTCATAAAGACAACTTTATGCAGTTTCGCATGGATCTAGTGTTGGGAAATTTTTCTGTTGTGGTTGTTTTGGTTCGTGTTTCCTAATTATTTTTTCTTTATTTTAATTTCATTTAAAAATTACCAAAAATTATTTTTATCTCATAAACATCTTTTAATATTATTCTAAGTTTAAAATAAAATTTTATTATATTTTTACTAATTATTTAACTCTTTTGTGAAAATTTTAATTATTATTATTGTTATATTTAGACAATATTTGGTCATTCCGAGCTGAGTAAATTCTCAGAATCCTCAAACCTTGTCTAATTACTCAAGCACAAATACACACCAAGAGCATAATAAATAAATAAAGAACCAAACACAAATTCTAAAATTGGAGGATGTTACATTGTGCTAGAAATGCATATGATCCTTATTGTATATGTTGTTTATGATAGCTTATCCTTGTACTATTTGCATTGTATGTGTGTGATTGTGATGATCGCGATGATTCATTATTGTAGAAGCAGATGGTTGGAGGTCAGACACCACCTGAGATCCTCTTTAGACTTCGTTCCATCAACTCATTCTATAGTGGCCATCATTTTGAGGATATCGTCATAAGAAAAGGTCACCAAACGAGAGGCATAATCCTCACTTACATATCCTAAGAGTGTACATCAACTTCAAGTGAGAGAATTATGGTTCAAGAGTTGTAGACTTTCGTTTAGTGTCTTTAGATTAGGATCACCTAAAGATTTGGAGGGTAAAGGTGCGAGTAAGCCTACATATAGAGACATTGTTGAGGCGACCTGCGCAGTGCCCCTTTCCTTTTACCTCTTGAGTTATATGGATAAGGAAGGTTCCTTTGTGGATCATTCTACCATAATTGATTAAAGTATTTAGTCATGACCAGCTTATGGAGTGCATGGTGAATGTATAAACCCCCTTCCCTCTGTTTTGTTGGCTTGTACTTGTAGAAGAGCCCATATGTTTTGCACACTCCTCACTTTTTGTATACTCTAATCTTTTTTCTATATGGTTTGAAATGCTAGACGTCTTATTTTGTATTTCCGAACATACTTTGATGTTATGTTGATGCACGACTTATTTCTTCACATGTTCATATGCATTGATCTTACTTTTACATGAGGCCTAATTCTTTGACGATGTAATTATCTATGAATGCATAAAATTTGCACACATTTTCATAAAAATATAAATGAAGAGTTTTAGAAAATTAAAATTGAACACCGGATAAGTTGTAGAGAAGACTTATAGCGATAGTGGGTCGTTATACATTATTTCTTTGGACATAATTGATATTTTGTTTTAATATTCTTTTGTCTCCAATAATTAAATTAATGCTATCTAACTGGGAGATTGTTAGAATTTTGTGGATTAGCATTGTTTAATTATTGAATTAAATTTTAGATTATTGATATCAATTGTGAAAATAAAGTTAGGACAAAGGACGAATAAGATCTCTCAATTGTTTTTAATTTATCAAATAGAATAATAAGTTTTTCAAGTAAAATAACAACATGACCTTATGCTAAGACAGACAATGTTATCATTTTTATCAAACAAATACAAAACATAAAACTTTATGCTATTATATATGTTGCTCGTATAGTCTGAACAATTACAAGAAGCAAAGTAGGTGTTGTGTCATATAATCATTTAGATATTGCAAAAAGTTCAAAAAGAGAAGTCAATAAGGTATCGGCTACCTACTTCATGAAAAGATGTGCTTACCTGCCAAAAAGAGAACAACAATGCATTTTTTGAATGAAAAACATATGTTTAGTGCTATAAGACTTTGGTATGAGAAAGAGAAAGATAAGCAAATTGTTTTATCTTATTGATAAGACAAGTTGGTTAGAGGCATTTAATGCCCCCAACAGACACTTTTCTCACCAAATATGAAAGATGATGAAAGCAAGCTCAAGTCACAATGACTATCTATGAGGCCTTCCTATAAATACCATAAATCTTTGAACAAGGGAAGTTGACTGTGTTGAAATCTTATGAGTCATTTTTGTTTTTTAACATTCTCTAACTTTCTTATAAAAAGCCTTAGTGAAAAATCTCTGAGTAAAAAACTAGTGCTTAAACTAATACATTCGTCTGATAAGATGATATAGTTAGTGAGCTTTACCCATAACCAATTTCTAAGGATTTTGGTTGAAACTTGGAGAGGATTTGATTTAAAGAATAATTGGGTGATTATTTGGAGAGGTAAGTGAAATACTACTTGGGTTAAGCCTAAAGAGGCTTGGGTAAAGAATACTTTAACTTGGATAAGTTAACTAGTGGAACTTGGTGGTTTGCCAAGAATTGGACGTAGTGTTTGGGTGAGACGAATCAGTGTAAAATTCTTTGTGTATTTATTTCTTTTATCTTATATCTTGTTTAACATTGTGCTTCAAATATTTCTTTGATTAGTGTTTTTAAAAAGAGTTGATAAGGGATTTAAAAACAAAGTTTATTAAAAACTCTTTACTTCGTCTATTTATTCAAACAATACATAGTTTTACGAAAAGATTTACGAAAATTATTTGAAACATAATTCAACCCCTTTCTTGTGTTTTCCAATGTATTACAAATAAAATATATGGTATTTTAATTGATGAATATTAGTTGTTTGGGCTTATTATATGAGCAAGCCTATGATGGGTTAGGCCTTTGCTTGGTGCCCAAATGAGGAGTTCTTGCTCTCATTTGGTAGTTATAAAATTGTTGTCTCATTGGACAATTTTGCGTGGTACAATATTGTGTGGGAAACTCTAACCGTTAGGTAGAGAGAAGTATCTCCCTCATTCAATGTTCGTGATTCTTTTCAAGATAACAAGCAAGGATTTCATCTTCTCTTCATATACACATCTTCTAACCATTTTATAATTGTTATATGTTATCAACATGCTATAATTATGCATCATTTGTCATTAAAATTTCCATCATTTAAAACCACGAATGGTAGGAGAGGGGACTATACAAAAATGACTAGGAGAGGAAAATAAGAGAAACACTCTTACCCTTTGGTTAGAACTTGGAGAGAATGGAAGGAGCTTGCAATAGAATGACTTGTATCAACTAGAAGCTTTAGATCTTCACAAAAATGGAAGCTTGGAGGTTAAAAATGGTGGCTTTAGGAGCTTAGTGTGGTTCAACCATAAGGTAAAAGAAGAGAAAAAGATGAAAGCTTGGATGCTAGGTGAGAAAAAAGTTGGATGCAAATGATTTTCGGAGCAAGTTTAAATTTTTAGTATAGGATTTTTATAAATTGATTAAAACACAAATAATAATGATCAAATAATAAAATAATAGTTGGTTTCCCTCGCATTTGGGATTCACATGGTCGGACCTACATGGGGACTTGATCTCCATGCACTTTTGAATTCTTATCACAAAAGGGTTAGTAAAAAAAAAAAAAAAAAAACCTTAGATCAAGTGTAAATATGTTTTACCAAATTAGTATAAGTCCCCTTTCTAATCATGTTTAGTGTCTAATTGTTTTATTAGATCACATAAGACCAATGAAGAGTAAAATGATAATTTCCCAAGTGTTTGAAGTGGTATAGGGATCTAGAGTTGCTTCTCATAAAATGTGCATTCAATATCAGATAAAAAAATATTATTTTATTAAAGAGTGCTATAATTACTTCAAATTTTTTAGCAAGTTATTCATGATTAATTATCACTAATCATATTAATCTCCATGAGAAATTTGATTGCCTACTATTAGAAATTAGTAAAATCTTTTACTGTCTGTTTCGCAACAAGTTTAAGTTTTGGTTGAATTGACTATCGAGATTTAACTAAAAAATCACAAAAATTCTAATTAATTTAATGATTTAATTAACACTCCCAGTTATAATTAATACAATCAAGTTATTTGATAAAGCATTAAAATCTAGGTGTTATATTATGAACTCTCTCTCTCTCTCTCTCTCTCTATATATATATATATATATATATCACAATTTAAATTATTCATTATAAATCTAACCATAAAATTTATATATTTAAAGATATTTGTTTATCATAAATTTAATTATAATATAATTTATATATTATTTTTTATTATAAATTTTAGTTATATAAAAATAAATATTTATTTTATTAAACCCTAAACCTTATCTTTTTTCTTGGTATACAATAGTTACATTGATATTAAAACCTATGACCTCATGTATACTATCTCAACTTTCTACCACTAGGTCAACTTTAGTGGGTTAACCTAAACCTTATCCTATCTTATCTTATGCAATACAAATGCTAAAATATTAATTATTTTTTAAAATGAAAATGTTTATTTAAATTGGAACTCAGTCAAATGAAGTTTGGACCGCGTGCTCCCTCCCGCTTTCATTCACTTTCAGTTTCATTTGAAATTGGCGACAGGAGAGATCAGAAAAAGCCTATCTCTTTCTCTCTCTCTATGGCTCCCCCATTCGTCTTCCCTCGCACACTCGAAGACCTGGAACACGAAGAACACGGAGACAACAGGCTCTACGTGCACAACCCTGTCAACATCGCTTCCCTCGTCTCCTCCCAACTCGAAGAGTTCGTCAAAGGTAAAACAATCTCACTCTCAATCAATCTCAAGCATCCTCAATTTTTTTTTTTTTTTTTGTATTCGAATTCGAATGTGAACAAACAAACAAACAGGTGTGTCGTTTGATCTCTCGGACAAGGAAATCCTGTGCGTTGAGGAGCAGGATGTGTTCGACCGCGTGTACTCCTTGGTTCGCGGCTTCGCCCTTCTCTCCCCCTCCTCCAAATTAAACCTCCTCGAAACTCTCCGTTCCAACCTTGCCGTCCTTCTCCCCAACGTCGATTCCCTATCCAGGGCCTCCCACGACCACATTCCCCTCGTTTCTCATCGCAACGCTTTCAAAATATACACCTTCTTCCTCCTCAACATTCTTCTCGCTCAACACTCCAACAACAACACCTCCAAGGTTCGTTCCTTCTCCACACATTTGAAATACTCCAATTAGTTTCACAACAAATAAATAAAGTAGTCCTTCAAAGAAATCCCTGAATGACAGGAATCACATTTCTTATCTTTAAATATACATTTCACGGCTCAAAGTTTGTATAATTTCATCCTTCCAGACGACCTTATATCTGTCACGGACTAATTTGATTATTGGCCAAGCATGCTGTATTGCTGTATCTGTTTTCAGGTGGTGGCTCCAAACGCTAGGAAGAAACAAGCTATGAATTCATGGAATTGGGAGGCACAGAGATCTCGGATACTCAATCTCATTGCCAACTCTTTGGAGATAAACCTTGAATTGCTTTTTGGTTTGCCGGACCTGGACGAAAGCTACTTGTTTTTCATTACAAAGTCAGTGGTTTGTGTATTTTTCTCAGTTTGGTAACATTTGGGACCATACACCCACTTGTATTTTAGAAGTATTTTAGCAAGGATTTTCTCGAAATACACCTAAGGTGTAGCTTGCTAAAATACTCTTAAAAAAAAAGTGGGTGTACGTTAACAAATTTGTTAAATGTACTATCACTTATATTTTAGAAGCAGTATTTTGACAAGCTTTCTGAATTGGCACTCACTTGTTGTAGAAATGCATTCTCTATGTTTGAGGACGCAACGCTCTTAAAAGATTCTGATGTGAAAGACGCCCTGTGCCGTATAATTGGAGCCTGCTCTACCAAGTACCATTACACTGCACAGTCGTGTGCATCCATCATGCACCTGATTTACAAGTATGATTTTGTGGTCACGCACATGGCCGATGCAGTTGTGGGTGCTGAGAAGAAGTATGCAGATGGAAGCCTTGCCATGTCGCTTGTTAGGGAGATTGGAAGGACTAATCCCAAAGATTACGTGAAAGACACTGTTGGGGCTGAAAACGTGGGTCATTTCTTGGTTGAGCTTGCTGACCGCATACCAAAATTGATTTCAACTAACATTGGGATTCTTGTCCCTCACTTTGGTGGAGAGTCCTATAAGATTCGGAATGCGCTTGTTGCCGTGCTGGGGAAGTTAATAGCCAAGGCATTTAAAGATGTTGATAGTGGTGAAGTGAGTTCTAAGTCCATTCGTTTGCGTACCAAGCAAGCTATGTTGGAAATCTTGCTTGAGCGTTGTAGAGATGTTTCCGCCTACACTAGAAGCCGAGTTCTTCAGGTGTGGGCTGAGTTATGTGAGGATCACTATATTTCAATTGGCCTGTGGAATGAGGTTGCAGAAATTGCTGCTGGAAGGTTGGAGGACAAGAGTGCAATGGTCAGAAAATCTGCTTTGAATCTGTTGATCATGATGCTGCAGCACAACCCTTTTGGTCCACAGCTTCGAATAGCTTCGTTTGAAGCAACCTTAGATCAGTACAAAAAGAAGTTGAAAGATCTTGAGCCTTCAGAAGAAGCAGAACACTCCTCTAATGCTGATAATTTTAATGGTGATGGAGAAGTGGATGATTTAAATTGTGAAACTGTTGTGAAGGGGCAACGACAAGACAGTTTAACTGATAGTTGCTTGTCCCAATCAGAAGATGTGATCTCTTTGCAGAACAGTAGTGTGCTGGATGTTGGGAACTTGGAACAGACTAGGGCATTGGTTGCATCTCTTGAGGCTGGATTGAGGTTCTCTAAATGCATAGGAGCCACAATGCCAACACTTGTCCAGTTGATGGCTTCATTTTCTGCCACTGACGTTGAGAACACAATTCTCTTATTGATGAGGTGCAAACAGTTTCAGATTGATGGCTCTGAGGAATGTCTCCGAAAGATGTTACCACTGGTAAGCCCTTGTTCTTTTTATTGTGAAACGTTTTACATTGGAATCAGTCGCATTGTGGTTATTGAAATAGTGGGAAATCATAGGCAAATGTGATTGCAATTGTGGTTGTAGATCGCAATATAAAACCTTGTTTATTTGATTGTTTCTTCAATGTGTTATGGGCTATGTACTCTTTGTATGTATGTAACCTTGATTTTTCTAAAATTAATTCTTTCTTTCTGTTATCTGCTTTCACTTGTAGGTATTTTCCCAGGATAAATCCATCTACGAAGCAGTGGAGAGTGCTTTCCATACAATATACATCAAGAAAAGTCCAATTGAAACTGCCAATAATTTGTTGAGTCTTGCCACTGATTCCAATATAGGAGATCTAGCGGCTCTTGAGTTTATAATTGGCGCCCTGGTTTCTAAGGGTGATATATCTTCTAGCATGGTATGTTTTTGTGTACCGTCTTGAGTAGTATGTGTGCTGCATAAATTATTTGAATGCCTCTAGATAGGACTTCAGAATGATACATTATTCCCTAGAAATAGAACACTTGACCAAGAAATGTACCAAAATTGACTCTCTTTAAATGTTTTATGGAATGAAGGCTTTATGTTTTCTTTTTCAGTTTATATATCTGTGTTTGCAAATTTAAACATGATTTGGGATGAGAATGAGATTGGCTTAATTTTCATGTTTGCATATCGTTTGATGATAAACACTGCACTTAAATAAATATAGTTTTACAGTGGTAAGTAGGATCAGATTGTTGAGGCTGACAATGAGTTATGATCTCTTACTTGAAATAGTATTGTAGTTGCCTTGTATTTCTCCCATCAAAAGAAATTCTTGCCGCCAGTATATCAAATTTGGTTCTCACCATTGATTTGATTTCCTCATGACATCTTTGCTACTGCAGATATCAGCTTTATGGGATTACTTTTGCTTCAATGTCAGTGGAACCACTGCAGAGCAAAGCCGTGGTGCTTTATCAGTCCTTTGCATGGTTGCAAAGACGTCACCTGGTGCGCTTGGCTCGCATTTACAGGACATCATTGATATTGGGTTTGGTTGTTGGTCCAAAGTTGATCCTTTGCTAGCTAGGACAGCTTGTCTTGCTATCCAGAGACTGTCCGAAGATGACAAGAAAAAACTGCTGGCTAGTAATAGTGTTCAAATATTTGGTATTCTAGAAAGTTTAATCACTGGTTTTTGGCTTCCCGCAAATATTTGGTTTGCTTCTGCTGACAAAGCCATAGCTGCTGTATATGCCATTCACCCTACCCCAGAAACCATAGCAGCTGATATGATAAAGAAATCTCTCAGTTCTGTCTATAATGATGGTGGTGTTAATGTGCAGAGTGATATTGACACTAGTAGTGGTAGTATGCCTCTCACAGTTCAAGTAGCAAAACTTAGTAGATGTTTATTTATCATAAGTCATATTGCCATGAATCAACTGGTATATATTGAATCCTGTGCCCGTAAAATTCAGAAGCAGAAACTTACAAAAGAGAAAAAGGACTATGAAAATCAGAGCATAGACAATAATGACACAGTACCAACTGGTACACAGAAGGTGAGATCAATGTTTCTTTCTTATGGTCATGTCATCCTTGATAGCTGCAACTATCAGTTGTCAGCAACACATCTTGATCTTTTGCTGTCAAATCTATTAAGTTTGGCTTGTTAATCTGTTGCAGGATAATGATATAAATGCAGAGTTAGGATTTGCTGCCTCTGAGGATGCAGCACTTGATGCATTGTTTGAAAAGGCAGAAAAAGAAATAGTATCTGGTGGTTCAAATGAAAAGAATTTGATTGGTGTCTGTGCAACCTTTTTGTCAAAGCTTTGTAGAAATTTTGGACTAATGCAGAAGGTGATTGCCTTGATTTCCTTCAAGAAATTTAAGCTGTCTTGCATTTTTCTATTCATAATTTGGTAGCTTTATTGGATTCTACTAAGTTATTGCCTATATATGGAAGCCAGCATTTATTATCGAAATGTGAAAATAGAATATGATTTCAAAAGTTAATTAATCTCTTGAATAAAATTTTAAACATTATAAAGCGGATGTGTTGCTGATGTAACTTCTTCCATTTATTCAGTATCCAGAATTACAGGCATCATCAATGCTTGCTTTGTGTCGATTGATGATTATTGATGCAGATTTTTGGTGAGTTCCTTGTTAAATCTTTACCTCCTATACCTCATTCTTGTTCCTACTTATTTATGCCTTGTTGTAGTGTGAAAATAAAGTGAATTGTTTTCAGTGATGCAAATCTCCAGCTCCTTTTCACGGTTGTGGAAAGTGCACATTCTGAAATTGTCCGTTCTAATTGCACAATTGCATTGGGAGATTTAGCAGTACGGTTTCCCAATCTTTTAGAACCATGGACAGAAAACATGTATGCCTGCCTAAAAGATCCCTGTGTATCAGTTAGGAAGAATGCTGTGTTGGTGCTTTCACATCTCATACTAAATGACATGATGAAGGTAGAGGTCACTAAAGTTCTTTCTTTTTTCAATTTTTGCAGCGGTTTAGACACTGATGCAATCATTTCTTGATCAGGTGAAAGGATACATTAATGAAATGGCTGTAAGATTAGAAGACGAAGATGAGAGAATTTCAAATCTAGCTAAGCTATTTTTTCTTGAACTTTCCAAGAAAGGTTTTTATTTATATTATGATTTTCTCTTTTGTAGAAAAGTATCTGCTATTATTCTTAATACTGTATTTTTAACGGTAGAAAATTGTTTGATATAGTTTTCTGGCTTATAACAGGAAACAATCCAATATATAACTTACTTCCGGATATACTAAGCAAATTATCGCAGCAGAATCTGAGCAAAGATTCTTTCTGCAACATCATGCAATTTTTAATAGCTTCCATCAAGAAGGTATATGTTGTCTCACAATGCTGAAATTGTTCTATATTTATTCTGATTGCCATCCTCACTTTAGTTTCATTAAGTACTCTAGGATAGACAAATGGAAGCTCTGGTGGAAAAGCTATGTCATCGGTTTAGTGGTGTTACAGGTATTTTCCTTTTCCTGCGAAAATTTTTAAATACTGATTATAAACAGTTTCCTTTTGTAGCTTGTCAGCCAAATTAATATACAGTTTCACAAGTTTATGCCTGAAATTGTGTAAACTAGTGTTCTATATAGTATCCTTGAGGGTATATTATGTTAATAAATAGAAAATTTCTCCCATCAAGAACCACTTCCTTAGGTCTGCTTGAAATTCTGATCAACCTGGTAGTTTGTCTGTTTGTACACAATTAAGATTGTGCATATCTTATAAAGAACAAGAAGTTTCGGACTATTCTGGTAAAATGTTTTTCAATTTTTAATAAAGTATATAGGATGCACTAAACAGTTCCCAATTTCACGTTTGATCAGCCAATGAGTTAAAATCATGAGTTGTTTTTATATGCCCTTCAATTTTATTCTTGTAACTGCGAAGGGCTTTGAAATCAATTACAAAACCAAGATAAGTTAATTGTTTTTAGTTTATTGCTGATAGTGATCGTGACTTTATTTTTCTGCAGATGTCAGACAATGGGAATATATATCTTATTGTCTCTCTCAATTATCATTTACTGAAAAAGGGATAAAAAAGCTCATAGAGTTATTTAAGACATATGAACATGTCTTGTCAGAGGATTCTGTTATGGACCATTTCAGGATCATACTGAATAAGGTAATTATGTTTTTGTTGCTCGTGCGTACTTTCTGTAAAAATGGCTGAGGCTTTGTCTTGTATAATTTAAATTTAAACCAGGGCAAGAAGTTTGCAAAACTTGAACTTAAAGCTTGCATTGAAGAGTTTGAGGATAAGCTGAATAAGTTTCACATGGATAAAAAGGAACAGGAAGTTACTGCTCGAAATGCACAAATCCATCAACAGAAGATTGGCAGCAGGGAAGGTTTTACTGTGGCTACAAATTCTGAAGATCACTCAGAGTCTAATTCTGCTTCAGGTTAACTTTTGAACTTTAAAATGTCCAGGTGTTCTACTTTCTGCTGTCCTAATGACCTTTTATATTTATAGTAGTACATTGTCTGATAGTAATCAACTAACATTGCCCATGAGTGCTTTACTTAGTTAAAGTCTTGTCCTACTCCTACATGGTCAATCTTTACAAAATGATGGAATGGAATAAAGCCAGCCATTAAGGAATATATTGCAAATGTCAATCCACTGACAAGTTGGCTAAAAGGATGAACATTTAAGGATTAATACACTATATAATTTTACTGGATAAACAATTGTCTGCTCTGAAAGAAGTCTGATATTCAGGAATTTTATTTCATGTCATATAGCTTCTTGGTTTGGATGAGCTTCTCGTGAATGTTTTGGTTATGTGTTTTTTTTGGATAATCATGAATTTTCTGCCAGATGAAACAGAAGGTGAAGTAATTGATGCTTGCACTGAAGAGGTAACTTTGCCTTTATATGGGAAATCAGAATCTAAACTTGAGTCAGAAGCAAATTCTCGTGCTTCAAGTGAGTTGACCGAGTTGGATCAAGGGGATATTGAAATCCAATCACCTCAGGTTAAGACGAGAGGTTAGTTTAAACACAGCTTTTGCCAATCAGCTTGATTCTATTGTTATTGTTTGTTATAATTAACAAGAGGTTGCTGATTATAGGAGTTCAACGGTCCACAACTAATAAAAGCAATGTTAGAGATGGAAAGGGTGATAATATCTCTGTCACCAAAAGAACTATTCGGTCAAGGAGGTATGCCTTATGCATCTTTAGCTTGCATTTGCGTGATAAGATGCTAACATTCTGATCTTGCACGTTGTCCATGTCCTGTAAATGTGTTGAATTGGTTGTTGACTCTGGATAGAGCATGAAGTGAAAATTTTGAAAATGCAATAGTTTAATATTATGCTCATTTGTTTGCTAATTTAGTTTTTAAAGCAAGAAAATGTTTGTGTGGATCAACTGCTGATTATTTTTTATTTAGTATAATTATGCTAATGGTTGCAGAGTTGTTAGGCTGAGGTGCGAATGTCACTTGTATGCTGATTGGTTATCTTTGACTATCTATCCATGGATAATAGAATTCAATTAAAATTTATTGACAGTGTAAAGGTTTTTATGCCATTTCTAATTATGGATTGTTAATTTGTTATGTATGGTATGATTATTTACTTTTATAATAATTATATTTAGGATGATTTCTAATTAGTTGATATTGTAAAAATCTTTACACTAATCATGTATCAAAATTAAACTCTTTATAATATATGAAATCTGAAACACAAATGTGACATTGACATCTAACCCGTATCTTCACTACCATTTGAGGCCGCTTCAGCATTTTGTCTTATGTGTTGCCTTCTTATTCTTCCTTTCTAACTACAAGTTCTTCCTTACCCTTGTCTCTCCTTTTGCTCTTTTCAATTTCTCAAAAATGAACTGGCAGTTACATATTTCATTAGCATGCATTCCCTTTTTAATATCTCCAACGAGAGTTGGCAGTTACTACTCATTAACATCCATTGATTTCTCAAGACAATAAACTGCATTTTTGTGCTTCCTCAATATATATTTTATCAAAACACTCAGGAGGCAAGCAACAAACCAGAAAAATCAGCCAGTGTGGGCTGACACAAGTGATAAGGATTTGGAGTTAACTCATCCTCTCCATGGATGCGGGTTCAATTCTCCTTGATGCCACTAAACCCCTGGTGTCGAGTGGTTAGTTGAGTAATTGCAATTGGGTAAAACTGCCTTGCGGTTTAAGCTTGTGCAATAATCCTCTAGGTAGGTCTTTAGTGGCAACCTCAACATGCCATTGGTGTCTTGGTAGTGTTGGGGGTGCCTCCCCGTTCTACCACTTATATTCAGCAAAATAAAAAAATAAAAAAAATCAGTTTTCCTGAATCAGCCTTGGAAACTCTTGCACATTAGTGTTTTCCATGATCTCCATTATATTTTTTAGCATTGATAGCCATAAAATTTGAATAAAAGACCGTATTAAAATTATTCAAACTCTTCACCACTAGCATAATTTTAGTGACTTCCTTCATTATCTTTGTAATCTAATATAACCTTAATTCACAAGTTTTTCTAATACCCATGCTGATTTTGAAAGTATCAATACCTATGTAATATTACCTTAATTCACTTAATTTTGGGTGAATAAATATAGCTACATGCCTACATCACATTTTATCTTTATATCAATATACAATTGAATCCATAGAATTACTAATTATATGATATCATTCTGGTTTTTTATTTTGACCTTTATATTATAATTTTTATAATATAGACTATTCTATAATACCAATAGACTCCTATAAGATTTTTAAGTTCTCTTCTACTATGATTTGGTGGAATAACCTCTTTTATCAACTTAATTTAGCCTGACTCAGTCAAAAACAAAGAAACAAGATTAATGCCTGCCTAGTGTTCATGATGCCCATGACATCTGCCAACGAAATGAGTTGAAGTTGCAATGGGCAATCCTCATAAATCTGGAGCTGGTGGTTTGAGTGGGCTCCTAACTTTGCCTGTAAAATAAATGGTAGTTTGACTTTCGATGAGAAGATATACTTTTCAGTTTGATGTGGGATTTTTGGTAATTGATAAAAAGAATTTAGCTCGACTTTCAAAATAATTTATTTTTTTAACTAATTAATTCTCGAACATGTCCTTGTAACGTTCATTGGATAAGAGTACATATTTGTGGAATGAATGTATGTGAATAGCTTTAGTAAACAATTATTGCAATTATAATTATTTATTGAATTTTTTATAATATATAATATATTAAATTTAAAATATACTCTAGCTAAATAGAGTCTAAATAATTTTGTTGATAAACTATGGTCTACATCTAGTTTATACTATATTTTGGGCAAAAGCAACTTGGCTATTTGATATAAATTAAACTTTTACTGGTAGGCAAGGCATTACGTACAAAATGAAAGAATAATTTTGCAATGCTAACTTGCAGCTTTATATGATTCATATACTTAGGAAAATATCCCAGTGAATTCGTTGTTTGTTCCACCGTATTCAGACGAATAACATAAGCCTCAAATCTTTTGTTATCGATTCACTTTGTCCCCTCGATGCAGGTAGATGCTGAGGCACCTTTCGATGAGAAGATATTTTTCAGTTTGATGTGGGATTCATGGTTATTGATAAATTGCCTAACTTTTATAGCAAATGGAATCTGGAAGACCAACTGAGCAGCTGCCAACGTAAGACTTCATTTTCAAGGTTTGGATACATCATGCTTAACATATTCTAGTAGGGGCAACTATGGTTGCGATGGGTTAATATTTAAATTGGCATATTGTATGTATACTGTTTTACAACAATTTCAACGTGTATCACTGAGTGCTAATTCAAGAGATAATTCAAGGGATTTGACTCAGGATGCCATTTGAGGAAAGTATAATTTGTAAAACTGCAGATATGTAACAGGCCAGTTTATCCCATGTGGCATGGATGGCAATTTGCATCGCCTACCATTTGTATTTCTTGCTTAAAAGTTAGATCATGATGAGTCAAACAAGTCCCTACTCACTATTAACTCCTTTACACAAATGATAATTTTAATTCGAAATGAGTCGATGAATTTTTAACTAAATTTAGCCACTTTTTAACATAACTAAAAATATATTAGCTAAAAAAAAATTATAATCCAACAGTTTTATCATAATGACAAAATTGACAATGAACATGTGGACTTTTTTTTTTTTTTTCTTTTTAAAAAACACGTTTTTACTGTGTCAAGTAAATTGAATTTTGTAAGAAACTATTTGTTTTCTTACCAAATCAAGTTTATCTTTGTCAATTGAATAAAATTGCGTTTTACAGTGCATCAAGAGCAAAAATATGGATTTGTTTAGTTTGAGAAAATATTTCTTATTTCATTTTGAAATGCTTTTTATGATTTTAAAATTTGAAAGTTGTTTTAATTGTTATTTTTAGAAAATAAAATTATAAAGTGTTTGGTTTATTTTTTTTAATAAAATAAAATTCATAAAATTCTTTCTATATGTAATTTAAAAACAAATTTGAATAATAAGTATGCTTTATATTTATTAACGAATACTTTTTTTAATATAAAGTTAATTGTATATATAATATTAAATTCATTGCATTGTTTTATTTATTAAACTACCCATATTTGAACAGGTGAGTATATAGGTTCATTAGGAACAACTTCCTACGAGTAAAAGCAATATCTAATGTAAAATATTTTAAAAATCATAGCTTAGGCAATTAATTAAGTGTGTTTGGAAATCTGTTTGAGCATGGTTAATGGAAGTTTTACACATTCCAAAGCAAAAAAGTAGAAAGAAGGGAAAAGTTGGATTGGTGTTATGTTGGATGAAACGAAAAATCAAACACTTTAAATTTGCATTGATAAAAAAAACACTAATTAAGTCTGCGAAACAATCCATCCTTCTCACACTGGCGAGCCATAGGATGGTCACTTTTGATGTACAATAATACATTAAACTTGCCTCATTTTAAGTGCTTAAGTAGCATCATTATTGATAGTGTAAAATTATAGATGAATTAATTGAGTTCCTAGCCTATAATAGCTCATCCACCCATAGTAATAGTATGACCAAAACAATGTCCAATTAGAAAATCATAATTTAAAATGAGAAATGATCAAGTTACATGTTCTTTTTATTTTATGCTTGAGCATCTTGCCTTGGTTCCATGTTTTAAATGAGTCTCTGCTCGACATTCTAGATGCATTTGATAAAAGCCTAGAAGAAGCTAAAGATTATGATTTTTTTATATTTTTTTAGATTTTTGTATTGGGCCTTGTTGGGCTTTTTGTACAACTTTTGTATGCACCTAAGTGTTGCTTAATTAGGTGCCATGTAGACCTTAGTTAATTTTAGTTTCTAGCTTATGTTTTAGTTTGATTTGTTTTTACTTTGTTTGGGCCTTTTATTAGTTATAGTATAAATAGGCCCTTAGGACCTCATGTAAAGAAACTTTTGGCATTATTGAATGGCTTTGTGCTAAGAGAGGGTTGCTCCTCTTGGTTCTTGCTTAGAACCCTTGGTTCTTATCAAAGAATTCTATTCTTTGTGATGAATCCTCCTCGACTTATCAATTTTCGAATTGTGGCGTCGTTCTATCCATTTCTTATCTTTTCTACCTTTTCTTTCTTCAATTTTGGTTCCATTCTTGAGATCCATGTTGTTGAATCTTGTGATCCATTTTGGGGTTTCATCATTATCTCAGCCCTAACCAAATGTTTACACAATTGAACCACTTCACCTTGAACCAACTAAGCCAACACAACCTATCTCTAACTCTTTCAACTTCATGCCAAACAATGCATTATGAAGAAAAAAAAAACCAAGAAGTTGAAATAAAAAATTTAGAGATAATTACTGAGATGCTACCACATTTTCATGTTTATGTTTTCAAAGATTTTTCAATGGAAATGTTGAAAGTAACTTTTGATACGTTTTCTAATTTGGGTTGGATTTTAGTAACATTTTGGAAGAAGACGTTTTCTAAAACTTAAAAACACCTGTTTTTAGCCACTTTTTCTATTTTCATTAAAAAAGAAAACAGAAAAGAGGTAAATAGGTCCTAAGAATCTTAGTCACTAAACTCCATTTAGGAGCAAAATATAGACCGGTTATAAACTTGTTTATTTTACATCAAGAATTAATTAATTTCTCACAATATTTTTTCCTTTTTAGGTATAATGACAACTGTAACACCTTTACTTTTGTATATTAAATTATTCCGTATTTATTTTTGGAAAATCATATGGAAATCTCAAAAATTTGATCCTTACGGTTACGTTTGTGTTAATAAATAGTATCAAGTTTAGATTTTTTTTTAATTTTTGGGGAATAGAGTTTGGAAATTTGTAAAATGATCGTTTCATTCCTAAAAAGACAAACAAGAGAATTAATAAATAAAAATAGTTATAAGTGTTTAAAAATTATTTTTAAGTCATCAATGTACTTAGAATAATTAATAATAGTTTTAATTTTTTTTCAAAAGTTTATTGAGATAATTTTTTGTAAAATGACAAAAATACTCCTAGTTGATTGCGAGAACCAACTAGACTTTTTGACCTCAAAATATTTTGAAAATTTTATACTAAGTATCTTTCATTACAAAAAATTTATTTTGAAAGAAAAATAATGAAAAATATAACAATCCAATTTCAATTTTTCGATTGTTTTTCTAATATTTAACAATGTAATTCTAAAAAATTGGAAAGAAATTTCAAAATTCTAATCCCCACCATTACGCTCAAAATTTCAAGAGCTATTTAATCATGATTTTTAATAATTTTTTTAAGTCGAAGCTCGGAGAAATTAAAAAATGACAATTTTGTCTCCATTTCTCAACATTAATGACTGACATGAGAAAAAAATTCAATTGACATTAAAATGTCAGTTTGAGCTTGGAATCATGACATATATATTAAAATATAATTGTGAATTTTTTGAGAATCTTTAAGAATTTCTGTGTAAAATGACCCAAATGCCCCTAAGTAGCCATATTAGTTTAAAACTCAAAAAGGGTGAAAATGGCAACTTTAGTTTATTTATGGGTAAAATTAATTTTAAAAATTTTATAAAAATTTTGGTATTTATTGAATTAAAATGGATTTATTATGATTTTTTCAAAGAGAGGGTGAATATGATAGTGATATTATATGAGGTGAGTAAGAGAGAACCAGACATTACCATGGAACCAAACACTACTGAGAAATCTATCCAACCTATAATGCTTACCTCTTCCCTTTCTCTTCCAAAAGGTTGTTCTCAAACTGTGTCCTCAAAAATAGAAAACCTTATAGAATATTCCTATGTTTCAGAAAACGCCCAGATTTCCGAAACCTTTTCTCCTATCTTGAGCCCTTACAATATCTTTAAGAGACAAAGATCTGCTCTGAGATCTATTGCTTGTCTTATCTCCACAAGATGACCTTCCATTAAAGAATATGTCCAGTCCTCAAGGATGAACCAATGTGATCTTCAAGCCACCTTAGAAGAACACTACATAGATCTTGAAATCCTTCAAGATCTAGTCAACTATTGGCAACATGAAGGATATACTGCTTTTCACTTTGGAGCAGTCAGACTTATTCTTTCACTCCATGGAAGGAAAGGTCTCCTTGTCACTGCAAGAGTTGCTTTGTTAGACTCCAGTTATATCCGACATGAACAAGTTGTGATTGGCACTGTTTTAACCACTCTTCATGCTGGAAGTGTAGTTCTCACCATTTTTCCCAATTACAATCTTAGTCTAAAAGACAGAACTGTATCCAGAAGATTAAAGGTGCAAGTATTACTTACAGGAGCTGAGCAAGTTCTTGAAGCTCTCTCAGCAACTCTCCATCATCAAATCATTTACAGGCTTCAAGAACATGCTATTGATCTTTCACTCTCGACCAACAACATTGATGCTCTATTTATTGTTACAAACAATCTTGAAGAAACTCCTTCTATTGTCTAGATTCCTAGAAGGATAACTCGTGAAGAATTGATGGAACTAATCCTGTTAGAATGGATAACTAATTATGAAAATATCCATAAGGCCCAGAAGCCCATCCAGTCATTTGAAGCCTCTTTCAGAAGATCTACTGATGGAAGAGTCAAAATTGTATTCAGAAAACTTGATCCATCACTCCAGTATTCAAGGAAGATCCAAGGATGCCTGCTTATAGCATCAGACCTGATGGAACACCCATTTATATTGATCGTATTTATGGTCATTTTATTTGGGATGTTGCTCCTAGTATGTGCGACCCTGAATGCGATTGTTGGAGACATTCAGGAGACACTAGTGATGAAGATGAAGATGAAGAAGAAGAGGATGAAAGACCCAAAAGGAAGTGTAAACCACCTCCTCATCCAAGGAGAAGATTTAATCCAGATAATGGCCCATGGGTTGGAATCAAAAACCTAGAAAAAAGAACCTCTGTGGATTTATAAGCGTGGCTTAACCACCAAATGATCCTTCGCTTGTTACTTGGTCTCCCAAAGATGTTCCTACCTTGTGTAAACCTGTCAATCCACCATCCTTTACACAACCAATACCTTGTATGATGTTTTCTTCCACTGACAATCGTGATTTTCCTTCCTTGGAAAGATAAATAGACCCCACCACAAGAATCTTTACTAAGCCCAACATCTAGCCAAATGAAGTACTCCCAGATGGAAAGTCCAAAGCTTTGAGTCAAGCTGAAGAAGTTTTGAATTGGCAAACAGAAAATGCTCTAGCATAGAATTCTCTTTTGAGAAGACTTGATGTTAAGATGGACAAGATTACCCATCACCTGGAAGAGTTTGATGATAGATTGCAATATCTGTCAAAAAAGATGAGAAAGTATTACAAAAGACTCTAGGATGATATTTTTCATCTTGAAGATGAGTTCAAAAATATGAAGTTTGGAGTTGAGTCAAACGCAAAAGAAAGAGAAATCAGGAATTTGAAAGCCCAAATTCAAGATCTAGATAATTATATGGAGTCCCAAATGAAGGCTCAATCGGCAAGAGAAATTGAAGAATTTCCATTCCTGAATCCTCCTCTTTTCCCGACATACCAAACTCTTTTCCAAAAACCACCTTCATATTTTACCAATCCTACCTTACCATCCAGAACTTTTCCCACAGCTTTTAGACAAAAATTCAAAACTAACAATCCTTCCACCTCTAGACCTAAATCTCCCAGAACCAGAATAAGTATTACTTCTTCTAATTTAGATACCTTTGGAAAAACTAGAAATGAAACCCAAAAGTTATCTCCAGACAATAAAGAGATAAAAGGCAAATTAGCCCTAACCAAAATTACCTCATAATTTGCTAAAATAGAATCTGACTCAACCATTGATGAATCTGAATCCTCACAAACTCTTAAGCTCCAATCATAACAGAGTGATTCTAAATCAGAATCTTCTAATGATCATTATGTTGACATTACTGGCATGATGATGGCTAACATTGTTGATGAATCTGAATCCTCACAAAGTCTTGAGCTCCAATTAGAACAGAGTGATTCTAAATCAGAATCTTCTGATGATCATTATGTTGACATTACTGGCATGATGATGGCTAACACTGTTAAAGTTGAAAATGAGACTTCCTATGATTCTCTAGACTCAGAACCAGAAGTCACTTCAAGACTAAATGAAAATAGAAGACCTTCAGGTGGACCATGGTTCACACTTGATGATATTCCTCCCAGCCAATGGAGGAAAAGACTTCTTGAATTTGGTGCCTGGATTGATATAAGAATGATGCAGAATGATACTGATTCTTACAAGATCATAGAAGAATTCTGTTATAGAATGACTGACACTCTTAAGGAATGGTACTATAACCTTGGTACTATCAAACAAGATCAAATTTAGCAATTAAGTACAACTATTGAAGTACTTGGGGTTTTGCACCAAGAATTTATTAAAGAATTTGATAAGATTGATAAAAAGTTTAGACAAGAATTCTTCGAGATGAAATGCTGCTCTCTTAAGATGAAAGATCTGGATAAACATTTCTAGAGAATGACTTAGAGATTTTATCTCTTGAATGGATATAATGTGTAACACCCATTTAATTTTAAATATAATTCATATTAATTTAGTTATTAAGTTTAAGTAAATAAAAATGTGTGTAAAATTTTTCTAGTTTTAAAAGAAATTCCAAACTTAACAAAATTTGGAAATGGTAATAAAATATGAAAGATATATACATATATTTCATAAAACTGTACATCATGGTTTGAGTAATACATAACAGTCAGAAACAAAAGTACATCGAAATACATATACTACCTAGCCCACTATATACATCAAAAGAGATCCTATACAGAGCAGTATTTATCTACCCTATCCCTTATACAAAAAGAAAAATACTATAGGTCTTCAGGTCCTCCCTCGTTGAGATGTTCTCTATCTCGTACTCAGCATCACGGAGCGTTAATGTCGTCTTCAATAATCACGACCGATCATAGACAAAAGAAAATAATGGAGTGAGGTGTTTTGTTCTCAAATCACTTTTACATGTGCGGTAGGAAATCTACCATAAAACAAAGACAAAACACAACTGACAACACAAGAGATCCTAAGATTCATTCTAAGTTGTATTCAACTACCCTTGATTAGGTATGGATCCATACTTCCCATTAGTGGGTAATAGTTCTCAACAGAACCTAGGAAGTGACTGGGAGTACATATACCTCTCTCAACACCATCACATGGTACAGTCCTCGTCATCATTGAGGAACAAAATAACAATTTAGGATATCCATTTATAGAAGTATACTCTCAAACCAATCTTGGAATGCTGAGTAGTTGTCGGGGTTATTGAGTTTGGTCAGGCGAATATCCCGGCTCAAAGGGGCTACCCTGGCCATTGGGACCTTCACCACTCGATGCCTACCCCCAAGACCTCCGCAAGTGGGTCCCTGCCTTTCATTCCTCAGCGTATCAAACTGTGGCTTCCCTAGCAGGGTGCCATGTCACTACATGTCACTTGCTTTACATTACTCACTAAACTATCAATTCCTAACTTCTCAAGCAGAGGTTTCCCTGGTCTCATTTAACTTGAGCACCAGTACAATCAACATTTCTGCCTTATTTTGCAGAAATTGCACAATACCAGAATTTTAACAGAATAACGACATAGCAATTATAGTATAATTACTCAAATTTTGGCAGAATAACAACTAAATAAATACATTTTAATTTTCTAAAATTGAGCAGAGTAACAGCTTAGCAAGCGCATTCTAATTTTCTAAAATTGAACAGAGTAACAGCTTAGCAAGTATAATTTAATAATTAAAATTTGAGCAGAGTAGCAATTTAGTAATTATGATTTAATAATCTAAATTTGGGCAGAGTAACAACTTAGTAAAAATTAAAGTTTAACTTTAAACAATAATAACAATACTAAAATTTAAGCCTAAACGGGTTTAGGGGAAAACCCTTCCTACCAACATGCAAAGTGACAGTAATTTAGAACCAACCCCACTCCCCCTATTACCTCTAAGATAGTTGATGAAGAGGATGGAATTGTTGGTGCAAAGCTTTTAGGAGGAGAAATTCTACTAGTTGAAAACTAGCAAAATTTTAACATAAAAACTAGACAAAAAAATATTTTAGAGAGAGAAAACTTTAGAAAGAGAAGCTCTCTAGCTTGGGAGAGGAAAGGATGAGTGAAAATCTGAAAACTTTGAGGCCTATTTATAGAAGAAGGAGGGGGTTAGGTGTCCAAATATTTACATCATCCATTATGTCACCATTATGTCATAAATCCAATTTTTATTTATTTTTAATCCAATTTAGGGACACATATCTCAAATAGGTGGTGAATCACCTATTTTAGGGTTGGGGACGTGCTCCACCAGCTGTCCCAAGCCTCCATGTGTCAAATTTTATCTGTAGGTGAATTAACCAGTACCGACAAAAACGCTTAAACTTGAAAAATTTAGCTTTTAATATCAAAATAATGTATTTTAATGCAAAACTGGATAAATACATTAATTTTCATCAAAAATAAATTTCTAATAATAAATTTTAATTTTTATTAATTTATTTCAAATTATATGTTTTTATTTTGTATTTTTAAGCTAGAAAATTCATAGAAAATCCATTTTAATTCAATAAATACCAAAATTTGTATCAAAATTCTAAAATTAAATACTTTACCCATAATTAAACTAAAATTACTATTTCCACCCTTTTTGAATGTCAAACCAGTACTGGCTGGCTTATTAGACACGCAAGGGCATTTTGGTCATTTTACACAGAAATTCCAGAAAATTCCCAAAAATGTCCAAAAATATAATTTAATATATATGACATAATTCCAAGCTCAAATTGACATTTTAATGTCAATTGAATATTTTCCTCATGTCAGTTCTTAATGTTGAGAAATAGGGATAAAATTGTCATTTTCTAATTTCTCCAGACTCCGGCTCGGAAAATTATTAAAAATCACGATTAAATAGCTCTTGAGATTTTGAGCAAAATAGTGGGAGTCAGAATTTTAAAATTCATTTCCGATTTTTCAGAATTGTATATAAAAAAACAGTGGAAGAATTAAAATAGGATTATTATATTTTTCACTACTTTTTTTCTCAAAATAAAGTTTTTATAATGAGAGATACTTAATATAAAATTTTCAAAATATTTTGAGGTCAAAAAGTCTCCAATTGGTTCCAACAGTCAACCAGGGGTATTTTTGTCATTTTATAAAAATTATCTCAATTAATTCTAGAAAAATTTCTAAAATTATTATTAATTGTTCTAAATACATTGATGACTTAAAATTTTTTTTAAACATACAGAATAATTTAATATACAAAAGTAGGGGTGTTACATAATGATCCTAGCCTCAAGAACACTTATGTCGCCTCATTGCCAAAAGAAATTCAACCTGAACTCAATAAAGTGGCACAGGCAATCAACAAAGATTTCACAACTCTCATGCTAGGACAAATCCACTAGATGATCCAAGAAGCAGTTGACAAACTGTGCAGACAAAACAAATTCATGACAGATATCATCAACTAGAAGTCCAAGTATTCTAGAGCATGTAGAAAGCCTTATTTGGAAATCAAATGCAAAGAAAAAGATTGTGTCTATTCCTCCAAAAAGAAGAAGAGCCAGAAATTTAACAAAAAAGGCAAAAAGAAAAACTTCAAGTTCTTTAAAAGAAAAAATATAGAGGAAAGAAAAAAGGACAAAGGTGTTTCATTTGCAAAAAGAAAGGTCATTATGCAAAAAACTATCCAAACAAGTCTGAGAAGGCTATAAAGATGATCAATACTCTAAATCTGAGTAAAGAAGATGATGTTGAATCTCTTTATTCAAAACAAAGTTCTGGAGATGAAGATACAACTTTTGCCTTACGAGACTCATCTAGTGAAGTTGATGATACAGATTTAGCCTCAAGTCTAGTATATTCTTTGCTGGAAGCTCAAAATATCACTCCTGTTGTTCCACAACCTTGTGTTGATATGTACATACTACCATCCAAATATGAAAAAGCCATTAAAGCAATTGCTTATATGGATATTGGTGCCTAAAAAAGTATGATGGATCCTGCCATATTACCCATTGATTCATGGAAAAAGGAAGTTGCCTATTTTGTTGCAGTAGATGGAAAGATATTCAAGATAAAGTTAGTCACAAAATATCCCATTGGGATAAAATTCTTTCCAAATTGTGTGGTATGGACCATAATCATTGGAAGTAAACTATCCAACAAAGACATTCTCATTGGAATGGATGTCTATTCAGTAGCTGATAAACTCCAGATCCTTCCTAAAGGGATCAAATTCAAAAGAGAATTCAAGCCTTACTTTGAGACATTAAGGCTTTTTTCTTTATCAGAAGCACCACCATAATATGCTAAAATTAAAGAAAAATTCAGTACACTTTGTGCTAACAGTCATGAAGATTTTTCTCATCCAGATATTCTGTGGAAAAATGAGAGATATTTTACTCAACGCCCATTCAAGATGAATGAAGATATCAATCTTATAAAGGTTACTCATCCAGGAATGAACCCTTTAGATCTACTGTTAGCTAGAAAAGAATGTGATGAGCTTCTCCGTCAAGGACTCATTGAGCCAACCAAGTCTGACTAGGCTTGTCAAGCATTCTATGTAGAAAAGAGATCTGAAAAGCTTTAAGGAAAAAAGAGATTGGTGATAAACTATCAACCACTCAACCATTTCCTCAAAGATGATAAATTCCCAATTCCTAAAGCCTCATCTCTTCCTGTTTTGATCAAAGATGCTCATGTCTTCTCAAAGTTTGACTTGAAATTGGGATTCTGGCAATTAGGTATTGATCCTGCTGATAGATACAAAACAACTTTTTGCATACCAAATGCCCAGTACCAATGGAAAGTCCTTCCTTTTAGCCTAAGGTTGCTCCATCCTTAATTCAAAAAGCCATGACCCGTATTTTTGAACCAATCCTTGATAGTATAATCATCTACATAGATGATATATTGTTATTCTCCAAAGATGAAAATTCTCACAAAGAATTGTTAAACAAATTTGTCATTCTGGCATAAGAGCATGAAATTATGTTCTTTGAAAAAAAATCCATCTTGCCAAAACAGAAGTTAATTTTCTAAGAATGCATTTTCCAAGGATCTTATCAACCTCAGCCTCATATAGCTAAAGAATTACTCAACTTTCTAGATGAAAATTTGACTGTTAAACAAATTCAACAATTTCTTCGAATAGTCAATTATATCTGATGTAACACCCTAAGGGGTATTACCATAACTAAGTCTAGATTTCTAAGAACAAAAAAAGAAAGACTTAAAAACATAGAAACAACATGTTGAAGCGACTCATAAATACAATTATATTTATATAAGAATAATACTATAAAATATCATACATGCCTAATACACCTCATCTATCCCTCGAAGGTGTCATACAAAACATAAAGAGGAATACAAGAAAACACTATAAACTAGACTACGTCTTCTTGCATATAACTCCAAGCTCCATCTGTACATGTCTTCACCTGTATCCTGAAAAAAGGAAAACTTAAAGGAGTGAGACATAATGTCTCAGTGAGTGCTCTAAGGACTCTACGACTGGGTTAGACTCTTTTACTCAGACAATCTTTATCATTTATCTCTTATGGCTTTAAACTCACTAGGTCTCTCATAATTCTCCATACCTATAATCTAGTCTACACCTTTTAATCTTCAATACTTCCTGTGTTAACTACTCTCTCATTCTCCCAACTGTTATATTAGTTTACTATCTTATTCTCAACCAAAGAACTCTTTCTTACCCAAAACCCTCTCTAGTATTTAAACCCTTCATGTTTAGATTTTACTCTTCTTCCTTTTGATATTTAAGGTTGTTCTCTATGGGTCAAGTCTAAGGTCACAGACATTCTAAAATACTTTGAATACTCCCTTAACACTCACCTCAATACCCTCATTTTGTTCTCTCTTACTTGTCTTATACCTTTCTATTACGTTGTGTGGGGATTCACTCTTTCTCTATCTCATTCACAACTATTATTATCCAACTAGAACCCTCACAACACTATCCTAGGGCTTAGCCTCTCACTTATCCTTGAGGTAGCAAACATAATTCTAATTACAAGCATACATTTATTTCACATCTTTTGCCTAATAACTAAACATATGCATCGTTTTGTTTCATCAAACTAGCATAACATACATGCATAACATGAGCACATATACATAATCTTGACAATTTATCACAATGCACAATCACATTTTAACACATGTACACATTACATCATTCGCTTATGAACAAGGTCACATAGACTACACACAATTACGTAGCACAGTTCAACATATCACATTGCAGCAAGATGTATATGCATACTAAGTTCCTAAATCTCTACTCATGCACATGTGGCACCAACCTAAACTTGTCGGAAAGTAGACTAGGAGTAAATGCACGACCATAAGAAGCGTCATCGGTACCGATGCCTTTGGCTCTCACACCTTCAACTAGTATGATATCCCCCGACGACTAGTCAGGGTTACCCAGTTTTGCCAGTACGCCCTAGGTTCATGGGATCAGCATGGACCATTGGAGTTTTCCCAACCAGATAACCCCTAAGGCTAGGGTTAAACAACCCATCACGGCCTCCACCGGCCAGATTCCTACATACTTTCCTCATCACATAACTCAAATGTTATGATGCATGGTCACATGTAATGCTTACAATTTTTCATAGACTTTTATCATGAAACATTGACACAATTTCAAATCACACTCAGTTTTTCAAGGTAAATAACAATCATACATTATAAACTCAACAAGGCATAAAAGAAACAAATAACAATGAGTTTAAAACTTCAAAATAGAGTTCATAGGCACAAAGAACAGAATAGCAAAGGTCGTATCTGCCCAGAAGGACAGAAGTCCCGTTCGGCGGTCCAGCGAACCTGCCCAGCGGGTCTGCGCCTGAACCCAACCCGCCCAGCGGATATTGCACCACGTCCAACAAGTCCGTGTCAGGACCTAACCCGCCTTGTGGGTCCGCGCGCCCAACACCAACGTGGAATCCAGTTCTTGAAGAAAAGTCGCCCAACAGATATTTAATCCCGCCGGGCGGATTCAATGTACTAATTTTAATTTATTTTTTCTATTGTCTTTGGTTTCTAAATGCTCCAAAATAAATAATTAGATTCTTAATCACTCTTCTACATTGATGATTGGTCAATCTAATCTATAATTTCCTTACTCCCTCACAATCTCCTCAGAATCCATCAAATTCCTAAATTTAGGTATAAGGAAGGAAAAAGATAGATAGATGAACAAGAACTACATAAAGAACAAGGAAGGACACGGGGGAGAGCACTCACCTTTAAGAACACGCAAAGCTGAGTCCTAAGGCTTGGGTTTTCTGATTTCTATTCCTTCTCTTTCTCTTCCTCTTTTTCTTCCCTTTTTTCCTCATTCTCTCTAACTTCTTTCTTCTTCTATTTTGTGACGACTAAACCTAACCCTCCTTCTCTATTATCTTCTTATAACATGTGAGTGGGTATGTGGCTTAGTGGGCTTTAGTCCCTTATTGAGCCTAGATGCTCTTTTGGGTTCTATAATAACATTCCTACTAATTTCTAATACTAAGGTGTCGACAACAATAACACTAATAATAATATAATAACAACACCATAACAAATAATTAATAATAATAATAATAACAACAACAACAACAAAAACAACAACAACAACAATAAATATAATAACAATGATAGGAATAATAATAATAATAATAAGTGAACTAATAACAATAACTCTTAAGGCGTCTTTTGTCTAATAACACATAGGAAAGGTCCTACTGAGAGCTACCTCGTGGTTTATTTTTAGTACCTGAAATTTGGGGTGTTACATCCGAGATTTCATTCCCCAAGTAGCAAAATATACCAGCTAACTCTCAAAATTGCTAAAGAAAAATCCCCCACCATGGGGACCAGAACAGATAAAGGCAGTCCAAGAATTAAAGAAGATATCTCAAAATCCTCCAGCATTAAGGATCCCTGGTATAGGGAAAAGGATGTTACAGACTAATGCAAGTGATTATTTCTGGGGTGTAGTGCTTATTGAAGAAATTGACCGTAAAAGATATTATTGTGGTCATGCCAGTGGTCAATTCAAAGAAGCTGAAAAGCACTATCACACTACATTCAAAGAAGTATTAGCTGTCAAAAATGGAATCAAAAAATTTGATTTCCATCTCAGGGGTTACAGTTTTGAAGTCCAAATGGACAGCTCATCATTTCCAAAAATCCTTGATTGCAAAAACAAAATGCCTCCTGATCCTCAAATATTGAGACTGAAAGATTGGTTTTCAAGATACGACTTCACTGTCAACAACATTAAATGAAACCATAACACTATCCCTGATTTTCTCTTAAGACCTTCAAAACATGTCCAAGCCATTACTAGCCTAAACAGTTTTCTATTTATTTTCATGGCTAAACCTTTACCCAACAAAGCCAAAACTATCAAAACCCTTCCTCTAGGATTAAGAGAAACCTCCTCTCTGGAAGAAATACAAAAATTTTCTAAAACTCATTATTTATATTATCTTCACAAGATAATGACAAGCAAACATGCTACACCTGGACCTTTTAATCCTAATACTCCTTTTTTGGGAATTAGAGAATTGTTCTGTGTACCTAGTTTTGATATCAGTGAATACACTTTGGAGTATGTGGTGTATTACTGTTCGGTATTCAATTCCCATTGCATTAATAGTTTTAACCACGTACAACATCCTCATTGATCTAGACAAGCAAGACTATTATTTATGGACCTTATTGGAATGGTTTTCTCCATTAGAATGGTGGAGAACTGAGTTAAGGAAGATTCTTGAATTTGCAGAATTCAAAGGTAAATCAGATGATGTGATATCCAAAATGACAACAATTGCCATCATCCATCGTCCTTATTTCCAGCATTCCAATGGAACCATATGGTCCATAAATGAAGCTTATATATGGGAAACCTTTGATATTTATCTGATGGATTTAAGCTACACAATCCAATTGATGAAACACCTGCAAGAAATCAATGAATATACTGTTCCTCCAGCTAATCCATTCCAACCAAGTTCCCCACATCAACCAAGACCAATAACTCAGACAGACCAAGATGTGGAAATGACAATTGTCAAAAAGGAATCTCCTCTATACTTTGAAGATTCTCAAGACCCCAATGAAGAGATAATGGTATCCCAATGCAGAAATACAATCTGCAAAAGAAATATAATGTATGAAAAAGAAAGATAAGTTGAAACCAACCGTCCATAGTGGTACACGTTGTATGGTAGTGTCACGTATGAAGAATGGCAACAACTAAATTTGACAACCAGCCAGAATTCATGTGATTAAAGCAAGTATGATTAAAGTGTGTACATACTATAAAGTAAAAGTTATCTGTAAAAGTCTTTAAGTGTGCTTGTAAACAATATTCTGTAGTTTGTCTTATTAAGCAATCTTATCTCTTCAGATAAGAATATGCTTTTAGGTGTATAATAGTAACCGATAATCATGGCAGTTGTGATGTAAGCAATGACGTGTGCTTCTTAACCGGCCTTCTCCTCCATCTATAAATAGAGAGAAGTGCTTCAGTTGTAATCAAACCTGATCTACAAAATAAATCCTTTATGTTTATAACCATGAGTTCTTTCTAAGTCTCTTCTTCTCTTTGAAAACCTAGTATAATGTTTCTATCATAATCCCTTCTCATGAGAAGCAAGTATGCTCTACACTTGCCCTTTAATGGGATCTTGTGTATCAGAAAACTTCTGACAACTAATCCATGAATTTATTTACAATCCTTTTATCTTTAAGAATACAGTTGGCGCTGAGCATAAAATGAGTCTGATAGTGGCTAGTGGAAGCCTGAGAAAGACTCTAGAAAATGATGGCTTATGCTATGTTCTTAAGGGTATAAAGGCTCTCGGCCCAACATGGTATAATAAAAAATAAATAGATAAATTTTGAAATAAATTAATAAAAATTAAAATTAATTATTAGAAAATTATTTTTGATGGAAAATAATGTAATTGCACAACTTCACATTAAATTGCATTATTTTGATATTAGAAGCTAATTTTTCAAGTTTAGGTGATTTTATTGGTCTCAACTAATTTACCTACAGATAAAAATTGATACGTGGAAGCTAGGGACAGCTAGTGGAGCATGTCCCCAACCATAAAATAGGTGATTCACTACCTATTTGGGTTATATGTCCCTAAAATTAATTAAAAAAAATTAAAAATAGCTTTTATTGCATCATCACTTTTGTTATTTTGAGGACACCTAATCCATCCTTCTCCTCTATAAATACTGTAACGTTGTGTTTTTCCTAATGTATGATTTAGTGTTTTAATAACTAAAAGTGGAAATATAATATGAGTTTTGGGTGATTAAAATGAACAAATAAGTTGTTGTGGTATGAGTGTTGTTATATGTTGGTTTTTTGGAATTCTTGTCTTATTTTAGGGGATTGAGAAAAATGTTGTTCTTGAGCCAAAATGAGAGTGTAGCTGTGTTATATGGGTTATTGAGAGAAATAGCAAGTGATGGACTGTAACACCCTAAGGAGTATTACCGTAACTAGGTCTAGATTTCTAAGAACAAAAAAAAAAAAAAAACTTAAAAAGGTAGAAACAACATGCAAATGCTACTCATAAATATAATTAGATATTACATACAAACAGTACAATAAAAAAAAGCATACATGTCTATTACAACTCATCTATCACTCAAAGGTGTCACACAAAATATAAAGAAGAATACAAAAACACAACGTAAATTAGGCTACGTCTTCTTGCATGTGACTCCAAGCTCCATCTGCACATGTCTGTACCTGTATCCTGAAAAAGGAGAAACTTAAAAGAGTGAGACATAATATCTCAGTAAGTCCTTTAAGAGTCCTATGGTTAGGTTTTCTACTCAGACAACCTTCATCACTTATCTCTCATGGCTTTAGCCTCACTAGGTCTCTCATAATTGTCCATACCTATGGTCAAGTCTACACCTTTCAATAGCAATACTATAACACCCCAAATGTTATAAGAAGAGAATAGAGAAGGAGGATTAGGTTTAGCCGTAAAAAAAAAAAGAAAAAGAAAGACGGTAGAGAGAATAAGGAGAAAAAGAAGAAGAGGAAGAGAAAGAAGAGGAATAGAAAGCAGAGAACCCAAACCCTAAAACTTAGCTTTGCATATCCATAAAGGTGAGTGCTTTCCTTGTGTCCTTCCTTGTCCTTTATGTTGTTATTGTTCATCTATCTATCTTTTTCCCTCCTTATACCTAAATTTAGGAATTTGATGGATTTTGAGGGGATTGTGAGGGAGTAAGGGAATTATAGATTAGATAGACTAATTATCAATGTAAAAGAGTGATTAAGAATCTAATTATCTATTTTGGAGCAGTTAGAAACCAAAGACAATAGGAAAATAAATTAAAATTAGTACCTCAGATTCGCCTGGCGGGATTAGATAGCCGTTGGGCAACTTTTCTTCAAGAACTGGATTTTGCGTCGGCACTTGGCGCGCGGACCCGCTGGGCGGGTTGGGCCCTGATGCAGACCTGCTAGGTCCGCTGGACCACCGGGTGAATACGACCTTTGCTATTCTGTTCTTTGTGCTTATGAACTCTATTTTGCAGTTTTTAACTCATTGTTATTTGTTTCTTTTATGTCTTGTTGAGTTTATAACGTATGATTGTTATGTACCTTGAAAAAAACTGAGTGTGATATGAAATTGTGCCAATGTTTCATGATAAAAGTCTGTGAAAAGTTGTAAGCATTACATGTGACCATGCATCATAACATTTGAGTTATGTGATGAGGAAAGTATGTAGGAATCTGGCCAGTGCAGGCTGTGATGGGTTGTCTAACCCTAGCCTTGGGGGTTATCCGGTTGGAAAAACTCCAATGGTCCATGCTGATCCCATGGAGCCAGGGCATACTGGCAAAACTAGGTAACCTTGACTAGTCGCCGGGGGATATCATACTAGTTGAGGGTGTGAGAGCCAAAGGCATCGGTACCGATGACGCTTCTTATGGCTGTGCATTTACTCCTAGTCTACTTTTCGACAAGTTTAGGTTGGTACCACATGTGCATGAGTAGAGATTTAGGAACTTAGTATGCATATGCATCTTATTGCAATGTGATATGTCGAACTGTGCTACGTAATTGTGTGTAGTCTATGTGACCTTGTTCATAAGCGAATGATGTAATGTGTACACGTGTTAAAATGTGATTGTGTATTGTGATAAATTGTCAAGATTATGTATATGTGCTCATGGTATGCATGTATGTTATGCTAGTTTGATTAAACAAAACGATACGTATGTCTAGTTACTAGGCAAAAGATGTGAAATAAATGTATGCTTGTAATTAGAATTGTGTTTGCTACCTTAAGGATAAATGAGAGGCTAGGCCCTAGGATAGTGTTGTGAGGGTTCTAGTTGGATAATAATAGTTGTGAATGAGATAGAGAAAGAGTGAATCCCCACACAATGTAATAGAAAGGTATAAGACAAGTAAGAGAGAACAAAATGAGGGTATTAAGGTGAGTGTTAGGGGAGTGTTAAAAGTATTTTAGAATGTCTATAACCTTAGACTTGACCTATAGAGAACAACCTTAAATATCAAAGGAAAAAGAGTAAAATCTAAACATGAATGGTTTAAATACTAGAGATGGTTTTGGGTAAGAAAGAATTTTTAGGTTGAGAATGATATAGTAAACTAATATAATAGTTGGGAGAATGAGAGAATAGTTAACACATGAAGTATGGAGAATTATGAGAGACCTAGTGAGTTTAAAGCCATGAGAGATAAATGATGAAGGTTGTCCGAGTAGAAGAATCTAACCTAGTTGTAGAGTCCTTAGAGCACTCACTGAGACATTATGTCTCACTTCTTTAAGTTTCCCCTTTTTTAGGATACATGTGAAGGCATGTATAGATGGAGCTTGGAGTCACGTGCAAGAAGACGTAGTCTAGTTTATAGTGCTTTCTTGTATTTCTCTTTATGTTTTGTATGACACCTTTGAGGGATAGATGAGGTGTATTAGGCATGTATGATATTTTATAGTATTATTCTTATATGAATATAATTGTATTTATAAGTCGCTTCAATATGTTGTTTCTATGTTTTTAAGTCTTTCTTTTTTTGTTCTTAGAAATCTAGGCTTAGTTAGAGTAATACCCCTTAGGGTGTTACAAATACTTCTTGTTAACTCCTCTCTCATTCTCACAACTGTTATACAAGCTTACTATCTCATTCTCAACCTAAGAACTCATCCTCATTACTTGTATTTTCTTACCCAAAATCCTCTCTAATATTTAAACCCTTCATGTTTAGATTTTACTCTTTTTCCTTTTGATATTCAAAGTTGTCTCTAGGGGTCAAGTCTAAGGCTACAAACATTTTAAAATACCCTTGACACTCCATTAACACTTACATTGATACTCTCATTTTGTTCTCTATTACTAGTCTCATACCTTTCTATTACGCTTAATGGGAATTCACCCTTTCTCTATCTCTATCACAACTATTATTATCTAACTATAACCCTTATAACACCATCCTAGGGTCTAGCCTCTCACATATCTATAAGGTAGCAAGACAATCCTAATTACAAGCATACATTCATCTCACATCCTTTGCCTAGTAACTAGACCTTCGTTTTATTTTATCAAACAAGAACAACATACATGCATAATATGATCACATATCCATAACTTTAACACTTCATCACAAGACATAATTACATTTTTACATGTGTACACATTACATCAATCGCTCATGAACAAGGTCACATACACTTCACATAGTTACAACGTAGCACACTTTAACATATCACACTACAACAGGATGCATATGCATGCTATGCTCCTAAATCTCTACTGATGCACGTGTGGTACCAACTTAAACTTGTCGAAAGGTAAACTAGGAGTAAATGCATGGCCATAAAAAGCGTCAATGGTACCGATGCCTTTGGCTTTCGTACCCTCAACAAGTATGATATTCCTCGGTGACTAATCAGGGTTACCCAGTTTTGCCAGTACGCCTCAGCTCCATAGGATCAGCATAGACCATTGGAGTTTTCCCAACTGAATAACCCCCAAGGCTAGGTTTAGACAACCCATCACGGCCTCCACTAGCTAGATTCTTACATACTTTCCTTTTCACATAACTCAAATGTTATGATGCATGGTCACATACAATGCTTACAGCTTTTCATAGGCTTTCATTACAAAACATTGGCACAATTTCATATCACACTCAGTTTTCTCCAGATAAATGACAATCACACAATATAAACTCAATAAGGCATAAAAAAAGAGAAGCAACAATGAGTTAAAGACTACAAAAGGGAGTTCACAAATGGAAAACAGAATAGCCAAGGTCGTATATGCCCAGCGGGCCAAGAGGGCCGCCCGACGGTCACGCCAAGACCCAACCCGCTCGGCAGATCCACGCAAGGACCTACCATGCTTGCTGGGTTCTATATCCTGCTCGATGGGTTTGGGCGCCCGACGAACAGCGTAGTTGCCCGGCGCCAACTTTTTGAAAATAAGTCACCCAGTGGCTATCTAACCCTGCCAGGCGGATCCAAGGTACGAATTTTGATTTCTTTTTCCTATCGTCTTTAGCTTTTAAATACTCCAAAACAAATAATTAAATTCTCACTCACTTCTTCTACCTTAATAATTGGTCAATCTAATCTATAAACTCTTCACTCATTCACAATCCCCTCAAAACCCATCAAAACCCTAACTTAGGCATAAAGAAGGGGAAAGGTAAATAGATAAACAAGACACCACATAAAGGACAAGGAGGGACAAGGGAGAGAGTACTCACCTTTAGAGACATACAAAGTTGAGTTCTAGGGCTTGGGTTCTCCGGTTTCTATTCTTCCTCTTTCTCTTCCTCTTCTTTTTTTTCACCTCATTGTCTCTACCTTCTTTCTTCTTCTATTTTGTGATGGCTAAACCTAATTCTCTTACCTTATTCTCTTCTTATAACATGTGGGTAGGTATGTAGCTTAGTGGGATTTAGTCTCCTATTGGGCCTTAGATGCTCTTTTGGGTTCCATGATAACATTCCTACTAATTTCTAATACTAAACTTTTAATAATAATAACAACTTCTACAACAACAACAATAACAATAAATATAATAATAACAGTAATAGGAACAATAATAATAATAAGAGATATAATAATAACAATAACTCTTAAGGCGTCTTTTATCCAATAACACATGATACTAAGAGCTACCTTGTGGTTTCTTTCTAGTACCTAAAATTTAGGGTGTTACATGGACCAGTTGTGAGTAATGGGGAGTGAGTAGATGCACCATGGGCTTTAGTGGGCCCAAGGCTCTCGTGAGGCCTAAAGAGGTTTTAAGTTTGCCTAAAACCCAATTTCATCTCATTTTTCCCTTCCTTTCTTTCTTTCTCTCTCTCAAACTCTTTCATTCTCTCAATCTCTCTCAAACCTATCAAGTGTGTATAACAAGATTTCAAGCTTTGATTTTCTTCCCTTGTGCTGAGAGGGGTAGATTTCTTGAAGATTTGGCACAAGAGTTCGTTTTCCCCCATCTTCCTCTTCCCCAAAATTCGGATTTGGAACTCCTAGTTGTAAAGGAAGCTTACATTAGTTGAATACTCGTTATATGAACGTAGTTGTATGCACATATGGGTGTGGATTGGACTAAAACGTGTGATTTGGCTAAGTTTGGTAGAATTATTGTTGAAAATGGGTTTGCTATTTTCGTGGATGATTTGCGTTGAAATGTTGCATGGATTGTTGTATGTGTTTAGTATGTTGTTGTGTGGTCGTATTTAGCCTCTGTGGGATCGATTTGGGGTAGGAGCGAGTAGAAAGTTTGGATTTTGGGTTTTCTCGTAGGGTATTTTGTTACTACTGTCTAGTGGTCGCTGAGTGATCCATTGATTTGCTGAGCGAGTGTTCTTGAGTGGTAGAAATGGCTGTAGCATAAAAGAGATTTGCTGCATGAAATGTGGTTCACTGAGCAAGTGTTCATAGAAATCTAAAATTTTTCCAAAAGAACATTCGCTCAGTGAGCATGTGGCTCGCTAAACAAGTGTGAGTATTCTAGAATACCTGGGAGCAATTCACTGAGCGAATGCCAGGCTCGCTGAGCGAATTGGGAGCCCTAGAGAGTGATGCTCTCTGTTGCAAGTGAGTCACTGCGCGAATAACAGGTTCGCTGAGTGAGGAGTGGGTGTACAGGTTCTGGCTACTCTCTGGAGTGGCTCGTCACTGAGAGAGCAGGTGGTTCGCTGAGTGAAATGTGGTCGATAGGAATTTGGAGAAAGTCCTTGAAACAGATTCGTTGAGCGACTCCAGTTGTCGCTGAGTGAGTAACCCTAATTCATTGAGCAAAACTCATGGTCGTTGAGCGAAAAGCCTTCGCAGGGGAAGTTGGTCCTCTGTAACAAGGGTCTTTATTGAGCGAGCATGTGGGTCCTTGAGCGAATAGGAAGTCCTGTTGTTGAACAATTTTAAAAGTGTAGTTATGTGAGGCTTGATTGAGAAGGACTCCTAGTATGAGTCTAAGGTTGAGAATGTGGGAAGAGTGACAAGTTGCTTGGATAGGACCTCCACTCGTCATAAGTGTTGTCGTTTGGGTTTTACCCATTAGATGTGGACTGCTTAGATAGGGCCCTAGAGTGGTAGGTTGCTTGGATAGGACCTCCACCTGTTGACCATGCTTGAGGGTGGAATGGGCCTGTATGGTGTTGGTAGTGGTTGTGGACCACGTGTGGTGCTGGTCAAGTGTAACATCGCTATTTTTGGGTAATAGAAATAAGAATATATTTATGGTTAAGGTTTCTCATAGGCAACAATAATAATAATTACCCTTATATTAGAATGTTATAGGAATAAGATAATAGGACCTTGTGTAACGACCCACTGCCGTTGCATAACAACTTTTCTACTTCATCTCTTGGAAGGCTTCTTTTAATAATGATATTAGATTAAGTATTATAAAAATACATCTTTGTTTTTCGCTTTCTTCATCTTTAGAGATAATAATAGAGAAAACTATTCATTCCAACCAAAATAGTTACATCAATGTATACATCAAGAAATCAAAAGAGAATACATACACCAACATTATTAAACATTTTTATATCAATAAATATCGGATACAAAACACTCTCTCTATAGCTGGTCACACTTTACATTCTTTTAATAGAAATAAACAATAAAAGGAATATCAATTCCTCTAAAGGAACAAAAGTAACCCTCCATACTTGTTCCATCTCCCCACTGGCTGAGGCGAAGCTTCATCATCAATTAAGAGAAGCTAAACCTGCCAAAAACTCAACCATTTGTTCCCACGCCAAAGACGTAATCATCACAGGCACGAACCACACGTGCAAACAATGCAAGGGTAAGCTTACTTAAAATAATAAAATATATATTTTAAAAGTAAAGTAATAGAAAAATCCATTCATTCCATATCAATAATCAAACATAGAATAGCAACAATGTCAACAATAAGGCACTATCCACACCTCTACCACCACCTCCAACCAAAATAGTAACCCCGACAATAAACTACCACAACAACTATATTACCTCTGCTACCAACATACATCACAACCACAATTACCAAGAAATTATAATAACAATGACAACATTACCACCACCAACATCATTAGTTACAGACGAAAACTTCATTTATATATAAAAATTCAAATAAAATTTCATGATATATAGTCACATTCTTCCTTAATGATATCAATCACCATACTAATGCATGACAACGCTACTCCCGAGAGATTTCTACATATCAGGCGATCAGCCAGGTCTTATCCCCTACCATGGCCTTCCAAGCAGCATTTAGGGATTGCCAAACTTTGATCAGTTGGATAAGCTTATGGTTGTCAGGATAAGTGTATGTGGGTGGTGGTATACCGTGACACAAGGCCTGCATTGCCTTGGCCCCACTACGAGATCAACCATCCATTTATCCCTTAGGCCCATCTTTCAGACCCCACTTCTTATCTAGGCACTAGGTTGGAGGCCCGTTTGAGCCGCAGCTCCGTTCACCCCCAACTTCTATGCCTACCCGCATACGGCATGAGGCCTATACAACCTCAGCCAATAATATATGCATGTCAATGCATGTATCACCACAACAATCAACTCAACCACAACCATTCATAATATCCATAGGTACATATATATATCAATATATCATCACAACCATCCACTCAACAACAACAATCAACACATCATACATATGTGTATCAACATATCACCACGTGGCCTACTTAGCACCACCTATGGTCTAACAATCCCCATCAACCCCATGCAGGCCCTATCTAAGCAGCCAACACCTCGTGAGGAACAATATCATACATCACAAGCGAAGGTCCTATCTAAGCAACCTTCCACTCAACTACCACTTTCCAACAATTTATCAAACCAATCCATAACAAAATTAAAGAAAACCAAGAACTAAGTTTGGAAGAATAACAACAAATGGTGGTTCTATCTAAGCAACCTTCTATGTCAACACATACCCAACAACAATTCAATCACAATACACCGCATCAATAACAAAGTTCATACTTTCATTTCAAATGCATGATCCATAATAACAAAAGCTCACACATTCATTTCACATCAATACCAAGCCTTTTAAACCAAGCATACATGAAAAATATGTCTTTCCTTTAAAGTTAAACATTTTCCAATATTTTAAAGGATCACACCTAAACATCAAATTCAAGGCAATCAACTACCTTTCACATTCTTATTTGGACTCAATTCTCATTCAAGAAAATCAAATTTTCATTCACCACAACATGTCGCCCGACGAGAGGAATCTGTCGCTCGGCGGCGTTCTTCCAGAAACCCCATTCTGGGCTAAGGTAGAACGTCACCCGGCGGGGTGAAGCTGTCACCCGGCGACACCTACGACGCGAATAGGGTATATGGGTGCAATTCTTCAATTCCGTGGCTTTTAATTGCTATACAATCATTCCAAATCAATTCTAACCATTTTTAATGCATTTCTAACCGATTATACGAAAATTTTTAGCTATAAACAACCTCAAATCTCAAAATCCCTTTTTGAATCCCATTTTTCCCCAAAACTTACATACGCAAGATTTTCACCAAAATCAATCGATTCCAAAGCGTTAAATCAACATATCAACGACCACAAACATGAAATCAAACAATAGTAAGCTTCCTTTACCTCTAAGACTTCCAAATCTGAAAGTTGGAAAGATGAGGATAAGAAAAGGAGACCTTTGAGCCAATCTTCCAAGAAATCCACCCTCTGCACTCAAGAACACGAAATCGGGGTTGAGAAACCTCTAACACCCCTAACTAACTCAAGAAATCTCGAGAGAAATAGAGAGAGATGAAGAAAAGAGAGAGAAGAGATGAGAGAGAAAGTGAAGAGAGAGAAAGTTTAGAGAGAGAGGGAGAATGGGAGAATGAAGGGGAAATCCCCCCCTTCCTTCCTTATATATTCAACCTCCCCAGAGCTCTCGCACGGACTTTTGGCTAACTGAAGCCTAAACCTCACCAAACCACTGCTCTTATTCCAAAACCGATCTAACTCAACTGTTTTTCTCCCAAAATCCAACATCACACTCACAGCATACCCACATTGGCTCAAGCAAACATCTCAAGTTTCCTAATTATCACACCAAACAATAAACCAATAGCATTCAACCCCACCTTTATGTTTCTTAAAATTTCAACTTTAATGGTCCATGCATAGCACCACAAAATTGACACCAAGTATCTCAAAAACAGGGGAGAATAAGAAGTTTTGTCGCCCAGCGCCACAGACTTGTCGCTCGGCGCCAACATCCCCGAGAGCATCAGTGAAAATCAACGAAGATGTCGCCTAGCGCCACTTTCTGTCACTCGGCGACAGAATCTGTCACTCGGCGACAGAATCTGTCACTATAGACAAAATTTCTGTTGCTAAATTGAAAATTTTGTCGCTAATTGATAGCATTCTGTCAACTGTCACCCAACGCCAAATCACGACTTTTGTGGTTCGCAGAAAGATGATCCATGTCGTTTTTGACCAAATCAATCCATCACAAGCATCACAAAACAATTCTAGACACTTTTAGTTATTAAAATACTTAATCACGCATTAGGAAAAACAAGATGTTACAGCTTGAACGGGACTCTGAGATCGAAGATGGGCCAGAGGCCCATCAAGCCCACTCACACACACGGTTTATATAGGAGAAAGAAGGAAGAGTTAGAGAGAGAAACTGAAAGAAAAGAGAAAAGAAGAGAGAGAAAGAGAAAGAAGAGAGAAGAAAGGAGGAGAAGAGAAATAGGAGCAAAGATCTCCAATCCTGGATCGTGCATCCCTGAGGTGAGTGCTTCCTCCTTGTCCTTCCCTACCCTTTTGATTGTTGATTATATCCCCCTTTCTCCCTTGTTTCCTTTAAATCCCAAGTTTGGGTTTTTATGGGTTTTTGATGATTAAGCATGATTGAGGGGTTTATTTGGTGGATTAATCGGCTAGAAATATAATAGAAGTGTTTTGGGATTGTTTATGGTGATTTGAAATGGTTGTATAGCAATTAAAAGCCAAAGGAATGAAAATCGCAGTCCATATATATCCCTGTTTACGTTGAGCACCCGCTGGGCAAGACTTTCACTCACTAGGCGAGATTGTGCTATTCCGCTGGGCGAGATTGTTTCATCCGCTGGGCGAGATAAGGCTGTTGTGAGTAAAAATTAGCATGTGTCAACATATCACCACAACCATCAACTCAACTACAACAATCATCATATCATATATATATGTATTAACATATCACCACGTGACCTACTCAACACCACCTGTGGTCCAACAATCACCATCAACCCCATGTAGGCCCAATCCAACCTCTTGCATGGTCAACAGATAAGATATCTCATTATCACAACACTCTACAACTAGTGGAGGTTCCTACTTAGGCAACCTTCCACTCAACTACCACTTTCTTACAAATTCTCACACAACAAAACAGAATTACATGCTCGCTCAGCGAGTACCTTTCATATAGGGAGCACACTCTCCCTTTCGAAGATTCTCGCTCAGTGAGTATAAGTCTCGCTTAGCGAGATCAATTCCAGAGAGCAACCAACTCTCAAGAAGAATTCTTGCTTAGCGAACATGTAACATCCCCAATTTTGGGTAATAGAAATAAAAATATATTTATGGTTAAGGTTTCTCATAGGCAACAATAATAATAATTACCCTTATATTAGAATGTTATAAGAATAAGATAATAGGACCTTGAACGGGACTCTGAGATCGAAGATGGGCCAGAGTCCCATCAAGCCCACTCACACACACGATTTATATAGGAGAAAGAAGGAAGGGTTAGAGAGAGACACTGAAAGAAAAGAGAAAAGAAAAGAGAGAAAGAGAAAGAAGAGAGAAGGACGAGGATCATATCACATGATCATTCTTCAACTATAACTATAGCTTACATAATTATTTTATAATTTTCTAATTTATGGTGTCTTTGGTGAAGCTCTTATAGTTAACCAATAGCACGTTGGTCATTTTTGTAAGAACTCTAAAAATTTCCAGAAAATTTCTAGAAATTATTTTTATCTTTCTAAATATTTTTCTAAGCTTAAAACTTAATTTCACTAAATTTTTAAACTACTTTTCTAATTATTTTTAATTTCTATCACCTCAAGACAATTTAATTATTTTTATTATTTCCCAGATTTGATGTGTGCGAGGAGTGGTCTATGGGTAATACTAGAAATGCAAAAACAAATAAAAAATTAGTTAATCTCAAAATGTAAAATCAAAAGAAAAGATAGTTCATCATTAATGTGTTTCTTGTTAGTTCCGAGAACAAGAGACAAATAGGGAAGTAAGGAGAAAAAAGAGATATAAAATCTAAACGTATTTATTTTTACAAAAAATAATCAAAAACTTATTGTTCTATTCTACTTAGTTCAATCATTTAGTTAGTCTACTTTTTAAACTCTTGTCCAATTCTTTTGCACACATAAAATGTAAACATAAAATAATGTATTATAATCTAACAAAATTCCTTCCCAAATGTTTAAATCTCAACTTTCCTTAATTTAGTATAAATTTATAAATTAAGAAAACATAGTTAATGAACCAAACATGTTTCCAAAATTCTTATATTCAAATCAAAAATAAATTTCAGAGTAATATAAAAATGAAACTAAAATATTGCAGTAAGATTTACACTTATGTTATTAGTATCTTTCCCTTTTGCTAATTAAATTAAGGCTTAAATAAATTTTTCGTCCCTATAAAAAGGGGAGTTTTGCTTTTAGTCCCTTTTTTTTTTTTTCATTTTTGTCTCTAATATTGTTTTATTTCATTATGGTCTCTACCTTCAAGTTTGTCTGTTAAAGTTAATGGAAAAAATTACAAGGACCAAAATAGGAAACGCAGACAATTATAGGGACTAAACAGTTATTAAGACCAAATTTATAAAAATTAAGCATTCAAAAACAGTGCAAAATGCGATTATGGAGAGCAGAAAAATTAAACCTATGATGAATGTATTAGTAACCTGCTAAAAAAATTATAAAAAATAAACTTTAAACATACAACTTCGTAGATTTGATGATTTAAAAAAACTATAAAAGTAAATTAAATCGACATCCTCTGAAGTTTCTTCCAATTTCCCTTGTTTTTTCTCCTTTTTTTTACTCCTACACTGACCCCCTTAATTATTTAAAAAACATTACACAACTGCTCCTTATACATTACACTCACACCCATTATACATTATACTAACACCCTGTGTGTAACACCGTGTTTTTCTTAATGTATGATTAAGTGTTTTAATAACTAAAAAGTAGAAATTTGATATGTAATCTAGGTGATTAAAAGAGATAAATGAATTGTTGTTATGTATGATATGTTGCATGTAGTGATGGTCTAATGTTGGTTTGAAATTCTAATTTGAATATAGGAAACTTGAGATATGTGCTTGAGCCAATTTGGATATGTTGTGAGAGTGATTTCGGACTTTTGAGAGAAAACAGTTAAGTTAGACCAGTTTTGAGATAAAGGAAGTGGCTTGGTGAGGTTTAGGCCTCAGTTGGCCAAAAGTCCGGGTGAGAGCTCCGGGGAGGTCGGATGTATATAAGGAAGGAAAGGGGGATTTCCTTTTCATTCTCTCATTTCTTTCTCTCTCTACACTTTCTCTCTCTCCAATTCTCTCTCAATCTCTCTCTAGAAATCTGAAATTGATAAGTGTGTTAGAAGATTTCCAAGCCCGACTTAGTGATTGTGGTAAGGAAAGGAACGATCCTAGCTAGATTTTGGCTCAAGAACACCGGATTCTCAAGGAACCTAAATTCAAATTTAGGAACTTTTAAAGGTAAGGGAAGCTTACAAATCGGTTGTTTTGTGTTAATAATTGTTGGTATGCTGATTTCTTGCCTTATAATCGGTTGAATTTTTGTGGATGTTGCCATTTTGTTGGATTTGGGTGAAAATGGGTTTTGGGGGAGAAATTTTGAGATTTGGATGAAAAATTGATGATTTTGTGATGAAATGTTGAATTGATTGTATGATTTGATTTGTATCAACTTGGTTGAGGTGGATTGAGATTGTTGGAACACCATTGATTTGAAAATCTATGTTAATTGGTTGAAAAAGTTGAGTTTTCTTCGAAGAGAATCGCGTTTTTTTCGAAAATCCTTGTAGATAGTCGATTATGGGCATCTGATAATCGATTATTTAGAGTTTCAGAAACTGTTTTCGAGATTTGGTTTCGAAAATAATTGATTATGCAATTGGACAATCGATTATCTATTGTTCAAAAAAAAATTATTTCTAATTTTGCTACGAAAATAATCGATTATGGAAGCCCATAATCGATTATCTCTGCTAAAAAAATGAAATCTAATGCATTTTTGCTATAGTACATAATTTTTTGCTACAATACATAATCTGTTATTCCAGAACTGAATGTATTATTTTAGATTTTAAAGTTTTCATCTCAAATTGTGAAATGTTATGAATTTCAAGATTTGTTAATCTTCCAAATGGTTTTCAAAGAAGGTTTGGTTTTCAAATTTTAGTTGATTGTTGGATTTGGTTGTGAAGTGGAAGGTTGCTTAGATAGGACCTCCATTTGATGTGTATGATATTATTGTATGAGGTTTCTCATGGGGTGGGCTGCTTGGATAGGGCCTTACCTGTTGACCATGCAAGAGGCCGAATTGGGCATGCATAGGGTTGATGGTGACTGTTAGACCACAGGTGGTGCTGAGTAGGCCACGTGGCATTATGTTGATACATATATATGATATGATGACTGTTGTGGTTAAGTTGATGGTTGTGTTGATATATATACATACATACATATATATAATATAATGATTGTTTGGTAGAGTTGGTTTTTGTGGTGACACATGCATTGGCATGCATATGTTGTTGGCTGAGGTTGTGTGAGCCTCAAGCTGTGTGCGGGCAGGCATATAAGGTGGATGGTGACTAGAGTTGGTACTCAGATAGGCCTCCAACCTAGTGCCTGGATAAGAAGTGGGGTCTTAAAGTTGGGCCTAGGGGATGAATGGATGGGTAATTCCGCAAGGGGCCAAGGCAGTGCAGGCCTTGTGTCGTGGTATACCACCACTCACATACACTTATCCTGACAATCATAATCTTATCCAACTGATCAGAGTTTTGGCAATCCCTGAATGGTGCTAGATGGCCATGGTAGGGGATAAGACCTGACTGATTGCCCGAAATGTAGAAAATCTCTCAAGAGTTGTGTCATTCATATATTGACATATGGGGTTGACAACATAGTATGTGATGTTGTGCGTGATATGTAACACCCATTCATATTAATTTAGTTATTAAGTTTAAGTAAATAAAAATGCATGTAAAATTTTTCTAGTTTTAAAAGAAATTCCAAACTTAACAGAATTTGGAAATGGTAATAAAATATGAAAGATATATATATATATTTCGTAAAACTGTACATCATGGTTTGAGTAATACATAACAGTCAGCAAACAAAAGTACATCGAAATACATATACTACCTAGCTCACTATATACATCAAAAAGATCCTATACAGAGCAGTATTTATCTACCCTATCCCTTATACAAAAAGAAAATACTATAGATCTTCAGGTCCTGCCCCGTTGAAATGTTCTTTATCTTGTACTCAGCATCACAGAGCGTTAATGTCGTCTTCAATAATCACGACAAATCATACACAAAAGAAAATAATGGAGTGAGGTGTTTTGTTCTAAAATCACTTTTACATGTATGGTAGGAAATCTACCATAAAACAAAGATAAACACAACCGACAACACAAGAGATTCTAAGGTTCATTCTAAGTTGCATCCGACTACCCTTGATTAGGTATGGATCCATACTTCCCATTAGTGGATAATAGTTCTCAACAAAACCTGGGAAGTGACTGGGAGTACATATACCTTTCTCAACACCATCACATGGTACAGTCCTCATCATCATTGAGGAACAAAATAATAATTTAGGATATCCATTCTAAGGTTCATTCTAAGTTGCATCCGACTACCCTTGACTAGGTATGGATCCATACTTCCCATTAGTGGATAATAGTTCTCAACAAAACTTGGGAAGTCACTGGGAGTACATATACCTCTCTCAACACCATCACATGGTACAGTCCTCATCATCATTGAGGAACAAAATAATAATTTAGGATATCCATTTATAGAGGTATACTCTCAAACCAATCCTGGAATGCTGAGCAATTGTCGGGGTTATCAAGTTTGGTCAGGCGAATATCCCGGCTCAAGGGTGCTACCCTGGCCATTGGGACCTTCACCACTCGATGCCTACCCCCAAGACCTCTACAAGTGGATCCCTGCCTTTCATTCCTCAGCGTACCAAACTGTGGCTTCCCTAACAGGGTGCCATGCCACTACATGTCACTTGCTTTACATTACTCACTAAACTATCAATTCCTAACTTCTCAAGCAGAGGTTTCCCTGGTCTTATTTAATTTGAGCACTAGTACAATCAACATTTCTGCCTTATTTTGCAGAAATTACACAATACTAAAATTTTAATAGAATAACGACATAGCAATTATAGTATAATTACTAAAATTTTGGCAGAATAACAACTAAATAAATACATTTCAATTTTCTAAAATTGAGTAGAGTAACAACTTAGCAAGTGCATTTTAATTTTCTAAAATTGAACAGAGTAACAGCTTAGCAAGTATAATTTAATAATTTAAATTTGAGCAGAGTAACAATTTAGTAATTATGATTTAATAATCTAAATTTGGGCAGAGTAACAACTTAGCAAAAATTAAAGTTTAACATTAAACAATAATAACAATAATAAAACTTAAGCCTAAACGGGTTTAGGGGAAAACCCTTCCTACCAACATGCAAAATAACAATAATTTAGAACCAACCCCACTCCCCCCATTACCTCTAAGATAATTGATGGAGAGGATGAAATTGTTGATGTAGAGCTCCTACAAAGAGAACTTTACTAGTTGTTGGAAAACTAGTAAAATTTTAACATAAAAACCAAATAAAAGAAAATTTCTAGAGAGAGAAGATTTTAGAAAGAGAGGCTCTCTAGCTTATGGAGGAGAAGGATGGTGAAAATATTCTCCATGGATGGTGGTATTTATAGAGGAAAAGGGGGCTTAGGTGTCCCACCATTTTACATCATCCATTATGTCACTATTATGTCATAAATCCAATTTTTATTTATTTTTAATCCAATTTAGGGACGCATATCTCCAATAGGTGGTGAATCACCTATTTTAGGGTTGGGGACGTGCTCCACCAGCTGTCCCAAGCCTCCATGAGTCAAATTTTATCTATAGGTGAATTAACCGGTACCGATAAAAATGCCTAAACTTGAAAAATTAGCTTTTAATATCAAAATAATGTATTTTAATGAAAAAATGAACAAATACATTATTTTTCATCAAAAATAAATTTCTAACAATAAATTTTAATTTTTATTAATTTATTTCAAATTATATGTATTTATTTTGTATTTTTAAGCTAGAAAATTCATAGAAAATCCATTTTAATTCAATAAATACCAAAATTTTTATCAAAATTCTAAAATTAAATATTTTACCCATAACTAAACTAAAATTATCATTTTCACCCTTTTTGAATGTCAAACCAGTACTGGCTGACTAATTAGACACGTAGGGGCATTTTGGTCATTTTACACAGAAATTCCTAAATTCCAAAAATTTCCAAAATTATATTTTAATATATATGACATAATTCCAAGCTCAAATTGACATTTTAATGTCAATTGAATCTTTTCCTCATGTCAGTTCTTAATGTTGAGATATAGGGACAAAATTGTCATTTTCTAATTTCTCCGGGCTTCAGCTCGGAAAAATTATTAAAAATCACGATTAAATAGCTCTTGAAATTTTGAGCAAAATGGTGGGAGTCAGAATTTCAAAATTCCTTTCCGATTTTTTCATAATTGTATTGCCAAATATTATAAAAAAACAGTGAAAGAATTGAAATAGGATTATTATATTTTTCACTACTTTTCTCTCAAAATAAAGTTTTTATAATGAGAGATACTTAATATAAAATTTTCAAAATATTTTGAAGTCAAAAAGTCTTCGGTTGGTTCTCACAGTCAACCAGGGGTATTTTTGTCATTTTATAAAAATTATCTCAATAAATTCTAGAAAAATTTCTAAAATTATTATTAATTGTTATAAATACATTGATGACTTAAAAACAATTTTTAAACATACAGAATAATTTAATATATAAAAGTAGTGGTGTTACATGATATACTGTAATGTATGTAGACCCATTTATTTGATGATTTGGTTTCCATATTGATGTGAATAATGATTTTGATTATGTTGGATTAAATATTATATGTTGATCTTTGTTTCGTAAGCTTATCCTTGCCTTGTATTGTTGTTGGTTGGATGTCTTGTTGCTGTTGTTGTGTTGCTGTGATTGTGATGATCACATCATTTTGGCGTGAGAGCAGAGGGAGAGACGTCTACAGATCCAGTGTCTCAAAGCTGATGGAGGAGGTCTCAGATGGAGACTTTTGGAGGCCTTTTTTGGGTGGAGCTTTCTATAAGCTCTTTTTGTTTCTTTTTGGATGTGTTGTTTTGTATTATATTCTTTTGATGGGATTGTATAAAGTGAACAGCTATAGGGAGTGAGTTTTTGTATCCCTCTTCCCTGGTGATGTATATTTTTTATATTGTTAATATGGGTTGGTGTTATCCCATTTGTTATGTATGTATGATGATTTGAGTTGAACAGATATGCATGTATGGCACTAGGAGAGATAAGTGGATCTCTCAGTTGATGTGTATGACTTATATACAGATATGTTATGATTTGATTTTTTATTCACCTGATATGTGGATAAGGTGTATTTTTAGCAAGGTTGTTTGTAGTATTGTGGTGACAGTGGGCCGTTACACTACGTTACCTAAAAAACACATTACATCGTGTACTCCTATAAGGAGCATTGCTATAAACATTAAAAAAATAAGGGTGGTCATGTGCAACATCAAGAAGCTTTAGGGGGTGTAGGGTGCTATTGTCATTTGCTTATAATAATAACATTGTGCTTCTTTCTACTACTTTCTTTATAATTTCACGCTCGCACATTACCATTCATTTTGATACCTGTTTTGTTTTATGTTTCACTTTTGTCTCTCCCCATTTGTTATGTTTGTTTTATAACTTGAAGGTGATTGCATCATTGCTTGACTTCCACGAAATTGTAGGTTTAATGTTTAATTTTAATATTTCTTTTTGCTGGTCACTAGTGCATTCAATGTAAGTTTAATTTTTTTGCTCTCCACCACATTTGTAGTGTTTGAAGGTTTATTTTTTTATAAATTTGGTTTAAATGACCGCTTAGTCCCTATAACATAAGATTACTTTCGTTTTGATCCTCTTAATTTTTGGTCCCTATAATTTTTTGTGTTTTCTATTTTGGTCCTTGTTATGTTTTCCGTTAACTTTGATGGACAAACCTAACAGTAAGGACCATAATGAAACAAAAAATATTGTAGGGACAAAAATGAAAAAATAACATAAAGAACTAAAAGTAAAAATTCCCTATTTTATAAGGGTGAAAAAGTTATTTTAGCCTTAAATTAATAAAAGAAGTCATTTCAATTAATTTGGTCGAACATTAATTTAAAAAAACTTTAATAAAACGTTACATGACATCAACCCATTAGTCATTACTAAGGCAGCATGAAAAGAACAATATACATAATGACGGAAAGTGATGTTCTCATAGCAACTCAAGGCTAAGTTGTGACATACAATAATGTTTTACTATAGTTATTCTTTATATTTCAAATGATAAATATTTGGCTAAATTACACTATCTCCCTATACTTCTCAATTTGCAATTTTGATACCCCTATTTTTAATTTCATAATTTTAGTCCTCCAATATTTAAAAATTCATAATTTTGGTTCTCCTATTTTTAAATCTACGATTTTAGTCCTCTAATATTTAAAATTTTGTAATTTTGATCCCACTAAAATCACAAATTTCCACAACTTTTAAAATTTTAGTCTAAAATTGAAAAACCAAAATTGTAAATTTTTAAAAATTAGAGAACTAAAATTATGAAATTAAAATTAGCAGGACCAAAATCAGATTTTTAAAAATTAAAAGACTAAAATCATGAAAATAAAAATACAAGAACCAAAATTACAGATTGAGAATTATAAAAAGACCATAAATACAATTTAGCCTAAATATTTTCTATTCTCACTGACCCAGAAAAAGGGTAGAAATAATGTACCCATAAACACATCACCTATTACCTATTAAATACACTTCACTGAAATTAATTACTCAAAAAAACATGCATGTTTTTATTAACATTTTTTTAATGTGTCCATAAATACTTATTATAACCATAGAAGTTAATCTCTTTGCAAAGGACAACGTGGACAAATAATAATAATTAAACAACACCTTTTCTAGAGGTATCAGATTGGACCTCTGTTCACGCATTATGAAAACCCATTTAATACATTGGATTGAGGTGGCTAAAAGATAACTGAGCCGTTCCTAATGGTTGGTTTTGTCAATTTGACAATTAACAATCACCGTATCCTACATATCCAACACTTGAAAATTAACAACCCCAATTCCCAATCCAATAGACTACTTGCATCGTTTAATCACTGCTAAACATATTTCATTCCAACGCTCGCGGTTATAAGTACTTTAGGGTAACTTTAGGGTACCAGCACATACAAATCAAATCAGGTTTTTAAGAAAACCAAATTACCTAAACCAGTTTCATATGAACTATATATAAACAAAAATTTAGATACACCCACGATAAGAAATTCCATAGAAATAACATGCTCTGTCTAGATCAGGAACTCCCACCAGCTGCCAAGTGATAATATGCCTAACATCAGATACATAAACTCCCAAACATGTCTAAAACAAACAAGCAAAAAGCTCCTCCCTAAACGTGGGGTGATACTTTAACACATAAATGTTGAAGGATGTAAATTTTTCGAAGTAAATGTTTAAAGGCCTAAGCCAACTGTACGGCCATCTCTTCGTCGAAGACCTGCAGTATATTGTTTCTCTAGATCCATCTGAAGTTCCTTCTGCTTCTCAGCACGGAGAATATCGTTACTACTTTGGTTGGAATTCAGCTCCACATTCGCTTCGCCTCTCATACCCTACAATTTGCCATAGGCATGAGCACAACCTCAGACTCAAACCGAGTTAGTAGGTGAAGAAACTCCAATGGAGTTAGTCATTCAAGTATTAGTAACAATCCCCTCATGTAATTATTGGGTCAGAATAAAGCAGCGGCTCAATCAAGACTTACCATGAGTTTGTTGAATTTCTCTTGCCGCTCACGATCAGAAAACATAGCTGTATCCCAACGATGGCCAGACTACAATATTTTGCATTTATAAAGCAGCAATTGCATTGTTAGTAGCAAGTTCTAGAAAATGCAAAAAGAATAATATCATTGTCCACCCCATTTAGGGGGTGGAGGGAGGAGAGAAAGAGAGAAAAAGGAAAAGGTAGAGAGAGCAAGTGATAGATGTGATATTTGATATGATAGAAAATTTATGAAGAGATAGGAAGAAAAATGGGACAAAAGTAAGTTGTAAGAAAGTAAAATGTATGATTAACATTATTCAATGCAAAAATAAATGCTTATGTATGGTATTACCGATGTCATAAAACAGGAACAGGCACAATAACAAATCCAGTGACCTGAGGGAGAGGTCATTCAGAGGTACATCATCGCCACTAGAACACCACTACTCATCCACATATTACATACAACCTCAACCGAAGGTACATTTTTGAGCAATATGTACAATGTTTTATTTTTATATACAATATAGATAGGTAGACAACTTTTCAGGTCAACGCTATAGGATGACTTGCATCACTTGCATTGACCTACCTGGAGGTCCTTGCAGCTTAGGTCAGACTATGTTTAGTTCAGTTTCAGTTTATTTTGGAAAAATAACTAATTATTTTTTATCAGTTTTCTGAGAGTTTTTGAAATAAATGAAAAAAGACCAATTATTTCCTCAAAATATATCTAAACCAAACATGCACCAAATGTTTCAACTTTGGTGAATCCATGTTATAGCACGAATATGTACCACCTAGATGTGGGTGTTGGTTCACAACAAAGCATGTGGACAAATTTGAGGAAGGTTGGATGACTTTGTCATGTGCACAACTGAAGACGACTTATTAATGTTAACAAAATGTAACCTCAAAAGATGCTAACAGCTATACCATATTGACAAGCATATCCAAAATTTAAGAGGAGCATGCTGATAGCTTCTAACCAAGAATCCACAATATGCAGGGGAGAAAAAAGGACACTACACCCTACTCATAATCTGTGCATCATATATGTGTGTATGTGTGTGTGTGTGTGTGTGTGTTAGGTTGGTAATATCTAGGAATTGGTAACTTCTACAATATACTAAACTTTCGGTCAAATACATGGTAACATCTTTATCATGGCTCCCAGATGTAGTGTTAAATGAGCAAGGGTACTAACATTTTTTTTGGACAGATATGGTTATAAGAAGCTAGTTCAGGAGTGCCTACTTAGGTTTGGTACTTGAAATATTGGTACTTTAACAAGTGAGTTTTTGGAGGTACACCATGATTCGAAGAAGGATTAACATCATGTGTCTTAAGAAACTAAATGAATAAGAGAAAAAGCTAAGGAGCTAGACATTACAAGATTTAAACTTTGGTACACAAGGAAAATGATAGGTTTCAATTGATACAGTGAAGATATTTTAGGAAGAATTGAATAGAGTGAATCAAGCAAAGTGCCTGTGTGTATTATTGAATGAGTATGCTGGTCAATGTAACCAAAGAATACAATGAGTGTTCGAGAGACCTCCCCTCTCCTAACAACTTCTTAGTAAATTCTTAACTTCCTAACTACCTCCCCTTTCCCTCTTATTTATAGACTATTCAGTTACAGTTGTGTTTCCCACTCTATTAGCCCTTACATATACTCTCTTAATCATTGGTCTCCTATTAGAAAATTAGTAGAAAGAACAGAATAGGTATTATTGTTTGTGAACAACAATTGGAAGTAGCGTGGCAGATGAAAAAGGAATGGGAACAAGATTATATCTTTAAAATTAACAGTTGCATGAGACTATCAATATCATTGGTGCTTATGCGCCATAAGTAGGATCGAAAGCATTTTTTAAAGAAAAGTTTTGTGAAGATTTGGAAGGGTTGGTTCAAAGTTTTCCACAAGAGGAAACAATTCTCATTGGTAGGGATCTTAATAGACATGTTAGTAGTGAGGTAAGGCAATTTATAGAGGCCCATGGTGGTTTTGGTTTTGGAGATTTAAATGAGGAAAGACAATCTAATCTTGATTTCTCAACAGTATATATTTCAACATTATGAACATTTGTTTTAAGAAGCAGGAGGAACATCTAATCACCTATAAGAATGGAACCTCATGGTTGTAAGTTGTTTTTTTTTGGTAAGGAGCTCTAATAAAAGATCTTGCAAGGATTGCAAGGTGATTCTAAGAGAGTTCTACTACACAACATAAGGTCTTGATCCTTTGATGATCATTTTAAGGGTCATAAACAGAAAACCCAAAAAATTATAAATCCAAGAATCAAATGGCGGCAGCTAAAGAGTGATAAACATTTGACTTTTAAGATATTATAAGAGAAAGGTAATTAATTGGGAACCACAAGGTAATGCTAACCTCATTTCGAATGAGATGTCTAAGTTTAGGAAGGTTGCTAAAGTAGTCTTGAGTGAATCAAAAGGTATTAGACCAAAAGATAAGGAGTCTTGTTAGTGGAATTAAAGTGTGCAAGAAAAGGCAAGAAATAAAAGGGAGTATTCCAAGGCCTTACAGGGGTGCACAATAGTGCTAAAAATTGGGTAAGGTATCAAAAGGCTCTAATGAGAAAAGGAAAGCTGTGAGTGTGGCACGACCAAAAGGCTTCAAGGAGCTTTACCAAGATCTTGTGACCAAAAAGAATGAAAGATATATAAGCTAGTCAAAAATAGGGAAAGGAAATTAAGATACTAAGATTTACTAAGGATAAAGGAATAGTTTTGGTTATAATTTAAGATATCAAAGAAAGAGAACTATTTTTATAAACTTTTCAATAATGGGCAAGGATCGACCTTTATTATGGAAGGATTAGAAATCCAAGAGAACAAACGAAATTTGACTTACTATTGCACAATTCGAATTGGAGGTAAAAGATGACCATAAAAGGATGGATAACGGTAAAATATAATGGTAAAATCATTTAAGTTTGGAAATGTGTAGGGAAGTAGGGTATAACTTTGTTCACTAAGCTATTTAATGAGATATTGAGATGTAAGAAAAAGTTATATGAGTGGAAAAGGAACCAAACATGAGAAATATTCAGAATTGTATAAACTACAAAGGGATAAAATTTATGAGCCACACTACAAAATTATGGGAAAAGGTGATTGAGCATAGATTAAGAGAAGAAACTAGGATTGTGGAGAATCAATTTGAATTTATGCCATGAAGGTCAACAACATAAGTTATTTATCTTCTATGAAAAGGTACCGAAACAAAGAAAGACTTACATATGATTTTTACAGACTTGGAAAAGGCAATGATCAATAGCCATCATAAGTGTTGTAGAAGACCTTGAAAAAGTAAGATGTTTGCTTGAGCTATACAACACATGTATGATGAGGTGACTACTCGTGAGAACTCCTATAGGTGAGATTAAAGACTTGTAAGGATAGGTTTATAGCAGAACCCAACCTTGAGTCCTTGTTTAATCTAGTCTTAGATATACTAACCAATGACATTTTTTTACAATCCCTAAATGTATGACTTTTGCAAATAATATAGTTTTGATTGAGGAATCTATTAGAAACGTAGTAGAGAAGAAAGAGAGAGAGAGGCTTTCTGTAATCTTGAATCAATTAGAGAAAATTACAATATATCTGAAACTTAGAGTAAGAAAAGTATTTATAATGCACTAAGCACTAACAGCTACCTTAACTGTTAGTTACAAAGTGGTTACATTTGTAACTAACAGTAACTGACAGGTATAAAGGAATATACAAAGGAATATTCTATTATCTCTAATATCTCCTCTTCAAACATAGGGAGGTTTTGTAACTACAGTGAATCTGTCAACAATACAGAGCTTTTCTCATAACATCTGAAATCTGAGGGGTGAGAGAGCTTTAGTAAAGATATTCACAACTTGATCAAGGGCAGGAATATGTCTAACAGCAAGGGTCTTCTGGATCACCTTCTCTTGGAGGAAGAATATATCAAGTTCCATATGTTTAGTTTTTGCATGAAGGATCGGATTATGAGAGAGAGATACTGTGCTGAGATTATCACAGTACAAGACAGGTACTTGAAAGGGGACTTGTAGTTCCTTAAGTAGAGACTGGAGCCACAGTACTTCAGCAGCCGTGTAACAAGGGTCTGCTTTTTGGATCACCATGAGACAACGTTTGGACCCAAGAAGATACCCGAGCCAAAGGTTGATTTTCTGTCATCAGGATCTGAGCCCTAATCTGCGTCTGAGAAAGTTGTAATAGGCAGTGGCTGATGCAACGAACAGGGTCTGATGATCATCCCATGGTGTATGGAACCATTCAGATATCTGAGAATTCTTTTGACTGCTTTCCAATGTGATTCAAGAGGTTGAGAAAGAAACTGACAAGCTTTGTTGACAGCGAAGCTAATTTCAGGACGAGTGATAGTTGCATATTGTAGAGCTCCGACAATGGAGCAATAAAAAGAGGGTTCAGGATAGAGGTCTGTGCCAAATTTACTTAGTTTGATGTTGGTGACCATAGGAGAGGGTAAACCTTTGGCATTGTCCATTTTAGCTCTGGAAAAAAGATCTCGAATGTATTTTGTTTGAGATAAGAACAGTGAACCATTGTAGAGATGCTGAACTTCAATACCTAAGAAGTAGTCAAGGGTCCCGAGGTCCTTTAGAGCAAACTGGTTATTCAGTTGTGCAATGCAGTCTTGCAAAAGAGGAAGACAGTCACCAGTAACTATAATATCATCAACATATATGAGCATGACAACATGATGATTATTTCTAGAAAGAGTGAACAGAGAGGGATTGCACTTGCTAGAGAAGAAACCAAGAAGCAAGAGAGCAGAGGTAAGTCTTTCATACCATGCTCTGGGTGCTTGTTTAAGACCATAGATAGCTTTATGAAGTTTACAGACAAGAGATTTATCAACAACTTCAAAACCAGGAGGTTGTTGCATATAAACTTCTCTTCAAGAATACCATTAAGAAAGGCATTATTGACATCAATCTGTTTGATATGCCAACGCTTAGAGACAACAAGAGACAGCACAGTGCGAATAGTTATAGGTTTAACCATAGGAGAAAAAGTTTCTTGAAAATCAAACCCATGTTGCTGATGAAAGCCCTTCACAACGAGTCTAGCTTTATATTTCTGAACAGTGCCATCAGGGTTTTGTTTGATGCGGAACACCCATTTGCAGCCAATAGCATTTCTGTGATTAGGAAGATGGACTAGGGACCATGTGCCATTTTGGAGAAGGGCTTGATATTCCGCTGTCATGTCAGCCAGCCATTTTGGTTTAGATAGTGCTTGTTTGTGAGTAGCAGGTTCAGTTTCGACTAGCAGTAGAGTAGGTTGAAGGCGAGGCTTAACAATGCCATCCTTTCCTCTGGTACGCATAGGGTGAATATTATTTGGATGAACAGAAAGAACAGGAGCAGTAGACGAGTTGATGTTGGAGTTGATATGCTGACTTGAAGAGGTGCATGTGTCTGTAGGAACGGTGGAATCAAGCGAGGATGAGGGTAAGGAGACTGTAGGCGGGGCAGGTTGTCCTGAGGATGACAGAGTTGGTGGAAGAATGATTGAAGCAGATCTAGAATTTGGTGGGTTCGATAGCTGTGTTTGAGATGAGGATGAAAACAAGTCAGTATAGGGAAACCGATATTCATTGAAGAGGACATCCTTGGAGATAAACATGTGTCCATCTGAAGCTAGATACTTATAGCCTTTGTGAGAAGGAGAATAACCAAGAAAAATGCACTCACGAGAATGATAAGCAAATTTGTGTTGATTGTAAGGACGAAGGTGTGGGTAACATGCACAGCTAAAAACCTTGAGAAACTTGTAGTCAGGGACTTGATTAAAGAGGGCCTGATAAGGCGACTTCATGTTAAGCACTATTGTGGGCAGTCTGTTAATCAGATAGGTGGCTGTTAAAAAGGCATGATCCCAAAATTTTAAAGGCAATCTAGCCTGTGCGAGAAGAGTGAGACCTGATTCAACGTGTCTATGTTTGCGTTCCACAGAACCATTTTGATGATGAGTGTGAGGACAAGTAAGTCTGTGTACTATACCGTTTGCAACAAGAAAGGAGTTAAGGACCTGAAATTTACCTCCTCCATCTGTCTGTACTGCTTTTAACTTTGTATTGAATTGCACTTCAAGCATAGTTTTGAAGTGACAAAAGACAGTTTGTGTGTCAGACTTCAACTTTAAAGGAAAACACCAAGTGAACCTTGTGCAAGCATCAACACAAGTTAATATGTATTTGTATCCACTTGAGGAGTCCATAGGTGCTGGACCCCAGAGATCACAAAACAAAAGATCAAGGGGTGAATGATAAACAGTAGTAGAATCATGTGAAGAAAAGCGATGTATTTTTTCAAGACAGCATAAGGAGCAAAAATCATTTATTGATTTCATAGGTACAACAATATTACAAGAATCCAATGTAGATTTTAGGGCCTCATGATGAGGATGCCCCAGTTTGTAATGCCATATGTGATAGAGTGAGATGCCTAGAGGAGAGATACAATTTTTATTGCTGAAACTAGATGTAGATTCTACTGAATGAACATTAGGAGAAGTATTACATTGATTAGTAACTAAACGTGTACCAACAGGTGATGATTTTGGGAGGATGTTACCAAAGCTGTAAAGTCCATCTTTTCCAAGTGTTCCATGAAGTAGCACTTTAGAAGTGTCCTGTGATTTGACAAGACAAAAGCTAGGATGAAATTCAAAGTAAACTGAGTTGTCTTTAGCAAACTTGCTAACACTAATCAAATTCTTCGTAATTGAAGGCACATGTAATAAGTTCTTGAGAGTGAGAGTGGTGTGAGGCTGAATTGAGATGAAAATTGTGCAGAACCAATAGAAGTGATGGGTAGATCTTGTCCATTTCCAAAAAAGACTTGATCAAATCCAGAGAGAGGCACGCTGTCCATGAGATTGGTGGAGTCATTAGTCACATGATGAGTGGCTCTAGAGTCCGGATGCCATTGATAGTTTCCAGCTGCATGATGTTCAGCAACATCAGAATTTGTGATATAGGCCTGAGGCGGCCTGTATGAGTCAAGAGCGCGGTGGACTTGAGAGCCGTTTTGAGGATGAATCATAGGAGGTCTGTTTTGGCCAAAGGATACTGCAAGTGGATTGGTCCACTGAGTTGGGTAAGAGGAGGGTGCTGCACTCCAAGGGGCAGTATGATACCAAGGATGAGGTGCATTCCAACCACGCAAGGGTGCCAGACTCCATGGATTTTGCTGAGAAGTTGTATGACGATGATAACAAATGCTGGCATCATGGCCATAGTTATGACAGATTTGGCACTGAACAGAGGAACGACCACCAAAACGTCCTCCACGACCTCCTTTGCTTCGACGACCAAAACGCCCACCATGACGACCGCCACGCAAGCCTCAAGAAAAGTGTTGATAGTCAGTTTGTTCTTGGGAGTGATTTGCAGAATACTAATTTTGATTTTCAATGGATTGAACAACATTAACAGATAGTGGTTCTACTAGGGCAACTTTCTTAGTCTTTTCGAGTTTAGATTCATGTAAAAGCAACATAGATTCAACTTCAAGAATATCACAGGGTTCAGACCTGTACTGGATTATGGCAACAAGAGCATTATACTCCTCTGGAAGACCTTCAAGAATGGCATCAAGATGATCTTGATTCGAAACAGGATCTCCGATGGAGATGAGAACATCAATAATAGCTTGAATTCGGGCTAGGTACTCCATAATGTTACGCTCTGCTTTCGTGATTGATTTTAATTCGAACCTAAGTTGTCTGGACTTGGCTTTCATTTGTGTGTGGAAGAACTTGTGTATTTCTTCCCACACCTGCCAGGAATGAATGCAACGAACCACTCTTGGAAGAACAACATCACACAGGGTTGATAGAAGCCACGAAAGATCAAAGAATCTTCTTGTTCCCATTCTGTATACGCAGGGTTGACAGAATTGAGATCTCTGTCATTTTCAGAGAGGTAACAAGGTGGAATGTTAGGGTTAACTAGGTACCGGTGAAACTTGTAGCCACGAACGACGCCTTCAACTTGCTGTTTCCATGAGAGAAAGTTTTTCGTGTCGAGTTTGATGTTGATTGGTTGCGCAAAGGTGGCGGAAGTTCTGGAATCGGAATTGCGAAGGGCTTCATGTGAAGCCATGAACGATTTTTGAGTTCTTGATTAGAAGCTCATGATACCATATTAGAAACGTAGCAGAGAAGAAAGAGAGAGAGAGAGAGAGAGAGGCTTTCTGTAATCTTGAATCAATTAGAGAAATTTACAATATATCTGAAACTTAGAGTAAGAAACGTATTTATAATGCACTAAGCACTAACAGCTACCTTAACTGTTAGTTACAAAGTGGTTACATTTGTAACTAACAGTAACTGACAGGTATAAAGGAATATACAGAGGAATATTCTATTATCTCTAATAGAATCAAGGATAGAAGTTAAAACTTGAGCTTTGGAGACAAACATTGGAATTAAAGAGATTTCATTTGAGAATAAGACAATGAGTATATGCATCGCAATTTTAGAAAGAAACAAGAGGAAAATGATTTGGAGTTAAAAAATAGAGATGTCAAACCACAAGTTTCTAAGTTCTAATATCTAGGTTAAATATTGCAAAATGACGGAGAAATTAATCCTGTCACAAAGGATACAAGATGGGTGGTTAAAATGGAGAAAGACATCAGGGGTTATTCATGATTGCAAAGTACCTACCAAACTTAGAAAAGTTTTATCGCACCGCTAAACGAGCAACTATACTCTATAGTAGTAAATGTTGGGCTTCTAAAGGACAATATGAGAAAAAAATGGGAGTAATGAAAATGTTCAGATGGATAAGTGACCACACAAGAAAGGATATGATGTGGAATGATTATATACAAAGGTATTGGTGAGGCCCCTATTGAGAAGATGATAGAAAATTGGTAGGTCATTTGGACATGTGCAAAGAAGGTCACTAGGGCAATTGTGAGGAGAGTAAATCACATAAATAGCTAGTAATATGTTAGGCAGTTGGCAAGCTCCTTGTATGCTATACATATATATATATATGCCCTATATTCATTCACTTATGAATATAACAATATTACAATTTCAGAATTCAATTTCCTTCTTCAATTGTCTCCACACTCAAATTTTAATATGATATCAAGAGCTCGAGAAGCCTCAACAATGGCTTTCGATCCCACACCACCACCATCTCCATCACAACCAGCACCTCCACCACATTTGTGACCTAAGTCACTCATGTCACAACCTCCTTTGCCACACTTACTGCCAAGGCTACCTACCTTTGCTCCTTGCATTAAGGTTGTTGACAGTCGTACGTGCTTTTATTTTAAATTTAATTTTCAAATAAGGATTCTAGAAGATTTAGGCAATTAAGATAAAGATCATATAATTCAGATCTAATTTGATTTTATTCTCCTTTATTCTAGAAGATTTAGGTAGTTAAGATCAAGATCAGATAATTCATATATGATTTGATTTACCATTATTTTCTCCCTATCTTGTCCTTATATTTATTTTGTAATCAGGGTGGTTAGGATCTCTCCTAGCCATCTCTACGTATATAAATCTTTCATGTAATTCTAATCAATCAATAATAAGAGAAATCATCATCGTCTCCTAAAATTACATGGTATCAGAACTTCGGCTCTGAATTTGTGTATGCCCACCATGTCTTTCGCAAATTCTAGAGGTGTCAAAGCTGCAAATAGAGAAGTTCAGGCATTTCAAGCCTCAAATGGAGAAAACATGGAGCAGAAGAGCAACTCTGAGTCACTCCCTTTCACTAAGGAACAATTGGAGCGCTTGTATAAGCTCTTTTCAACTAAAATGTCAGTTAATCTATCCTCTTTTCTAGCCCAAAAAGATCTTCTTTTTCTATTGCTCTTCTTACCACCAAACAAAATTCTAAAGCCCTATGGATCATTATTCTGGAGCTACCAACTACATGACAAATTGTTCAAAATTGCTCTCCATATAATCCTTGTGCAACTCATAAAAAGATCATAATTGCAAATTGTACCTTTTCTACTATAGTTGGTGTTGGTTCCATTCCTATATCTAAATCTATAACTCTTAACAATGTCCTTCATGTTCCAAACTTGTCATGTAACCTTTTGTCCATTAGTAAATTGACATATGATCTAAATTGTTTGGCTATTTTTGACTTCTCAACTTGCTAATTTCAAGAGTTGAGTTCGGGGAGGATGATTGCCAATGCTAAGTAGGTTGATGGACTCTCTCTAAGGATGAAGCTATTTTAAAGGGAAAAACTCATAGTAACTATCTTAATTCAGTTTTTGTTCATAAAGATGAAAAAATAAAGCTATGGCATTGTGGGTTAGGTCACCCAAGTTTTTTTTACTTGAAACATTTATTTCCTGAACTTTTAAAAATAAAAATCCAAATCTATTTTCTTGTGAAGTTTGTCAACTTGCAAGGCATCATTGTTCATCTCATTCTCATCAATATATTAAAAAAAAGAAAAAAAAATCTAGTCCATTTACTTTAATTCATAGTGATACCTAATCGAAACCCTATACTGAAAGGAAAAAGATGGTTTGCCACCTTTATAGATGATCATACTAGAGTAACATGGGTTTACTTGATGAATACAAAATCTAAAGTTGAGAACATATTCAATTTTTTTTCCATATGATACAAATTCAATTTCCATACAAAAGGGAGTATTTTAACAAACACCTAAATAATTTTTTCCTTGGAAATGACATCATTCCTCAAAGCTCTTGTGTTGACACTCCACAACAAAATGGAGTGGCTGAAAATAAAAATAAGCATACAATTTAAGTTGCTCAAGCCTTGTTGCTTCAAAGTATGGCACCAAAATATCTTTGGGGTGAAGCAATCTTAACAAGAACATTTTTTTATCAATAGGATGCCTAGCAAAGTTTTGAACTTTCAAAACTCCTTTTGATGGTTTCACAACATTTCCAAACAATAAACTCCCATGCACTTTACCTCTAAGAATATTTGGGTGTACTGTTTTTGTGGATACTCATGAACCAAATCAGAGTAAACTTGATCCTAGAGCAAAAAAGTGTGTTGGTTGGCTATGCTCCTAACCAAAAAGGATAAAAATGCTTTGATTTCATTTCCAAGAAAATCTTTGTTTCTATGCATTTTTTTTTTCTTTTTTAAAGACCTTTTTTCTCAAAATCATCTTCAAAGGAGGAGAAAAGAGGAAGATGTTGTCCAATATTTTCAAACTTCAGATTTTTCAGTCTTACAAACTTTACAGAATTCAGATTTTCAGATTTAGATTCCATGCATGAAGAAGGAAATTCAAAGGCTCAAAACAAGGGTGAACCAAGTCAGCAAAACAAAGACAGCATTCCAGAAACTGTTTTAATTTCAGAACCTATTTTAGAAACTGCCAAATTCTGAAATTATTGAAACTAAACAAATGAGACAATTATAAGGGTAATAAGGGTGTAATGTAAAACCCTTTCTTGTCTATTCCAGAAAGAAAAAACCAATGACCCATCAGGTAACAATTTTTCTAATTCTGTTCAAAATATTGAACTTGACCCAGATGATTTTGACCTTCCTATTGCTATTAGAAAAAGTACAAGATCATGTATAATGCATCCTATCTCAAATTGTGTCATATGAAAACTTTTCCCCTTCCTTTCAAGCTTTTATCTAAGGGTTCCTGCGTGGAAGGAAGCTGTCTTGGAGGAGATGAGGGTCCTGGAGAAGAATCAGACTTGACAAAAAGAGGACTTGTCTAGAGGAAAAACAATTGTGGGGTGTAAATGGCTGTTTACCATCAAGTATAAGGCAGATGAATCTATTAAGAGATATAAAGCCAGGTTAGTTGCTAAAGGCTTCACTCAAACTTATGGTATTGATTACTCAAAAACCTTTGCCTCTATTGCGAAGTTAAACACCATAAGTTCTTTTGTCATTGGCTGCAAATTTAGACTGGCCATTACAACAGCTAGGTGTGAAAAATGTCTTTTTAAAGGGGGATTTGCAGGAAGAAGTCTACGTGGATGCACCTTAGGTTTTAAATCACATTTTAATCAAAAAGTATGCAGCAGGCTTCACAAATCTCTCTATGGTTTGAAACAATAACCTAGAGATTAGTTCGAGAGATTTGCCCAATTTGTTAACAAAGGTATGTTCAACGTCAAAGTGACCATACAATGCTTGTAAAACATTCTTCTGGAGGAAAAATGATCGTGTTAATTGTTTATGTGGAACCAGATTCCTATTGATATTCCTACAATGTAAATTCAAAGCCTATTTTAGAACTAGTCATCATCACCTGTGCAATTTCAACCTCTGGTCTCAAAACTTCTATCTAAATTGTAAAGCACTATTCCAAAGAAACGAAAGCCTAACAATGTGAATTACACTAATGCAGTACATTTCAACTTCACAATCATTCATTAAGCATTAATCCCCAAGAAAAAATTACTGTCTTCTATACCATGTTATATGCAAAGTAAGAACGCTGCCAGAAAAGAAAAATATAAAATACCTCTTCAGTAGGTGTACTCCTTTTGCCACCCCACAACAATTTCTTCTTTTGGTCAGTAGTCAAGCAACCAGCCCCAACTAAGTTCCTATTAACTGTCATGCACCAAAATTTCCAGATGAATACAGCATACATGTGATCTACATTTAAGTTCCTATTTCAGTCTCATGTATCAAAATTTCTAGATGCTAGGCTAAAATCATTTTTTTTTTTTAAGTTGAAGACTTGGAAGCACAGATTATTAGGAGAAAGAAAGAAACTATTCTATGGAAAAAACAAAAGTAAGGACTTAATAGCAAACGTGTATTTAGAAAAAGAAAAAACCAAGCCCATGGCATACATCCAAACCCACATCAGTTCACCTTCGGCAAATGGTTAAAATTAAAATCATGAACTTTCAATCTATCAGAATCCAATAAATCATAGAATACCAAACATATGTCCATAACCCAAAAGTTGGGAAATTTTCAGGATAAGTAGTGTATACCTAATTCAGCAGCTCTCATGGCTGCAACTTTTGCTGCATCTAGATCATTGTCACCATCAAAGCCACTGGTCTTGGCGGCCTGTAAATCTGCCTTGCTTTCATGAGAAAGCTTTGAATTTGAAGTCTTACTTTCATCTGCTTCAGTACATAAAAAAAAAAACAGTAATAAATAATCACCTATAATGGTACAAATCATATCAACAATCAGTACAAAAAATATGTAAACAATACCATCTTTTCTATAATTGTCATCCTTGTCAGGATCAAACAATTTTAGTTTCTTTCCAGAAGATTCTTTATCTTCAATACCACACTGCTCGCCTGCTTTTCTAGTTTGCCAGTCTTTGCCCTTCCCAATCTCAGTGTCATCATGTTTTCTTTTTCCTTCCCGTGGAAGGTTTTGATCATTTGACTCCTTACTCTTATAAACTTCTTTTAGACTAAATTTACCAGTGTCTCTTTGTGGACCTGAGTCATCTCTTTTTTGGTTCCTTGAATCTGAATAGCAGACTGCTTGGTCACTTCTGTAATCCCCTGAACTTCTTCGGGAATCTCTTCTTTCATTTCGACCATCCCAGTCCCTTGAACGCCCCTCCCTCTCCACCTCATCATACAGTGCATGCCTCTTGCCAGATGCAGATTTGTCATATGAAGAATCCATATCTTTATACTTCTGATGCTCCAAGTATGTTTCTCTACGTTTTTCTTTGCTTCTATGATCAGACCTGTCATATTTGTCACGTGAATACTTGTCCACACTGCGCTGGTAGTTTTTTGACCTGCTATCACTCTCTTCTCTCATATGATCATCCCTTGACTCATGTCCAGAACGAGACAACAGCCTCTCACAATATCTATCTTCATTTGCATACTTGTCATGTCGAGAGTGACCATAGGAACTCTTGGATGATTGTCTATCAGAATGTCTAAGAGAAGCATTGCTTCTGCCATAGTGATTTCTTCCATACTGTTGGCCTTGTTCCCTGTCATCATAATTCCTTGAATGATGGTGAGAGACTCTTGCAGAATTTTCTCTTACTGGATTTGGACTTGAGCTACGTCCATGCCTAGGACTAGCTGCATAAAAATAAAGAAGAGCATAAATTTATTTATTCAAGTCTTAGTCTTACTCGATATGTAGAATAGCTTAGTATTGAATTTCGTAACACTATAATCAGTATTGCAGCACCATATACTATGCAAAACACTTTCATAGAGATGCTTCTGGATCAAAATAATTAATGGCAAATTGCAGCACAGAGACACTGATATTGGTGCATACCCAAAAGAGAACTATTTAAAACACAATAAGCAATGCCATAATGTGCAATTCAAGGTATTCAATGCATATGAGTCAAGAACTAGTAACACCGTTTGCTTTCGCGTTTCCCTGTGTTTTATGCATGTTTCAACAAGCAACCATTCACAGCTTCTACATAATTTAAGGTAATTGATGTGATTTTATTAATATACGTGTTTATGACAATTAACCAATATGAATAGTAAACCATTTAAATGACTAGGAAGACAAAAGACACTTACTTTTGGCTTATCATGAAAATATATATATATATATATGAAAAGGCACATTGTTAGGCACCACTGTAGTTAGAATTGCATAAATCTTATGACTTGTATCCTGATTTACTACAAAATCTTCATAGTTCGATACATATCACAATGAGACTGGTCTTTGACCTTGAATTATTTGCTGAATCGTGTGAATCACTTCTGTACTAGAGGAATTGCAATTCAGAGCGACATTGTGCAATTCTTGCACAGCAGGTTGTGCACACAGAACAGGTAGGGTCAAACAACGGGTTTCTGAAAATTAGGTGATTCTAGGTATTTTTTTAGAACTGGAAATGAGTGAATATTATTATCAGAAAACTAAGGGAGTGGAGCTCCTTACATCTGACGAAACCCTCTGAAAAAGGAGACAACTAAAAAAGAAAGTGTGACAGTTACACAACTAGTACAGCTCACCCTCCCAAATCCTCCACTAATTTTCCTTAACACCCATTCTCTCTTCTCTCTTCATATGGTGTGTTACTCTCCCGCACTAACCTTTGATTTCTAAATCCCCTCACCCCTGTTAGGATTTCCTCTCTCCCATGACTAAATTCTCCACCTCCTGCCCTTTTCTATTATTTCTCTTCTTCCTCATACAACTAAATGCTACTGCTATTGAGCCTAACTTTGCCCTTCCTCCTATACATATTTGTTACAAGTGTATCAGTTTTGTTTTTTTGCAATTTTTTTTAACAAAGTTAGTGAGAAAGCCACAAAATCCTTTCCTCCTATGAGCCCAAGTCAGGAAATTAAAGTATGAATCCCTACGTTTGGTCCCCACTCTACATCTTTGGACTTTTGGACGTGTGCAACTTTCTGCCTCTACCCAATTTTTTTGGTGCTTCATGTCTCCGCCATAGTGGCCTCCATTATTCAGCTCTGGTCCCCCCTTGTCCCTTTCCACTATTTTTCAACTAGGCAGTGCCCATAGTGCTGTCTCTTCTCACATGTTCTTCTCTCTAATGCGGTTGCATTAATTTTTTTAAGTGGGGTAATGGGCCAGACAAAGAAAAAAACGGAGATTGATGCCACTTGGAGCCACTGTGAGAGTATTCCCACATACAGGCTTTTAGTTAAGTGCAAGTATTCACATATTTGTTAGGTGGTGTTGCAAGGAGGAAGCATCACCTCGCTGGAACAAGAATGTTAGTGCTTGTGCATCTGTTCTTGATGAAATTAAAGAGATGATTGTAAAGCTGTTACAATATATATATATAAAGCCAAAGAGGTAAATAGTCAAGAATGTTTTGAAGTTGGTACCCAAAATGCTAGTACGAAAAAAGGAAATATGTAGTCATTTGTTGGAAAGGGGAAGTAAGGAACTTCAGCAACTATCAAGAAAAAGACAATGATTGAGGTGTTGAAAGATAGAGTTGGTGATTCAAGACATTTGCATATGTATCGATGGCAGTTTCCATTTAATTTGGTGAGAAGTTACTTATTTGTCCAATTGTTGAAATCAATTGGTGAATATGGACAAGGGTTAATACTTCCTACTTATCATGAGATGAGAGCTTCTTACTTTAGAAAGGCAGTCAACAACATCCAAGTTAGTTTGAAGAAGTACAAGATTGACTGGGGAAAATGGGGTGGCACCTTAATGTTTGATGGTTGGGATGGATGACAATGTAAGTCACATATTATCAATTTTTTAGTTAATAGTCCAAGTGGGACTGTTTTGTTGAAATCAATGACCCCAATGATGTGACAAAGGATGTTAAGAAAATGTTTGATTTATTGGATTCCATGGTAGGAGAGAATGGGAAGAACAATGTAGTGCAAGTTGTGACTTGTGACGGATTGTGCTTCTAATCTTGTCACAAAAGGAAAGAAGCTAGAGTAGAAGAGAACAAAATTATTTTCATCGTCTTGAGCAGCTCAATGCCTTGATTTGATCCTTGAAAACTTTGAGCAACTTCTGCTATTTTATAATACCATTGCAAATGCAAAGAAAATCACAACTTTCATTTATAGGCACACATGGGTCCTTAACTTATATAGATAGCATTCCAAAGAAAGGAAATTAGCTAGTAAAAGAATGTTCTCCAATGTATGTTTGCTTCAAAGGAATGGGCTACCAGTAATTATGCTAGTAAAAATGAGGCTAAACAAGTGATTAACATAGTTTTCTAATAGGACGCATTTATTGGGAAGCAATAACAGCACATGAAACATTATGAAAGATCAAGATAATTTCATTTTTATTTATGTTCATATTAGGATAACTTTAGATTTCTATTTCATGATAATTTGGGATTACTTTCTGTTTTGATAAGATTCTGCATAACAGAATCCTTATCAGCCTTCGCTTCGAATTTAGTTTTGATTTTGTAAGAATATAGTTTAGATATGATCCTATCAATTACAATCTCTAATTGCTATCTATGTAGCCTTTAAAACAACAATTTACACCTAGAATAAGATCATCAGAAACTATTTCCTTCAGAAAACTTCCATTGTTGGTTCAAGAGGGGCTCAATCAAGGATGAGTCTTCTCCTTTGCCTTCACTATAGGTCGCAAGGAGTCTTCCGTGTCCAAACCCGTGACTCAGTCCTATGCAAAGGCTCAAAACAACTTGGTATCAATAGCCAACATGGGTGACATAGATTTAACAACAAAATTGAATGCCTTAATTGAGCAAATGGGCTACCAAGCAAAAGAACATTGGAAGAGCAGATGGCTGACCTTTCCATTGCAATTCGAGTAGCAACTAAAGGCTCAGTCGGAGAGAACGCAAGGGAATCAGGCAATGGTAACAAAGGAGGCAAAAAAGGTCTGGGAGACAAAAGTGACTAGTAGTTTGGAGGATCCATAATTCCCCGTTGTTCCAAAATGGAATTTCCCACTTAAGATGGCATTAGAGATCCATTGGGATGGCTAAAATGTTGTGAGAGATTTTTTATAAATCAGAGGATAGTCGATGGAGACAAGGTGGGATTAACAAGTGTCATCTCATAGGAGAGACGCAATTATGGTTTGACCAAATAGAAGAAGAACCAAAAGGTCCAAAACTGGATTGGGGGCTTTTCAAGGAATGTTGTCATAACAATCTGGGAAACCTATGGACAATAATCCATTAGGCGAGCTAGCCAACCTCAGGTAAACAGGTTCTGTAGAGGATTATCAACACCTATTTTAATCCTTACTGGCCAGAACTTCTAATCTCAAACCTTGCCAACAAGTGGATCATGTTACTGCTAGGCTGTCAAAAGAATTAAGAATTGATATTGAGCTCCAATAACTGAGTAATTTGGGCATTGCCATGAATATAGCTCAAGCATTAGAATGTAAGCAATGGGTTTCTCAAGGGGGGCTAACACCACAAGATACTATGAAAATACCTTCAAAAAGAAGTTCTGTTACTTCCACCCAAAAAAGTTTGGCAGCTAAGGAGATAGAACACACACATAAGAAAGAAGGGAGTAAGAGCAGAATGGGTTCTTCTGCACTATTTATAAAAACTCTAACACGAGCAGAAATTGCTGAAAAAGTGCTAGGGGATTATGTTACAATTGTGATGAATCTTATGCAATAGGGCATAAATGTAAAAGGTTGTTTTGGATTGAGGTACCAAATGGGGACAACGATTCAAAGGAGGAAACAACATTAGACCCTTAGATTTCCATACCCACCATTAATGGGACTCGTGATTCCCATACTATGAAATTGCTTGCGAAAATTTCAGCAATTATTGTATCAATTTTGGTGGATTCAAGAAGCACACACAATTTATCGGGCTTAATCCCACAAATGGGATTGGAGGTGTGAAAAATGTCAAGATTGCAAGTATATGTGGTAAACGGTGAGAAAGTACTCAATGTGGACATTTGTAAGTCAAATTTATTTTCAATTACTCATGACAAGTTCTAAGCAGATTTTTATACTGTCCCATTGGAGGGATTCAACATGATCTTAGGGTGGGTCAAATGGTTGCACACACATGGCCCAATGCTATGGGACTTCAATTCCTTAACAATGGTGTTTGAAATTAATTGAAAGGAAGTGCTTTGGGAACATTTCATGGGGCACAATATTTTACAGAGTTAGATGTATGATCAAGGTACCATCAAATACAAATGGCACCATCCAACATAGAGAAAACAACATTCAAATAGACCATGACCACATTGAATTCTAGTCATGCCATTTGGGCTTACCAATGCCCCTTCAACTTTTCAAAGTTTGATGAATGAAGTCCTCTAACCATAACTTACGTAAGTTTGTTTTGGTTTTTCTTTGATGACATCTTAATGCATAGCAAAATGTGGGTGGAACATATGCATCATGTGAGGATAGTTTTTGAACTTTTGAGGACTAACATGTTGTTTTTGAAGAAATCCAAGTGTTATTTTGGTAAGCCACAAGTAGCATATCTGTCAGAAACCAGAAATGAAACACAACAGAAATTGCATAAAATTGAAGACAAAGATGTATTACAGCAGAAGAAACTGCAATACCCCAGAGCAACGCTCCTTTCCACCACTAACGAAAGATAAGAACTGTAAAATTGCCTCTCCTCCCACTACCCATTTCCCCTATAATGGACATGACACGTGAATAACTAATTCCCTCCACTAATTTCCATTTTTACCCCCCTCTGTCTCTATCTTTTTTTCTTGTTTATTTCTCCTACTATAAGTCTTCTAGACCCAAGGCCCATGACTAAGTTGGATTGGATCAACTACAAGCTGAGCCCTAACATTGCCTCCCCCTTCAACGAGAGCCTTGTCCTCAAGGCTTAGATTTGGAAATTGATTAGTAATCATGAAAGCTTCCTCCCAAGTAGCTTCAGCAATAGGCTTCCCTTGCCATTTGATCAACCAATAAGGAACAACAGCTCCGTTTTTGGATTTCTGTTTAACTACTAATATATGCTCGGGAGTGACATTGTCAGCCTCATCCACTTCAAAACCAGCAGGCAAGTCAGTAGCTGGTTGATAATTCCCAATAGCCTTTTTAATTTGAGAAATATGGAAAACAGGATGAACTTTGGAATGTGCAGGGAGCTTCAATTGATAAGCTACCGCACCTAACTTCTTCTCAATTTGCTAAGGTCCATAAAACCGAGCTGCCAACTTGGGATTTATTCTTTAGGGCCACACTATGTTGTCTATGGGGCCTTAGTTTGAGAAAGACCCAATCTCCCACCTCATAAGATTGGAAACTCCTTTTCCAATCTGCATATTTTTTAATATGTCCTTGGGCCCTCAGTAAGTGGTATTTTAGTTGCCTAATTGCTTCATCTCTGTCACAAAGCTCTCGTTCCACTGATTCTACCTTCGCATCTCCCCACACATGCTGCACAAGTGTAGGAGGTTTGCGGCCATATACAGCTTGAAAAGGACTGACCCCTGTGGCAACATGAAAAGTGGTATTATACCACCATTCTGCCCAATGTAACCAATTAAACCAAGTTTTAGGCTGTTCTGAACAAAAGCACCGAAGATAGGTCTCCAAACACTTGTTAATAATTTCAGTTTGCCCATCTGTTTTCGGATGATAAGAAGAACTCATTCTAAGCTTAGTACCTTGTAATTTGAAAATTTGAGTCCAAAAGTGACTGAGGAAGAGAGGATCTCTGTCACTAATAATCGACTTGGGAATACCATGCAACTTGATTATCTCTCTTGTGAACAATTCTGCAACTGTTTTAGTTGTGAATGGATGCTTAAGTGGGAGAAAATGAGCATATTTAGACAATCGATCCACAACCACCAAAACAGTATCAAACCCTTTTGACTTTGGAAGTGCAGTAACAAAATCAATACTTAAATCCTCCCAAATCTGCTCAGGAATATCTAAAGGCTGCAATAATCCAGCTGAAGATTTAGCTTGGTATTTTTGCCTTTGGCAAACATCACATTCCCTTACAAATTCTTGAACACTTCTTTTCATACCACACCAATACAAATTTTCAGCCAACCTCCTATAAGTTTTGTAATAGCCCGAATGACCCCTTGTAGGAGTACTATGAAACTCTTGGAGGAGAATTGGAATCCACTTAGATCTAGCCGAAATGACCAGCCTGTCATAATAAAATAAAACATCATGTAGAGAAAAACCTGGTCTGGATACAGTATTCTTCTGCAAATCTGAGATAATTTCTTGCAAGTGAGAGTCATGTTGAATTTCCTCCTGTACTTGATTTAAGTCTAACCATTCTGGTTTAGAAATCAAAATTTGCAGCTCTGCTTCTTCATTGCACCTAGATAAGGCATCAGCAGCTTTATTTTGGGGTCCAAGCTTATAAATCACTTCAAAATCATACCCTAACAACTTAGTAAGCCAACACTGCTGGTCTGGGGTTGATATTCGCTGCCCCAATAATTGTTTTAAACTCCTTTGGTCTGAAAACACTTTAAAATGCCTTCCTAAAAGATAAGGTCTCCAATTTTGAATTGATAACACCAATGCCATTAGTTCCTTGTGATAAGCTGACTTTGCCAAATTACTTTCAGAAAGAGCTTTACTAAAATAAGCCACAGGTCGACTGTCTTGCATCAACACTGGCCCCAGTCCTCTACCAGCTGCATCGCATTCGATTACAAATTCTTTTGTAAAATCTGGTAGCTTTAGGACGGGTGCTTCTGTTATTTTTTTCTTCAATGTATCAAAGGCTTCTTGAGCTTCTTTCCCCCATCGAAATCCTCCCTTCTTTGTTAATTTTGTTAACGGTTTGGCAATTTTGCCATAATCTCTAATGAACTTTCTATAATACCCAGTCAATCCAAGAAAACCTCTAACTCCTTTAATCGTTTTTGGAATTGGCCAATCCAAAACTCCTCTCACCTTCTTAGGGTCCATAGCCACCCCTTTATTAGAAATTACACGGCCTAAATATTCAACTTCTCTCCTGCCAAAATTGCATTTCTTTCTATTAGCAACCAACCCGTGTCTCCTCAAGCAATTCAACACATGCTCCAAATGCTGAATATGTGACTCCCAATTACTACTATAGGCCAAGATATCATCAAAAAACACTAATATAGACTTCCTCAAACAATGCCTAAACACATCATTCATTAGAGATTGAAAAGTTGCTGGTGCATTCATCAATCCAAAAGGCATGACAAGGTATTCATAATGGCCATTATGTGTTCTAAAAGCTGTTTTAGAAATATCTTCTTCTCTTACCCGAATTTAATGGTACCCAGACTTCAAATCTAGCTTTGAAAAATAATAAGCTCCATTCAATTCATCAAGCAGCTCCTCTATCACTAGTATGGGGTACTTGTCTGGCACGGTCACCTTATTAAGAGCCCTATAATCCAGGCACATCCTCCAAGTATGATCTTTTTTCCTCACCAATATTACTGGACTAGAATAGGCACTAGTGCTTGACCTAATTACTCCCAATTTCAATAGCTCCTCCACTTGTTTCTCAATTTCTTCTTTTTGACAATGGGGGTACCGATAGGGCCTTACATTTACTGGACCAGCATCCTGTTTCAAATTAATAACATGCTCCTTTGATCTCTTAGGAGGTAAGCCTTTAGGCTCCAAGAACACTGCTGAAAATTTTTGCAAGAGAAGCTGCAAACGTGTCTCTTGTTCCCTTGTTAATCTTTCATGTTCACACCCTTCAACCTTTTGAATACTGCTAGGCCACATCAACCCATTTACTTCTTGTATCTCCTGATTTAGGAAACAGAATAGGAAGTCTTGTTTCCTTGCATAATTGGCCTCACCTTTCAACTCAACTTTTTTCCCTTTATAATTAAATTTCATAAATTGTCTCCTCCAATCAATGGTAACCTCTCCAAGAGTAGCCAGCCACTCAATTCCCAAAATCAAGTCTACTTCTCCCATATCAAAAGCATAAGAGTCAATAATTATTTGAAACTCTTCCAACTCTACCATTACCTCTTTACAACACCCTTGTACAAATTTTCTATTGCCATCTCCCAACTTAACTGTTGTAGTGACAGCTTGTTCATAATTCAACCCCAAAGACTCCACCACCCTCATTGAAATAAAATTATGGGAAACTCCACTATCAATCAAAATCACCACGGGAATATCCTTGATGCTTCCTCTTATCTTCATGGTTCTTGGTTGGAAATTAGCCGCTTTCTCCACATTACAACTATTAAGCAGTGAACATTCAAGTTCAACTAGTTGTTGTTCCTCCATTTCAAGAGCCAACACTTCATTTTCTCCTCCCTCCAATTGCTCCTCATCCACAATAATTAATTTCAATTGACGCTCAGGACATTGATGCATTGGGTGAAAGGTTTGACCACACTTGAAACACAAACCCTTTTGTTTCCTCTCCATTAACACCCCATAAGACAAATGACGCACTCCACGATCTCGTCCTCCCTCGAATCGCCTATCTCCAGAGTGGGTGTTGCCTAAACCAGAACCTACAACCTTCATTTCCTCCTTTCGCACTTCCTTTCTCTGCACTCCACCCAAAACTCCCCCATTATTGGCCGCAGTAGATTGCCCTGTTCCAGAACCCAAAAACAGAGCACGACCATGGTTGCTCTCTATTCCAACAAAATTCCTTTTGTGGACAGGTTTTACATATGTCTCCCCAAGCAAATCAGCTTCAATTGCCCTTGCCAACTCCATCATTCTCACCTTATTGTCAGGCTTATGTATCCTTACTTTTCTTCGTATATCAGCACGAAGACCATGCATAAAATAGGCCATGAATTGTTGCTCTGGCATCTTAGGAACTTGAGAAGACAAATACTCAAACTCATCAATATAAGCAACAACTGTTCCTTCTTGTTGAATCTCCGCCAAACTCTCAAATGGGTTGTCAATTAACAATCCTCTGTATCTTTGAATTAATGCAGCCTTTAAATTTTCCCATAAGGGTTCTAATTCATTCTCTAACCAGAGATTGAACCAGTGAACAGTAGGCCCCTCCATACAAATTTTTGCCAAACGCACCTTCAATTTCGGCTGGGTCTCTTGTACTTCAAAGTAAGTTTCTGCTCGTGATATCCATCCACTAGGATCATTACCAATAAAACTTGGTAATTCGATGCGTCGAGCCACAAAACGAAGTTCGGATAAAGACCCATCGTCCAAAGTTCCCACCTGTCCCTTCAAACTTTGCTGTCCATTCCTTGACTCTTCTTTTCCTCCAAATGACCCACTTGAATGAAGCGGAGTGCGAGGTGTTGCTTGTGACAAACGTGACTCCATCCGTTGCATTTCCTCCAGCATTTGCTGAAAAGAGGACTGCATCTCAATCTGTGCTTTGGCCTGCCCTTTCGCTAATTCCTTCACTACAGCTTCTAGAGAAGACACACGAGTGTCCATGGCAGCGTTATTAACGGTTTGACGCTTGGGCATGTACTCGTCGTCATGACTATCCAGCAGGTCAGACCAATTTGTCAGAAACCAAAAATGAAACACAACAGAAATTGCATAAAATTGAAGACAAAGATGTATTATAGCAGAAGAAACTACAATACCCCAAAGCAACACTCCTTTCCACCACTAACGAAAAATAAGAACTGTAAAACTGCCTCTCCTCCCACTACCCATTTCTCCTATAATGGACATGACACGTGAATAACTAATTCCCTCCGCTAATTTCCATTTTTACCCCCCTTTGTCTCTGTCTTTTTTTCTTTTTTATTTCTCCTACTATAAGTCTTCCAAACCCAAGGCCCATGACTAAGTTGGATTGGGTCAACTACAAGCTGAGCCCTAACATTCACAGATTGACCTATTGCTAAAACAATCAAGGCCCTCCACGGATTTCTCTAGTTAGTTGAAACTACCTTCAATGCATTGAAGGTATCGCTTCCACAGCCCCCATGCTTAAATTGCCAAATTTTGAACAATTTGTTATTGAATGTGATGCTTTTGGTAATAGCTTTGGTGAGGTCTTGCAACAATAGGGGCATCCCATTGCTTTATTTAGTCAGAAAATAACAAAAGGGCACTTGAAATTGCTTGCATATGAGTGAGAATTAATAAGATTGGCCAAGATAGCTGCTTATTACCATCCTTATCTTTGAGGTAGACATTTCTTTTGCACACTGATCATTTCAGCCTCAAATATTTGTAAGAGCAGCATATTATTACACAACATTGGACGAGTAAGCTGATGGGGTTCGATTTTAGAGTGGAATATAAGGCAAGGAAATTAAACAAGAGTGCAGACGCACTGTCCAAGCGAGATAGGATGTTCTTCAAGCCATGGTAGTGTCCTTTACTCAAGCTGAAATTCTAGATGCCATTCACAGAGAAACAGCCATCATCCCTGAGTTATTGCAACTATAGCAAAGTATCACAAATGGGGAGTTGGGGTCAAATTGGTCTACCAATGATGGTTTAATCCTTTTTAAGGGAAAGATACATTTACTGCCTACTTCTCCTCTTATCCCTACAATTCTCTCAGCCATTCATGATATGATACATGAAGGCATCCTGAAAACTCTTCACCGTATTTGGTAGGACTTTCACTAGAAAGGAATGAAGCTTAATATAATCAAGTTTGTGCAAAATTGTTTAGTGTGCCAGCAACACAAGTGGTAGAATCCTCAACCTATTGGTTTGCTTCAGCCTCTCCCAATTCCGCAATAGATTTGGGAATGATATCACCATGGACTTTGTCGAAGGATTGCCCAAAACCCATGGTAAATCAGTTTTGCTAGTGGTGGTGGACAAACTCAATATGCTCATTTCTTGCCTCTTTCAGCTCTCTCGATTGCCATGGTTTCCTTTGCAGAGGTGTTTGGGCTTCATGGTCTACCCGGAGTTAATAGCTTTTGATTGAGAGAAGGTTTTTTAAAGTTTGTTTTGGAAGGAATTATTTTGTCTCAATGGAACCAAACTGGCCTTCTCTTTTGCCTACCGTCCCCAATCTGACAACCAAACAGAAGTGGTTAACCACACTATTGAAATGCATCTTGTCTGCCTTACAAGTGATCATCCTTGCAAATGGGTTGATTGGATTCCTTTAGGCTGAATTCTGCTATAATACCTCTTACCAAATAGTATTGGGTGCCACCCCCTTTCAATTGGTATATGGCAAAGAACCACCCCACCACCACCACCAGCAATAAAAAAAAACAAAAAAGATAGAAAGACAAGAACAAATTGTACCCAAAACAAAACAAAACAAAAGATAAAAGAATTATGGCTCCAAAATTTAGGATGCCATCTGAACCAAATATGAAAAGGAGTAAAGGAGTAAAGGCTGGTAAAAGACTTCAGGTTCAGGTCAGCTGGATGGATTCTTCATCCAAGGGCAAAAAAAACCAAAAGATGCTGTCACAGCCAGATGGGGGATGGATTTGGGCCAGTAACAATGGCTTCTAGCCGGAAATGTGGCATTGCTATTTGAAACACAACTGAGTGCTAATGGGGCACTCCATGCCACAATAGTGAAACACTGCCACAAACCATGGTGGCGCACAATAGCAGACAGATTAACTACTTTGTATTGGATTACCTAATCATTCCTATCCTACAACATTTAAAATATGCAAGAACATGCAGATGTAGTTCCATTCCAATTTATTTGAAGCAAAAATATAAAAATTATAAGCTTAGCCAAATGGATAATATGCATATATAGTATCTACATAAAAAATTAGTATAATCGCAAATTTCAAGCTATAAAAACTAATTAAAAAAATTTTCATTCAACCATACTAGAAGACTAAAAATCACATTTCCAATTAAGAATAAATGAAGTTCGGTCCTTCAAATTTAGAACAATAACTCATACCACACACAGCATCATGTAAGATTACAAGGGCATAATTCCTGTTAGGATTAATACTTCTAAACATACATTCAAAAGAGGAAGAATAACACATTGATCAAAACAAGATCAGATAAGCAAAAGAGAGAAGATATTTAACCAGACAAAAGAAATCAGCGAGTACTAAGAACTAACTATCACACTTGCGCATAAAAATAAGATCACGTTAGCACATAAGCTTCACAACTGAAAAACTACTCCATGTGCAAATGTAAATAATTCTTTTCCAAATTCGCTTCTATCACAAAACTCTATAAAAATTATAACAATGGAGTGTTTAACTGTATATGCCTACCTTAATAAGAGAAAAAACTATATTCCACCTAGAGCGAAATTAAAATTCATGGCATACCAACTAAAATCTTCTCCAAAACACTAACCACATAGACATGCAAAAGAAATAGGATATGTATGCTATTAGTGCAAGTGTTTTAAATTTTTCTAAACTGCAACCAGATTCCCATCTTATGCTAATCACAAGCATACAACACACAGTATCAGTTTTCTCAGATAAATAGGGAACTGCTGTAAGAAAACACAGTGAATCAACCTTGAGGCTAGTATTCCCATAAAATAGATAATTTGGTCAGTGATAAAGATATTAAAAGTACTACCTATTTAATTTCCATCACAAGAAGTACCAAGCATGAACATCATATATAAAGAAGTTTCAAATACCAAATTACCAATATTGGTTGCAAATAGCCTCATCACAATACCATTGTAACTTCTAAAAGAAATAAGACCAAGAGCTTAAAAGATCCCAACCATCAGGAGAGGGTGATCCCTCAACAGGTGACCGACGCCGATAATTCCTATTAGCGGCATCACCAGAAGGCTTGCGAAATGCATTTTTTGTATCAGACTTGCTATGAGGTGGACACGGTATGTTTGAATCCATCATGCCAAGCCTGTAATTACACTAACACTGTCGGTCAGATTAGAATGCAAATAATCTCAGTGAATCAAACAATCAAGACAAGGCAAAAGACTTGTGAAAAAATTCAGAAACAGACAGAAATTAGGGTCCTAGTTAGCAGTTACAGTGCCTATTAAACAGACTCGTGAATAATGCCAACCTCTTCAACCAAGGGCTAGTCCACTGACATCGAGGGTATCAAGTTTCAGGCTACATTATTTTAACAGCACAGCATAAATAAATACATATAAATAAATGGAACTGTTAACTTTTCAATAGCAAAAAATGAAAGACTAAAAATAATAAAAACAATCTAGAAATTCAGCACCGCTTCAAATTTTTAAACAATATTAAGATGAAAGAGTAAATGGCTTCAGTTCTCTGGGCTTCCTAAGCAATCAATCAAACAAAGAAAAATAAAATAAAATCCAAAGATTAATTGTATTAACATATTCTAAAAGAGGCACACATCAAATTTCAGGGTCTAAGATGCGCTACTGAAAATCGTAAAAGAGAAAGAGAGGGAACCAGCTACTGCGAGGTTTTGGAAATTTGAACCGGAAGATGATTGATTCATTGGGATTTTGGCGCTTGTAATTGCAAGCTGAAGGAATGAATAGGTGCGAAACGAAACCCTTGATTCTGCGATATGTCGTTTCAGTTAGTTTGAATGAAGAGCGTTGCGTGGCAGGCCCTTTAAAATAAAGCAGAAGAAATCAGGAAGCAGAGCAGAGCTGCGTATACATATTTCAACTTAAAAAATATATATTTTAGTTTAATTACAATTTTGCTTCATCATACGTAGGGATGACAACTAGATGGGCCCCTATACCCGTTACATATACCTATTAAGCTGATATCTATAAATTTTATATATATTTACAGGTATTTATGGTATTCATAAATATTTGTTAAAATGTAAAATTTTAAACAAAAAATAAAATAAAATAATATATTTATTTTTTAAAATATATATTTATATTAAAAAAATAATTTTGTAATATATATTTATATTAAAAATAAATAATTTTGTAATATATATTTATAATAAAAATAAAGTAAAGTAATTTACTTTATATATAATTTAGGATATTTAAATAATTATAAAGCATAGGTACCCATGAATATGGGTATCTTACTACCCTTCCGTACCTCATTAATAAATAGGTATCCATTTAATTTCCATAGCGGGTTTTACCCGTGGGTATTTACTAGTACAAGTTATTTTGTCATCCCTCATGCATTGGACAATTTTTGATCCCTCTATCAATTGTGGGTACAAGTAATAACATGTGCCTTGCACAAGAGTTGAGTGTAAAATTTACAATTTTTTATATTATTATGATTTTTTTATGTATTTTTCAATCATTTTTAAATTTTATATAAGTATATATTAGTATATGTGTATATAAATATTTAAAAAATATAAGTTAACATATATTTTTGATCTCTTATCTTTTTACTAAAATTCGTTTTGATCATTTATCTTTTAAAAAAATCATTTTGGTATTTAACCCTCAAACTTAAGTCAATATTGTTCTTCTGAAACAATGATCATTTTTTATTTTGGAACACAATTTTGAACCATTTTTTTGATAAATTCAAGATGTAAAATTTGTGCCATTAGATTTGCCTACATGAAAACCATAGAACCCAACTAATATTTGAACCAAAAAAAACCGTAAACATGGTGAAAATCAGTCAAAAGTGAGTTTCATGAGCAACTAAAAAGAATCTAATGTTAGATTTTTTTAGTTTTGGTTACTTGTGAGTTTCAAACAATTTTCATTGTATTTGTAGCCCTTTTGGTTCAAACATGAATTGGATTCCATAGTTTTCATATTGATGAATCTAATGGGACAAGTTTTATGTCTTGAATCAATTAAAAAAGGGTTCAAAATTATGCCCTAAAATCGATAACGATCATTATTTTAAAATAATAACATTAACTCAAATTTGAGAGTTAAATGACCAAAATGAGTCTTTTAAAAGATAAAAGACCAAAACAAATTTTATTAAAAAGATAAGGAACCAAAAATATATTTTAGCCAAAAATATATTAACATAGTTACCAATATTGATAGATATATTCTATAACATCCTCTAATTTTAAAATATATGTTTGGTTTTCTATTTGTCTATTATGTGTTTGATATGTGTTTGTGCTTGAGTAATTAGGCATAGTTTGAGAAATCTGAAAACTTACTTAACTCGAAATGACCAATTGCTATTTAATTATAATACCACTTATAATAAATACTAACACTAAAAGGTTAAATAATTAACAAAAATGCTTTAAAATATGATAAAAACATGTTTTAAGGTTAGAATAATATTAAAAAGATATTTATAAGATAAAAATAATTTTTGGTAATTTTATGAATAAAATTAAATTTAATTCAATTAATAAAGTAGAATAAAAAATAGATAAGTAAGAATAAATCACAAAATGATTAAGAAAATTAAGTTTTAGAGTTAGGAAAATAAATAGAACTCTATTATGAATTTTTAGGAATTTTTTAAAATTTTTATAATTTGCCATATGTGGGTCCAAAGTGCCTACAAGTATCTTATAGAGCAAAATTGGAAGCAATAAATGTGTTTTAAAAATTTTAAAAAAATTACAAAAGATTTTTTAGTGTGTCAAGATCTTACCTAGAGAAGAAAAACTCAAACTAAGATCTCTATAATAGTTTTTTAAAAATAAGTTTATAAATAGCTCATAATATAACTTATAAAACAAACCAGTTGTTTTTAGTTTTGCTCTCAATGAAACCTGTAATAAATGGCCAAAGTGTAACACCTTAACTAGATTTTTCTATTTTACCAATATTTTTTTTATTATGTAACTAATGATAATCATGATATTCCAATTGTACCATTGTGTCCATAATGTTGTACAAATGCATAGTTTATATTTTTAATAATTTTTCGGATCGAAGCTCAACAACGAAAGACCGTTTTGCCCTTAGTTTTACTAGATAAGCTAAAAATAGATAAAATTACATAAAAAATTTAGAAAAAATTGCATTTAAACTCAAAATTTTGTTTAGAATAATAAAATATAATTTTAAAAATTTTCTGTAGATTTTATGAAATTCCTGTACAAATGACTAAAAATGCCCCTAAATGTAACACCATATTTTTCTTAATGCATGATTAAGTGTTTTAATAACTAAAAAGTAGAAATTTGATATGTAATATGGGCGATTAAAAGAAATAAATGAATTGTTACATGTATGGTATGTTGTATGTGATGATGGTTGTGAGTTGTTGATTTGAAATTTGGATTTGAATTTAGGAAACTTGAGATATTTGCTTGAACTAATGTGGGTGTGCTATGAGTGTGATGTTGGGCTTTTGAGAAAAAACAGTTAAATTAGACCAGTTTTGAGATAAAGGAAAGTGGCTTAGTGAGGTTTGGGCCTCAGTTGGTCAAAAGTCCATGTGAAAGCTCTGGGGAAGTTGGGTATAAAAAGGAAGGAAGGGAGGAATCCCCTTCATTCTCTCATTTCTTTCTTTCTCTTTAATTCTTTCTCAATCTCTCTCTAGAAATTGTTGAGTTTGTGGGAGTATAAACAAGGTTTAATCTTGATTTAGCAGTTGTGGTAAGGAAAGGAACGATCCTAGCTAGATTTGACTTAAGAACATCGGATTCTCAAGGAACCTAAATCCGGATTCAGAGACTTTTAGAGGTAAGGGAAGCTTACAAATTGATTATTTTGTGTTAATAACTATTGGTATGTTGATTTCTTACCTTATGATCGGTTGAATATTTGTGGATGCTACTATTTTGTTGGATTTGGGTGAAAATGGGTTTTGGGGGAGAAATTTTGAGATTTGGATGAGAAATTGATGTTTTGTGATGAAATGTTGAATTGATTGTATGATTTGATTTGTATTAACTTGGTTGAGGTGGATTGAGGTTGTTGGAGCACCATTAATTCGAAAATTTATGTTATATGGTTGAAAATTTTGAGCTTCTCTTTGGAAGAATTGCGTTTTTTTCAAAAATCCTCGCAAATAATCGATTATGGGCACCTGATAATCAATTATCTAGAGTTTCAAAAACTGTTTTCGTGATTTGCTTCGAAAATAATTGATTATCTACTATTCAATTTTTTTTTCTAGTTTTGCTTCGAGAATAATCGATTATGGCAACCCATAATCGATTATCTCTGCAAAAAAAAAAAAATCTGTTACTACAGTACATAATCTGTTATTCTAGAACTCAATGTATTATTTCAGATTTTAAAGTTTTCATCTCAAATTGTGAAATTTTATGAATTTCAAGGTTTGTTAATCCTCCAAATGGTTTTCAAAGAAGGTTTTGGTTTTGTAATTGTAGTTGATTGTTGGATTGGTTGTGAAGTAGAAGGTTGCTTAGATAGGACCTCTACTTGATGTGTATGATATTATTATATGAGGTTTCTTATGAGGTGGGCTGCTTGGATAAGGCCTTACTTGTTGACCATGCAAGGGGCTGAATTGGGTGTGCATGGTGTTGAGGGTGATTGTTGGACCACAGGCGGTGCTGAGTAGGCCACGTGGTGTTAAGTTGATACATATATGTGATATAATGACTGTTGTGGTTGAGTTAATAGTTGTGGTGATATGTTGCTACATACATATATGTATATATATATATGATATGATGATTGTTTGGTAGGGCTGATTATTGTGGTGATGCATGTATTGGCATGCATATGTTGTTGGCTGAGGTTGTGTGGGCCTCAAGCCATGTGCGGGCAAGCATGTAATGTAACACCCATTCATATTAATTTAGTTATTAAGTTTAAGTAAATGAAAATGCGTGTAATTTTTTTTTTTCATTTTTAAAAGAAATTCCAAACTTATCAGAATTTGGAAATGGTAGTAAAAGATGAAAGATATATACATATATATCATAAAACTGTACATCATGGTTTGAGTAATACATAACAGTCAGAAAACAAAAGTACATCAAAAGATATATACTACCTAGCTCACTATATACATCAAAAAGATCCTATACAGAGCAGTATTTATCTACCTTATCCCTTATACAAGGAGAAAATACTATAGGTCTTCAGGTGCTCCCCCGTTAAGATGTTCTTTATCTTGTACTCAGCATCACAGAGCGTTAATGTCGTCTTCAATAATCACGACCAATCATACACAAAAGAAAATTATGGAGTGAGGTGTTTTGTTCTAAAATTACTTTTACATGTATGGTAGGAAATCTACCATAAAACAAAGATAAAACACAACTGACAACACAAGAGATCCTAAGGTTCATTCTAAGTTGTATTCGACTACCCTTGACTAGGTATGGATCCATACTTCCCATTAGTGGGTAATAGTTCTCAACAGAACCTGGAAAGTGACTGGGAGTACATATACCTTTCTCAATACCATTACATGGTATAGTCCTCATCATCATTGAAGAATAAAATAACAATTTAGGATATCCATTTATAGATGTATACTCTCAAACCAATCTTGAAATGTTGAGTAGATGTTGGGGTTATCGTGTTTGGTCAGGCAAATATCCCGGCTCAAGGGCGCTACCCTGGCCATTGGGACTTTCACCCCTCGATGCTTACCTCCAAGACCTCCGCAAGTGGGTCCCTGCCTTTCATTCCTCAGCATACCAAACTGTGGCTTCCCTAGCAGGGTGCCATGCCACTGCATGTCACTTGCTTTACATTACTCACTAATTTATCATTTCCTAATTTCTCAAACAGAGGTTTCCCTAGTCTCATCTAATTTGAGCATCAGTATAATCAACATTTCTGCCTTATTTTGTAGAAATTGCACTATACCAAAATTTTAACAGAATAACGATATAACAATTATAGTATAATTACTAAAATTTTGGCAGAATAACAACTAAATAAATGCATTTTGATTTTCTAAATTTGAGTAGAGTAACAGCTTAGTAAATGTATTTTTATTTTCTAAACTTGAACAGAGTAACAACTTAGCAAGTAAAATTTAATAATTTAAATTTGAGTAGAATAACAATTTAATAATCATGATTTAATAATTTAAATTTGGGCAGAGTAACAACTTAGTAAAAATTAAAGTTTAACTTTAAACAATAATAACAATACTAAAATTTAAGCCTAAACAGGTTTAGGGGAAAACCCTTCCTACCAACATGCAAAGTGACAGTAATTTAGAACCAACCCCACTCCCCCCATTACCTCTAAGATAATTGATGGAGAGGATGAAATTGTTGATGCAGAGCTCTTAGAAAGAGAACTTTACTAGTTGTTGGAAAACTAGTAAAATTTTAACATAAAAACAAAATAAAAGAAAATTTTTTCTAAAGAGAGAAGCTCTCTAAGAATTTGGTAGTTTGAGAGAGAGAGAGGTGCTGAAAATGGTCCAAGACTATGGGTATTTATAGAGAGGAAGAAGGGGGTTAGGTATCCCTTGGATGATGTAAGCAATGATGCAATAAAACTTATTTTTAATTTCTTTTTAATTAATTTTAGGGACACATACCCCAAATAGGTGGTGAATCACCTATTTTAGGGTTGGGGACGTGCTCCACCAGCTGTCCCAAGCCTCCATGTGTCAAATTTTATCTGTAGGTGAATTAACCGATATCGATAAAAACGCCTAAACTTGAAAAATTAGCTTTTAATATCAAAATAATACATTTTAATGCAAAACTGGACAAATACATTATTTTTTATCAAAAATAAATTTCTAATAATAAATTTTAATTTTTATTAATTTATTTCAAATTATATGTATTTATTTTGTATTTTTAAGCTAGAAAATTCATAGAAAATCCATTTTAATTCAATAAATACCAAAATATTTATCAAAATTTTAAAATTAAATATTTTACCCATAATTAAACTAAAATTATCATTTTCACCCTTTTTGAATGTCAAACCAATACTGGCTGGCTTATTAGACACGCAATGACATTTTGGTCATTTTACACAGAAATTCCAAAAAATTCCCAAAATTATATTTTAATATATATGACATAATTCCAAGCTTAAATTGACATTTTAATGCCAATTGAATCTTTTCCTCATGTCAGTTCTTAATGTTGAGGAATAGGGACAAAATTGTCATTTTCTAATTTTTTCGGGGTCCGGCTCGGAAAAATCATTAAAAATTACGATTAAATAGCTCTTGAAATTTTGAGCAAAATGGTAGGAGTCAGAATTTCAAAATTCCTTTTTGATTTTTCAAAATTGTATTACCAAATATTATAAAAAACAGTGGAAGAATTAAAATAGGATTATTATATTTGTCACTACTTTTCTCTCAAAATAAAGTTTTTATAATGAGAGATACTTAATATAAAATTTTAAAAATATTTTGAGGTCAAAAAGTCTCCGGTTGGTTCCCACAGTCAACCAGGGGTATTTTTGTCATTTTACAAAAATTATCTCAATAAATTCTAGAAAAATTTCTAAAATTATTATTAATTGTTCTAAATACATTGATGACTTAAAAATAATTTTTAAACATACAGAATAATTTAATATATAAAAGTAGGGGTGTTACATGTAAGGTGGATGGTGACCAAAGTTGGTACTCAGATAAACCTCCAACCTAGTGCCTGGATAAGAAGTTAGGTCTTAAAACTGGGCCTAGGAGATAAGTGGATGAGTAATTCCGCAAGGGGCCAAGGCAATGCAGGCCTTGTGTCGCGGTATACCACCACCTACGTTCACTTATCCTGACAACCATAAGCTTATCCAACTGATCAAAGTTTTTGCAATTCCTAAATGGTGCTAGATGGCCATGGTAGGGGATAAGACTTGGGTGATCACCCGAAATGTAGAAATCTCTCGAGAGTCGTGTCATCATGCATTGATATAGTTGTGACGGATTGGTGGTGATATGGAGTTCTAGATTGAGAACTCTTTGCCTTGTAAATGAATGCTTTATATATGTACATCTGTATATAGACGTTGAGAACTCTGGATATATGATGGTGTGCCATATACTTGTGATGGAATATTGTGAATTGTTGATGATTTGGTTTCCATATTGATGTGAATAATGATTTTGATTATGTTGGATTAAATATTATATATTGATCTTTGTTTTGTAAGCTTACCCTTGCCTTGTATTGTTATTGGTTGGATGTCTTGTTGCTGTTGTTGTGTTGTTGTGACTGTGATGATCACGTCATTTTGGCGTGGGAGCAGAGGGAGAGACGTCTACAAATCCAACGTCTCAGAGCTGATGGAGGAGGTCTCAAATAGAGACTTTTGGAGGCCCTTTTTGGGTAGAGATTTCTATAAGCTCTTTTTGTTTCTTTTTAGATGTGTTGTTTTGTATTATATTCTTTTGATAGGATTGTATAGAGTGACTAGCTATAGGGAGTGAGTTTTTGTATCCCTCTTCCCTGGTGATGTATATTTTGATATTGTTAATATGGGTTGGTGTTATCCCATTTGTTATATATGTATGATGATTTAAGTTGAACAGATATGTATGTATGGCACTAGGAAAGATAGGTGGATCTCTCAATTGATGTGTATGACTTATATACAAATATGTTATGATTTGATTTTATTCACCTGATATGTGGATAAGGTGTATTTTTAGCAAGGTTGTTTAGTAGCGACAGTGGGTCGTTACACTAAAGGTCTAATAAGCCAAATTAGAGACTTTTGACATCCAAAAATTTTGAAAATCTTATATAAATTATGTTTTTATATAAAATAAAATTTCTTAGAATTATTTTGAATTTTTCAAAATTTATTAACTTAAAATGACTTTTATAGTAAATTTTAGCTTAAAAATATATTTTAATAATAAAAATTCACAAAAATTAATTAAAATTATTTTGAAATTTAAAAAAATTATTTGAGACTAGCCATTAGTAGCATAAATTTGTGCCATGTCAATTTGTCCAAGAAAAATTCATAAAAATAATTATTTTAATAAAATATGAATAATAGATAATAAATTAATAATTAATTATAAAAGAAAAAAATTTAAAAATTTGTTTTAGGCCTAGCATTGCACGAACTGTAGTGGGCTACCTTGGGCTTCCATATTGAATCCAAAATTCATTAAGAATAAGCACTAAAAGATTTAGAATTAAATTATAAAATTAAACTTAATTAAAACTAACATATTTAACATGTGATTAAATTAGTGTGACTAAATTAACTAACTAGAGCTTAACTAAGTTACTTAGGGATATACATTAGCTACTTAGAGATAGGTTCTAGTTTAAATTAAATTTACCAAATCTTGATTTAAGATTTGGTAGTACAATCTATGCCTATATAAAGACCTTTCCACACATTTTTTTCATTCATTCCTCTCCTTTCTCCCTCTGTTGGTTGTGAGTTTTCAACCCCTCCTCCACACCTCTGTCTTTCATTTTTTTTTCTACTTCTATAAGCATCCAACAAAGCCTTGGAGAGGTAGAAGCTTCTTGTAACGACCCAACTATCACTGCTAAACCACCTTGCTAAAAATACACCTTATCCACATATCAAGTGAATAAATAAAAAATCAATCATAACAGATCTGTATATAAGTCATGCACATCAATTGAGAGATCCATCTATCTCTCCTAGTGCCATACATACATGTCTGTTCAACTCAAATCATCATACATACACAACAAATGGGATAACACCAGCCTATATTAACAATATGAAAATATACATCACCGGATAAGAGGGATACAAAAACTCACTCCCTATAGTTGGTCACTCTATACAATCCCATCAAAAGAATATAATACAAAACAACACATCCAAAAAGAGCTAACTCGCAAGCAGTTCCACCATCATCTCTAAGTAGCCGAGTCCACTGAAGCATCGTCATCTGCTCCCACAGTCTTAAGATGTGATCATCACAAGCACAACAACATACAACAACAACAACAACCACAACAACTATACCAAAACAAAACAACAAGGCAAGGGTAAGCTTACGAAATAACAACAACCATAGCATATATATAATTTATATCATTAAACCATCATTTGCCAAATTGAAATCAAATTCATCAAGAATGGGTTAAATACACTACAATCCAACACCCATGCTTTCACTACCACATGTCAATGCATGAATGACACAACTCTCGAGAAATTTTTACATTTTGGGCGATTAGCTAGGTCTTATACCCTACCATGGCCATCTAGTACCATTCAGGGATTGCCAAAACTCTGATAAGTTGGATAAGCTTATGGTTGTCAGGATAAGTGTATGTGGGTGGTGGCATACTACGACACAAGGCCTGCACTGCCTTGGCCCCCTATGGGGTCTACCCATCCACTTATCCCCTAAGTCTAGCTTTAAAACCCCACTTCTTATCCAGGTATTAGGTTGGAGGCCTATCTAAGTACCAACTCTAGTTACCATCCACCTTACATGCTTGTCCGCACTCAGCTTAAGGCCCATACAACCTCAGCCAACAACATATGTATGCCAATGCATGTATCACCACAAAAACCAACTCTGCCAAACAATCATTATATTATATTATATTATATTATATATATATATATATCAACATATCAACACAACCATCAACTCAACCACAGCAATCATCATATCATATATATGTATCAACATAACACCACGTGGCTTACTCAGCACCACCTGTGGTTCAACAGTCACCCTCAACCCCATGCACGCCTAATTCAGCCTCTTGCATGGTCAACAGATAAGGCCTTATCCAAGCAGCCCACCTCATAAGAAACCTCATACAATAATATCATATACATCAAGTGGAGGTCCTATCTAAGCAATCTTCCACTTCACAACCAATCCAACAATCAACTACAATTTGAAAACCAAGACCTTCTTTGAAAACCATTTGGAAGATTAGCAAATCTTGAAATTTACAAAAACCTTTGAAACAATTCACTTCTTTAATTTAAAGAAAACCATATCTCAACTGGACAACTCTCCATTATTCTCAAATAGAACCTTTGAAAATGTATAATACTCTTTTTATATGTGTATATACATAATACTTCACATTTTGGAATGAAAACTTTAAAATCTAAAATAGTACATTCAGTTCTGGAATAACAGATTATATACTGTAGCAAAATACATCATATTTTTTTTTCTTTTGCAAAGATAATTGATTATGGCAACCCATAATCGATCATTTTCGAAATCAAATCACGAAAATAGTTTCTGAAACTCCAGATAATTGATTATGTGACTCCCATAATCAATTATCTGCAACGATTTAAAAAAAAAAAACACGATTTTCTACAAAGAAACTCAAACTTTTCAACCAAATAACCTAGATTTTCGAATCAATGGGGTTCCAACAACATCAATCCACCTCAACCAAGTTCATACACATTAGATTACACAACAATTTCAGCATTTCATCACAAAATCATCAATTTCTCATCCAAATCTCAATTTTTTTTTTCCCAAAACCCATTTTCAACCAAAACTAACGAAAATGGCAACATCCACATAGATTCAACCGATTATAAAGCAAGAAATCAACATACCAACAGTTATTAACACAAAATAACCGATTTGTAAGCTTCCCTTACCTCTAAAAGTTCTTGAATCTGAATTTAGGTTCCTTGAGAATCTAGTATCTTAAGCAAAAATCTTCCACAAATTGATTCTTTCTCTTAACACAAACATTAAACTGAGCCCAAAATCCTCCAATACCCTTGCTAACTTGAGAGATTCTAGAGAGAGATTGAGAGAGAAAGTGTAGAGAGAGAAAGAGAATGGGAGAATGAGGGAATTCCTCCCTCCCCTTCCTTTATATACCTGACCTCCCTAGAACTCTCACACAGACTTTTGGCCAACTGAGACTCAAATCTCACCAAGCCATTTTCCTTATCTCAAAACTGGTCTAACTTAACTGTTTTCTCTCAAAAACCCAAAATCATTCTCACAACATATCTAAATTGGCTCAAGCACATATCTCAAATTTCCTAAATTCAAATTAGAATTTCAAACAAACAACATCAAATCATCACTACATACAACATATCGTACATAACAAAAATTCATTTATTTCTTTTAATCACCTAGATTACATATCAAATTTTCACTTTTTAGTTATTAAACCACTAAATCATACATTAAGAAAATCACAGCGTTACATTTCCATTGGAGCCAAAGTTCTAGCTTTTGTTCATCATTTCTTCATCACCTCTCATCTTCATATTCACCTAAGGTATGAGAGAAGGGGTTTGCTTTGTTTCTCTAATCACTTTCATGGTCATAAGCACACCCATATATTAAATCTATTTCAAGAATAACAAAATCTCAATAAAATCACTAAAGGACTCAAGGTGAAGTCGTTAAGAGCAAGGTTCTCCTAATTGATCATAAGGCTTCCTCACTCCCCTTACCTTGAATTGGGGGGGAGGGGGGTCCTTTGAAGATGTTCTGAGCTCCTATCGTGTTCCTTACTCTTTTTGCTCCACGAACTTGTAATTGGTGTAACTTTTTCCTTAGGGGTTTGATTGATGATTAGGACCTACCAAATCAAAGAGAATGGTGAATACTATCCAACTATTGGTTTGCAAGGGGGATCAGATAAGCGTGGGCCCTACATGCAAGCCCTAAAAAATGTGCCCAAAGAGAGAGAGAAAAGAGAAAACAGTGTTGATTTCAAAAAACTCTCTAATCATTGTGATTAGGAGGTTATGAGGAGTAGATTTATAGGCTCAGTTGAGCAAAATGACAATATATGAAGCCTCCTATTTCGAAAACGAGGAAAGCGAAGATGAAGGGAAAAGCATGAGATTAAGGAAAGGATGGAACTTACCAAGCTGGAATGGCGTCGAAGACTTGTTCACGAACTTGTAAAAAGGAAGTTTCATTGAACAAAAGCTCGAACTTAGGTCTTGGGTGCACAAACCTAAGACGTTCACATGGTGGAGAAGGGAGATCTCAAACTTGTGGGGGCTTTAGGAAAGCACAGTCATGGTGGTGTTGGTGAGCCAAGGTGGTGTTCGTGGTGCTCTTAGGTTGTGACATGAAATGAATAAGAAGAATGGAGGGATTGTGGGTTTTAAGTGTAACACCCTAAGGGACATTACCGTAACTTGATCTAGATTTAAAAAAAAACAAACTTAAAAAGGTAGAAACAACATACAAATGCTACTTATAAATATAATTAAATATTATATACGAACAATACAATAAAAAAACATATATGCCAAATATAACTCATCTATCACCCGAAGGTATTGTACAAAATATAAAGAGGAATACAAAAACATAATGTAAACTAGACTACGTTTTCTTGCACGTGACTCCAAGCTCTATCTACGCATGTCTTCACCTGTATCCTGAAAAAGGAAAAACTTAAAGGAATGAGACATAATGTCTTAGTGAGTACTCTAAGGACTTTACGACTGGGTTAGACTTTTCTATTCGGACAATCCTCATCATTTATCTTTTATGGCTTTAAACACACTAGGTCTCTCATAATTCGCTATACCTATGGTTTAGTCTACACCTTTTAATCTTCAATACTTTCTGTGTTAACTACTCTTTCATTCTCCTGATTGTTATATTAGTTTACTATCTCATTCTCAACCTAAGAACTCTTTCTTACCCAAAATGCTCTCTAGTATTTAAACCCTTTATGTTTAGATTTTATTTTTCTTTCTTTTAATATTTAAGGTTGTTCTCTATGGGTCAAGTCTAAGGTCACAGACATTCTAAAATACTTTTGACCTTCCCTTAACACTTACCTTAATATCGTCATTTTGTTCTCTCTTACTTGTCTTATACCTTTCTATTACGCTGTGTGGGGATTCACTCTTTCTCTACCTCATTCACAACTATTATTATCCAACTAGGACCCTCACAATACTATCCTAGGGCCTATCCTCTCACTTATCCTTGAGGTAGCAAACACAATTTCAATTACAAGCATGCATTTATTTCACATCTTTTGCCTAAGAGCTAGACATATGCATTGTTTTGTTTCATCAAGCAAGCACAACATACATGCATAACATGAGCACATATACACAATCTTGACAATTTATCACAATACACAACCACATTTTCACACATGTATACATTACATCATTCGCTTATGAACAAGGGCACATAGAATTCACATAATTACAATGTAGCACACTTCAACATATCACACTACAACAAGATATATATGCTTGCTATGTTCCTAAACCACTACTCATGCACATGTGGTACTAACTTAAACTTTTCGGAAAGTAGACTAGGAGTAAATGCAGGCCATAAGAAGCGTCATCGGTAACGATGCCTTCGACTTTCGCACCCTTAACTAGCATGATATCCCCCGGCGTCTAGTCAGGGTTACCTAGTTTTTCCAGTACGCCCCGGCTCCATAAGATCAGCACCGACCAATTGAGTTTTCCCAACCGGATAACCCCCAAGGCTAAGGTTAGACAACCCATCACGGCCTTCACCAGCCAGATTCTTACATACTTTCCTCATCACATAACTCAAATGTTATGATGCATGGTCACAAATAATGCTTACAACTTTTCATAGACTTTATTTCATATCACACGCAGTTTTTTTAAGCTAAATAATAATCATATAATATAAACTCAATAAGGCATAAGAAAACAAACAACAATGAGTTAAAAACTGTAAAGAGGAGCTCATAAATACAAAGAATGGAATAGCAAAAGTCGTATCTACCCAGCAAGACAGAAATCCCGCCCGACGGTCCAGGCGGTTCACATCGGAACCCAGCCCGCCCAGCAGCCATCTAATCCTACCGGGTAGATCCGAGGTACTAATTTCAATTTATTTTTCCTATTGTCTTTGGTTTCTAAATGCTCCCAAATAAATAACTAGATTCTTAATCACTCTTCTACATTGATAATTGTTTAATCTAATCTATAAATTCCTTACTCCCTCACAATCCCCTCAAAACCCATTAAATCCCTAAATTTAGGTATAAGAAAGGAAAAGATAAATAGATGAACAAGAACAAGGAAGGACACGTGAGAGAGCACTCACCTTTAGGAGCACGCAAAACTGAGTTCTAAGGTTTGGGTTCGCCAGTTTCTATTCCTCCTTCTTCTCTTCCTTTTCTTATTCCCTTTTCTTCTCATTCTCTCTAACTTTTTTCTTCTTCTATTTTGTGACGGCTAAACCTAACTCTTCTTCTCTATTCTCTTCTTATAACATGTGGGTGGGTATGTGGCTTAGTGAGCTTTAGTCCCCTATTGGGCCCTAGATGCTCTTTTGGTTTGTATGATAATATTCCTACTAATTTATAATACTAAAGTATTATTAACAACAATAATAATAATAATAACAACAACAACAACAATAATAATAACAATAAATATAATAACAACAACACAACACAATAATAATAATAATAATAATAATAACAATAACTCTTAAGATATCTTTTGTCTAATAACATATGGGTAGGGTTCTACTAAGAGCTATCTCGTGATTTATTTCTAGTACTTGAAATTTGGGGTGTTACATTAAGGGATGGTGTCACAAGTGGGGAAGACAAAACCATGGATGGCTCGGTGGAAAAAGAGGGAAATGAGGTCTATCATTAGCTACCTCAGCCGCCAACATATGCATACCAATGTATGTATCATTACAATAATCAACTTTACCACAACAATCATTATAATATGTATATATATATATATATATATATATATATATATATATAGCACCACAATCTATTAACTCAATCACAACAATTATTAGATCATATGTATATGTATCAACCTATTCCCATAACCATCAACTCAACCATAACAATCATCACATCATATATATGTATGTCAACATATCATCACAATCCATGAACTCAACCACAACAAAACAAAATTACACGCTCGCTTAGCAAGTAGAAGTCTCGCATAAGTCTCGCTCAGTAAGGTCAAGTCCAAAGAGAAACCAAGTCTCAGGAAGAATTCTCGCTCAACAAACACATGTTTTGCTCAGTGAGACACTTATAACTTATCATACAATCCCTCAACAATAATGATAAAGAAAAATCCAAAAACTAGTTTAGAAAACCATTTAAACATCCACTTAACTTAAAATATACATTTGACATTCATGGAAATCAATAAAGTCATCAACAACGAACAAAAACAATAAGAAAGAAGAGAAAACTCTATTTTCCTCTCGCTGAGTGCGAATTCCGTCACTAAACGAGAAATCCATCGCAAAATCCGTCTCTAAGCGAACAATTCCGTCGCTGAGCGAATGGCTTAACAAAGAGACCATCAATTTCCGTCGCTAAGCGAAAAATCCGTTGCTAAGAGACCGTCGCTAAGCAAGCATTTCACTCGCTGGGTGAGCAGACTTCCAACGATCTCAAAATCCATCACTAAGCAAACATTTCTGTCAATAAGCGAGAGCTCAACTTCCAGCAACTGAAGTATTTGTCGCTGAGTGAGAGAGTTCAATCACTGGGTTGCGATTTTCGATCTTTTTCTTCTCAAATCACTCACCAACACCCATTTTTGACCAAATCAATCAATAACAAATATCACAAAACAATTTTAATAACTTATAATACAATTCTAACCAATTATATAACAATTTTATCCACAAATCATCCACCAATCTCAAAATCCTTGTCCAAAACCCATTTTGATATCAACATCCACATACACAACATATTCACCAAAATCAACTGATTCCAATGTATTTAATCAACATATTGGCATCTACAAACACATAATCAACTAAGGGTAAGCTTCCCTTACCTTTAAAAGCCTCCGAATTCTAGATTTAGGTTTCTTGAGAATTCGATATCTTGAGCCAAATCTTCCTCAAATCTACACCTTTTGTCTCCACAGACACTTAACTTAGCTTAAAACTCCTTTGCAACTCACAAGCTCGAGAAATCTTAGAGAGATAGAGAGAGAAAGAAGAGATGAGAGAGAAAGAGAATGAGGGATTCTCCCCCCTTCCCTCCTTTTATATTCGACCTCTCGAAGCTCTCACATGAACTTTTGACCAACTGAGGCCCAAACCTCACCAAACCACTCCCTTATCTCAAAACTAATTTAACTCAACTGTTTTTCTCTCAAAACCCAAAATCAAACTCTCAACCCAACCACATTGGCTCAAGTACATATCTCAAGTTTCATAAATTCAAACTAATATTTCAAACAAACAACACGCCACTGTCACCACATACCATATACTATACATAACAACAATTCATTTATTTCTTTTAATCACCTAAATTACATATCTAATTCCACTTTTTAGTTATCACAACACTGAATCACATATTAGGAAAATGGGTGTTACATGACCAACTTCCATGGAAACTACATCACACAACACATCATCTTTATATTTTCCAATTGTAAATCTCACCAACACTTGTTGGTCAACAACCAATTCTCCTTCATCACCTAACCATTTCAAGTAATAAGGTTTAGGGTGTGGATGGTTTTAAGTTTTAGTTTGCTAACCAACCTAATGCTAGCCACATTAATACAACTAACCCCATCAATAATCAAAAAGCACAATTTCCCTAGAACTATGCATCTAGTTTGAAATATGTTCTACCTTTGAACCCCATCACTATCTTTACATGGAATACCCAAAACCTCCTACACATCATCAATTCCCTATCTAGAGGTTTGGTACCACATCCACTCTAATTATCACTAGAGGTATTAGATAGGCTAGTAGAAGATAACTCATTAGTGATAACCCTTTTGTCACTCAAGACCATGGTTGTCTTGTTTGGACAATGTAATGCAATATGTCCTTTACCCAAGCTGTTGAAACATTTAGTTGAACTACTTTTAGAAGTAAGAAAAGTACTAGGGTCAAGAACATGTTTACTACTTGGAGACTTTATGTAACGACCCAACCGTTGCTACTTAACTACACATACTATCCTCTTCATACTCTTATAAGCATAAATAAAATCAACACATGCATATAAAAGGAATATAATCATCCTGAGAGATCTATCCATCTTTCCTACTGCTATACATGCCTTTTTTTACAACTTTCAGCAAACAAAAGAATAAGGGAATAACACCCAAGCCATCCAACAAAACCAAATATACATCAACAGGGGAGAGGGGTACAAAACACACTCCCTATGGATGGTCACCCTATACAATCCCATCAATAGAATACAATAGAAACTATAATTATCTCAAAACAAAATGAATGCGTGACTCCTTGAGCCACACCATTTGCAATACGAAGCTCCACCTTTAGCTCTAAGAAGCCGAGTCCACTAAAGCATGTTGGAACCAAAGACATAGAAGCGTCTAAACCCTCAATGTTTTGAAGATAACAAGCTTATTAATGTTCAAGTTTGTGCTTAAAGACTAACCCTGTCACAGCTAAGAAGACCGTCCAGTAGACGTGTTAAAAAAGACCATCCAGTAGACGTGTTAAAGACCGTTTAGTAAACGTGTTAAAAACTGTCCAGAAGACTTGCTAAAGAGGACCGTCCATTTGAACAAATTGAAGGCGACTGTCTAATGAATAAACTCATACAAGCCTCAAAGATCATATATTCAAGCGGCTAAGTTTTTATTTTGAACATCAATTTGATTTATGCTAGTCTTCCTTGAAATTGACATATTACTACTTCTGTGATCTAACGTTTAATTTGTTTGAAGCATTAAATAACATCAGAATCAGTCTAGTGCAAGAGCACAGCAAAATTAGATAAGGCAAGTCAACTTATCAAGCTACTGAGATGAATGAAGAATGCTCAAAAAAGCAGAACGCCAACATAGTCCTGCATTTTCTGTTTTAGTGCAAGTCTAAAAGCTGCTGCGCCTGATCACTCTGAAAGGATAGTTTGCACGCCCTTCTTTGCATAATGAAGTTAAGTCTTCACAACGGATCTTTTCTCTGAAGACTATATATGTATCAAAGAAGAATGTCATAGAGGCAATAACAGATATACGTGCCTGGTGTAAAAATTCCTAGTTAACAAATTACTTTTGAACAATTGATAGAAGCGTCTAGTGGACGATAGCAAAATTCTTGTAAAGATTTTTAGAGTGTGCTTAAGCTTTATCTTTCAAATCTTTACTACGTGAGTTAATATCATTTGGATAAACACTTGTTGTGTTGTGAAAGCTTGGAGAGGCTTAGTGTGAAAGAATACTTGGGTTAAGCAATCTAGGGTGATTGCGTTGTAAAGCTTGAAGAGGCCGCGAACAATACTTGTAACCTAAGATTGGTTAGTGAATACCTTCTGGATGAAGGGAATGGACATAGCTCAGGTTGAGTGAACCAGTATAAAATTTTCTGTGTTCTTCTTTCTCTATCCCTACGCTTGAAAACATTTTTATACTGATCAACTTGTTTCAAAAAAGGTTTTAAACGCACAACTCAACCCCCCTTCTTGTGCGTTTTTTCTATTTCAATTGGTATCAGAGCTCGGCCTCTTGGGGTTGAGCATCTAACACTACAGGAGTTAAACAATCCTGATCACTCATGAAAAATAAAGGACAAGCTGTTACCAGACCGCCTTTCTTTAAAGGACAAAACTATGAGTATTGGAAGCAAAGAATGATAGCATTCTTTGATGCATGTCACATAGACATGTGGGACGTAGTAGAAACTGATGACTACCTGCCCCTTGACCATGATGGAGTGGAGCTGCCAGGAAGTCAATGGACAAAATCTCACAAATAGAGGTATCTTCTAAACTCAAAAGCTAGAAATGCTATGATGTGTGCCTTATTTGAATCTGAATATGAAAAGGTACATAGCTTAAGAAGTGCTAAGAAAATGTGGGATACCCTTGCTCTTACCTATGAAGGCACTTCACAAGTAAAAAGGTCTAAATTGAGCTTACTCGTAAGATAATATGAACTCTTTACTATGGAAGAAAATGAAACTATCGAACTTATGTTTGGTAGATTTTAGCGGAGGTAGTATTGTTGTTGTGGTGGTTTATTGTCGTGGTTGCTATTATGGTTGGAGGTGATGGTAGAGGTATGGATAATGCCTTGTTGTTGATGTTGTTGCTATTTCTTATTTGATTATTGATATGGAATGAGGTGATTTTTCTATTACTTTACTTTTAAAATATATGTTTTATTATTTCAAGTAAGCTTACCCTTGCATTGTTTGCATGTGTGGTTCATGCTTGTGATGATCACGTCTTTGGCGTGGGAGCAGATGGTTAAGTTTTTGGCAGGTTTAGCTTCTCTTAATTGATGATGAAGCTTCGCCTCAGCCAGTGGGGAGGTGGAACAAGTATGGAGGGTTACTTTTGTTCCTTTAGAGGAATTGATATTCCTTTTATTGTTTATTTCTATTAAAAGAATGTAAAGTGTGACTAGCTATAGAGAGACTGTTTTGTATCTTGTATTTATTGATATAAAAATGTTTAATAATGTTGGTGTATGTATTTTCTTTTGATTTCTTGATGTACACATTGATGTAACTATTTTGGTTGGAATGAATAGTTTTCTCTATTATTATCTCTAAAGATGAAGAGAGCGAAAAACAAAGACGTATTTTTATAATACTTAATCTAATGTCATTATTAAAAGAAACCTTCTAAGAGATAAAGTAGAAAAGTTGTTATGTAGCAGTAGTGGGTCATTACAGAGGTGACATCCTCCACTGGTGCTTTTGCGTTCTATTCTATCTCTCACATAGTCAGCATTGCAGTAACCAACTAACCTATATTCTTTGTTTGATTTAAAACACAAACCAAGGTTAGTGGTCATTTTTAAGTATCTAAAAATTCTCTTAACTGCTATTAGATGAGTTTCTCTAGGCTCAGACTGAAAACGGGTACATAAGCATACATTGAACATAATGCCAGGTCTGGACGCTGTGAGATATAAAAGAGACCCAATCATACCTCGGTATGTAGTTTGGTCTACCTTTTTAGAAGAGTCGTCCAGGCTGAGTACTGACGATGAATGCATAAGTGTACTCATTTCCTTGGCATGGTCCATCTTGTACTTCTTGAAAAGTTCGTTGACATATTTTGTTTGATGTATGAATATGCCATTTGCAGTGTACTTTACTTGCAATCCTAGGAAGAATTTTAATTCTCCCATCATACTCATCTCGAATTCTGCTGTCATGATCTTAGAAAAATCCTTGCATAAAGCGTCATTAGTAGCATCGAATATAATATCGTCTACGTATATTTATGCAATAATAAAGTGTGATTTAACGTCTTTGCAAAAGAGAATGGTGTATACTTTTCCTCTAGTAAAACCATTTTCTAAAAGAAAGGAACTTAGCTTTTCATACCAAGCTCTTGGAGCTTGTTTAAGTCCATATAAAGCCTTTTTTAGTTTGTAAACATATTTTGGAAAAGTATCACCCTCAAAACTAGGAGGTTGTTTCACATAGACTTCCTCGCTTATTATGCCATTCAAGAATGCACTTTTTACGTCCATTTGATAGAGCTTCATATTACTATGAGCAGCAAATGAAAGTAAGATGCAGATGGCTTCTAATCTAGCTACTGGTGCAAAGGTTTCGGTAAAGTTTATACCTTCTTGTTGAGAGTAGCCTTGAGCTACAAGTCTTGCTTTATTTCTTACCACTTTGCCAGCTTCATTTGGCTTATTGCAGAACACCCACTGTGTTCCAATGATAAACTTGTCCTTAGGTGCAGGAACTAGCATCCAGACATCATTCTTTTCGAATTGACTAAGTTCGTCCTTCATGGCACTGATCCAACCATCATCCAAGAGAGCTTCGTCCACTGTTTTTGGTTCCAATTGAGAAATCAAAGTAGTTTGAGCTTTCTCCTTGAAGGTCAATCTTGTCCTGACATGATCTTGAATGTTTCCAAGAATTTGATTATTTAGATGATAGGTCTTCATTTGCCAAAAGCGTCTAGTTGGTTCTTTTTCTTCTTCTTTTGGATCATCCATCTGATCTCTAGACGCTGAAGGTCTAGCATCTTCTAGCTTTATATCTGCAAATCAATTGTCTAGCTCTAATATTTCTTTATCAGGCTTATTGTCATTGAATTTAACATGGATGGCTTCTTCAACTGTTAAGGTTCTAGAGTTGTAAACTCTATAGGCCTTGGATGTTTCGGAATAGCCTAACAATATTCCATCATCACACTTAGAATCAAACTTTCCAAGATTGTCCTTAGTGTTTAAGATGAGGTTCATGAATTGGAGCTAAAATAGGATGAAGGACAGAAAAGAAAGTCCATCGCCTTAAGCATCTAGTGTCCAACAAAGGGGTCATCGTCCAAAGCCTTGAACGTGGAAGAATTATGATCATATTGACAAAAGTTTGAGAAGTTTTCCTAAACAATGGAAACCATAGGTTACAACATTAAGAGCATCCAAGTACCTAACAATACTTCCCATGGAAGAGTTACTTGGAACTCTCAAGGTTCACGAATTGGAGCTAAAACAGGATGAAGGACAGAAAAGAAAGTCCATCACCTTAAGCATCTAGTGTCCAACAAAGGGGTCATTGTCCAAAGCCCTGAACGTGGAAGAATTATGATCATATTGACAAAATTTTGAGAAGTTTTCCTATACAGTGGAAACCATAGGTTACAGCATTAAGAGCATCCAAGGATCTAACAATACTCCCCATGGAAGAGTTACTTGGAACTCTCAAGGTTCACGAATTGGAGCTAAAACAAGATGAAGGACAAAAAAGAAAGTCCATTGCCTTAAGCATCCAATGTCCAAAAAAGGGGTCATCGTCCAAAGCCCTGAACGTGGAGGAATCTTCTGAGGAAGCGTCCGAAGAAGATGACTCTGATGAGGATGAGCTATCCTTCATATCAAGAAAGATACAAGCCATATGGAGGAAGAAAGGAGGGTCTAGAGCTAGAAACTTCACGAAGAAGTTTAGTAAAGAGCCCAAGGAGAAGAGTCCATTAGTCTGTTTTGAATGCAAGAAGCCTGGACACTTCAAAGTTGAATGTCTAAGCCTGCAAAAGGAGAAAAAGAAAACATTCTTCAAAAAGAAGAAGAAAGGATTCATGGCTACTTGGGAGGATATGGACCTATCCTCATCAGAAGAAGAAGGAGGGGAAGAAGCAAATCTGTGTCTCATGGCGGAGACCAGTTCAAAAAGCTCAGAAGATGAGCAAGATGAAAAGGTAAACTTCAATGACATAATTTCTCTTCAAGAAGTATATAGTGAATTGCTTGCTAATTCCTCAACTCTTTCAGTAGGATATAAAGAATTGAAAAATAAATTTTCCAAAATGTCAAAAGAATTTAATTCGCTTAAAGAAAATTATGAAAATGTTTTAAAAGAAAATGAAAAACTAAAAACAAAGGATATTCCAGAGGTGATACTTCCTAATGAAGCCATAGAACTTTAGGAGGAAGTAAACCACCTAAAGGAAAGTCTATCCAAATTTGTCAATGGGACTGAAAATTTAAATAAAATTTTATCCTGTAAACGAAGTCCACATGACAAGTCTGGACTTGGCTTTATTAAAGAGGAAGTTTCTGGAACATCTAAAGTTATTGCTCATTACAAATATTGTGGAAAAATTGGTCATGAATCATCACGATGCTTTCATCATCCAGTCACAAAGGCGTCCAATGTCTTCAGAACTAACAAAAAAGGACCCCAGTCTATTTGGGTACCTAAGTCCAAGATAATTTTTGTTGTAGATTTGCTTGACAACAGAAAGGAAACTCCAATCATTGTACCTAGACAGTGGCTGCTCACGATACATGATAGGAGAAAAGTCTATGTTCCAAAGCCTCTAACCAAAGAATGGTGGATGGGTCACCTTTGGAGGAAATCAGAAGGGTAAGATTACAGGTATAGGTAAAATTGGTAAGCACCCCCTCCCTTTTATTAAAAATGTCTTATATGTTGACGGACTAAGACACAATTTACTGAGCATAAGTCAATTATGTGACAATGGACACAGTGTCTCCTTTGACAAAGATGAATGTATAGTCAGAAACTTAGATGGGTCTATATTATTTTCTGCTAAGAGGAAAAGCAATCTATATAAGATTGACCTAAATGATCTTACAAATCAAAATGTGTCATGTCTAGTATCCATCAACGAGAATCAATGGATTTGGCATAAGAAACTTGGACATGCAAGCTTGAAATTAATCTTAAAGCTAAACTAGCATAACCTTGTAAGAGGACTTCCAAATCTTGTATACCAATCTAATGTTCTCTATGATGCATGTCAAAAAGGGAAACAAGTGAAAAGCTCCTTTGATTCAAAGAATACTGTTTCCGCTACTAGACCACTTGAGCTTCTACATATTGATTTGTTTGGACCCACTAGAACGACCTCTTTTAGTGGAAAATAATATGAGTTAGTTGTAGTAGACGACTATACTAGATGGACATAGGTTATGTTCCTAAAACACAAGGATGAGTCTTACAAAGTATTTTTTATATTTTGCAAAAGAATTCAAAATGAAAAAGGTGTTTGCATAGCCTCAATCAGAAGTGATCATGGAAGAGAGTTCGAAAATGAAAGTTTTCAAGGGTTCTGTGAAGAGAAAGAAATTCTCTACAACTTCTCTGTGCCACATGCACCTCAATAAAATGGTGTGGTGGAGAGAAAGAATAGGTCATTGCAAGAAATGGCTAGAACCATGCTTAATGATAACTCCACTCCTAAACACTTATGGGCTGAAGCTGTAAACACAGCATGTTGTTTACAAAATAGAATATATATTAGACCTATTTTGAAAAGGACTCCCTATGAATTGTGGAAAGGACGAAAACCCAACATATCGTATCTTCATCCTTTTGGGTGTCAATGTTTCATTTTAAACACTAAGGATAATCTTGGAAAGTTTAATTCTAAGTGTGATCATGGAATATTGTTAGGCTATTCTGAAACGTTCAAGGCATACATAGTTTACAACTCTAGAACCTTAACGGTTGAAGAAGCCATTTATGTAAGATTCAATGACCATGAGCCTGATAGAGAACTATCAAAGCTAGATGAATCCTTTGTAGATATGAAGTTGGACGATACAAACCAACCAACGTCTAGAACCTAGTTAGATGACCCAAAGATGGAAGAAAAGGAAACAATTGGACGATAATGGCAAATGAAGACATATCATCCAAAAGACCAAATTCTTGGAAGTGTACGTGATCACATCAGGACAAGATCAACCTTCAAGGAGCAAGCTCAAACTGCCTTAATTTCCCAGATGGAACCAAAGATAGTAGATGAAGCTCTCTTAGATGAAGGATGGATCAATGCCATGAAGGAAGAACTAAGTCAATTTGAACAAAACGATGTATGGAAGCTAGTTCTTGCACCTAAAGATAAATCTGTCATAGTAACAAAATGGGTGTTTCGTAACAAGTTGGACGAAGGAGGTAAAGTGGTAAGAAACAAAGCTAGACTTGTAGCTCAAGGCTTAACAAGAAGGTATAGACTTCACTGAAACTTTTGCACCTATAGGTAGATTAGAAGCCATTCACATCTTACTTTCATTTGCTACTCATAGTAATATGAAGCTTTATCAAATGGATGTAAAAAGTGCATTCCTCAATGGTATAATAAATGAAGAAATTTATGTGAAACAACCCCCTAGTTTTGAGTGTGACACCTTTCCTAAACATGTTTTCAAACTAATGAAAACCTTATATGGACTTAAGCAAGCTCCAAGAGCTTGGTATGAAAAGTTAAGTTCTTTTCTTGTAGAAAATGGTTTCACAAGAGGAAAAGTAGACACTACTCTATTTCGCAAAAAAGTTCATTCACATTTTATTATTGCACAAATATATATGGACGATATTATATTTGGTGCTACTAATGACGCTCTATGCAAAGATTTCTCTAAGCTTATGATAGTAGAATTTGAGATGAGCATGATGGGAGAACTGAAATTCTTCCTGGGATTACAAGTAAAACAGACTAACGATAGCATATTCATACATCAAACAAAGTATGCAAAAGAGCTACTCAAGAAGTACAAGATGGACGATGCCAAAGAAATGAGCACACCAATGTATCCATCCTCAGTACTTGGATTGGAAGACACATCCAAAAAGGTAGACGAAACCACTTACAGAGGTATGATAGGATCTTTACTATATCTTACAGTGTTTAGACTTGATATCATGTTTAGTATATGTCTATGTGCTCGTTTTCAATCTAATCCTAGAGAAACACATCTCACAACTGTAAAACGAATTTTTAGATACTTAAAAAGAACCACTAACCTTGGTCTATGCTTTAAGTCGAATAAAGAATACAAGTTAGTTGGATTCTGTGATGCTGACTATGTCCGAGACAAAATAGAAAGAAAAAGCACCAGTGGAGGATGTCACCTCATTGGTGGAAATCTTGTCTCCTGGACGAGCAAAAGACAAGGGACGATTGCCCTATCCAAAACAAAAGTAGAATACATATCAGTAGCGTCCTGTTGCTCACAAATTCTGTAGGTTAAGCATCAACTAGAGGACTATAGTATTTATGAGAGTAAAATTCCTATCCTTTGTGATAATACTACTGCTATAAACTTATCTAAAAATCCTATATTGCATTCTAGAGCAAAGCACATTGAAATAAAACATCACTTTATAAGAGATTATGTTTAGAAAGGAGTTATTGATATTCAGTTTATTAACATTGAAAATCAACTAGTTGATATATTTACAAAACCACTTCTTTAAGATAAACTCATCCATATTTGAGATCGTCTTGGTATGGAATTTATAAAGGATTAGTTTTTGTTTTATGTGCCTTGACCGTCCAATAACAAGTAGCGTCCAAAGACATATAGCGTCCATCATGCATGCATCCATCCATTAGCTTAGTTATTTGCATTCCAAAACGTTTCACATTTATGTGCTTAAAATCCTTATCTGTGCATAATCATGTCTTCATTGATAATGATTTGAAATAAATGCTTTATTCTTGTCTGAGTCACTTATGCACCGACAAACTGCCTTTGTGAAACGTATATATCTGACCAGCATTAAATGCACCTTTATCTCTCTTCAAAATTCGAAAACCTGCCAAAATAGAAACCTATCAGTTGCTTCTTACACACTCAAACACTTGCAAACCAAACACTCACTTGACCTTTGCTTTCTCACTGAAACTCCCTTTCTCACTTACTCGAAAGCTCTTGAACCCTAACTCTCAAATTTTCAACCATGGTGATGGAGAAAACTGACGGTGCCATGAAGGCTGTGGCTCGTATGGAAAGCCTGGACAGTGCTATGGTCTTAATAGAGAGCTGCTTCGACATCCAAGCTCTTGACGACATGGGTGTCAAGGTTAAGGACAATCTGATGCGTTGTGGAATTCTCAACTACTTCCACTTGAATGAGATTATCTACCCAGAACTCATCAGAAGCTTCTAGAAATTTGTAGTGTTCTCTCAAAGAAACATTGTTGGTACTATTATAGGAGTAATGGTCACTCTAGACCTAGGGAGTGTTGCGCAAGCCGTTGGGTGTGAGCATACTAGCTCCTGCATCAAGAACGATTGGGAAGACAGCTTCGAAGGACATGAAATAATGGACGCTGCTTGATGGGACTAAAAGGTGAAGGACTTGTCGAGTACAACAAGTTAATGAAGGAAGGGAAAGTATACCAGCAATTTCTGAATAAAGGTATACTACACAAGGCTAGGTCCAAGGACAGCATAACCTTTTTGCACAGGTTCACGCTGTCCCATATGATTATTGGACAGTAGTTTAACCTGCCTCATCTTATACCGAGCAACATCGTGAGGACCTTGAAAGGACAGGGAGAAAATGACCAGATTACCTATACTGCACTCCTGAATAGAGTATTTTGGTTGCAGAAGGTATATCATGCTTTCTTCGCTCTGTCTATTGGTGAGCAAATTGAGATCAGGATACAGGGTGGTGGCCATAGATTCACCTAAGTGCCTTTTGGACACAACAACATAGCCTAGATGAGAGCTGGATTTGTGTTAGTGCCATTGGAGAAGTTTGACAAGCTGGTAGATGTCAAGAGAGAATTAGTTGAGGAGGCACCTCAACAAATTGAACAACTAGCCTTCCAAACAGCTGAGTTGATGGATGGTGAGGCTCTATTCCTCCACCCTATTATAGCTACCAGACCATCCACACAAAGGTAACCATCTAGAGCAAGATCGTCCAGAGCAACAAGATGCAAGATGCAACAACCTACTGCTTTGCCTCCTGCTCTAGTTGCTGCTCCTCCCCCACCTGCACATGCTTCTCCACCAACTGCACCCGTTGAAATAAGAAAAAGCGCACAAGAAGAGGGGGGGGGGTTGAATTGTGCGTTTATTTTTTTTTTCGAAAAAGGTAGATCAGTCTAAACAAAGCGTTTTTAAGAGAAGGGATAGAGAGAAAAAAACACAGAAAGCTTTATACTGGTTCACTCAACCTGAGCTACGTCCAGTCCCTTCACTCAGAAGGTTTCTACTAACCGATCTTTGGTTACAAGTATTGTTCGTGGCCTCTTCAGGCTTTACAACGCAATCTACCCAGATTGCTTAACCCAAGTATTCTTTTTACACTAAGCCTCTCCAGGCTTTCACAACGCTCAAAAAAATTTGAGGAAAGATTGACTCATGTAGTGAGGATTTTAAAACTTAGACTCAGGATCACTTTGAGAATGTTTACAAACAAAATGACTATCGTCCACTGGACGCTCTTGACAGAATATCACAGAAGAAAGTATATGTTGTTGTTTTAAACAAGAATCCACCTATCTCAGTTCTCTATTTTGCTTTTTGTTGATGCGCGTATATATACGATCTTCAGGAAAGAGATCCGTTACAGATATCTTGTCTCTTCACGTGATGAGGCGCGTGCAGACTATCTTTTCAGAAAAATCAAGCGTGGCAGTTGAAAACTTGCACTACAATAGAAGTTTCAGGACTGCGTTGACAGTTTGTTCTTCTGAACTTTCTTCATCTGTCTTGTCGGCTTGATAAGTTGACTTGCTTTACCCATTCTGCTGTGCTTTTGTACTGACTTGATGTTGATGTTTCAGACCATTTTAAACATTAGCTCATTTGAGTGGTACTGTGTAGGTTTCAAGGCGGATAGACGTGATTGATGTTCATAATGAAAAACTCAGTCGTTTGAATATATGAATACTGGAGATTTAGACGATCGCCTTCGGTCTGTTCATCTGGATGGTCTTTGATCGCGTCTTACTGGACGGTCTTCAAAGTGTCCACTGGACGGTCATTGTTGCATCAACTGGACGGTCCTTCTTGGCGAGTCTTCATCTTTCGCTATGATAGGGTTAGTTTATACACACTAATATAAACATTAATAAGCTTTGTTATCTTCAAAACATTGAGGGTTTAGACGCTTCTACGTCTTTGGTTCCAACAATCTCCCCTTTTTTGATGATGACAAACCTTATTAATTTTTTTAAGTAAAGAAGCGTAAAGCGAAGTTTTCGAAAGACTTACTATGCTCCCCTTGAGTTGGATATACCAAGTATTAAGCATATTATATAACAGATGGAGCAATATGTGAAGTAAAACATATCAACTTTTTATTTATCTATTCGGAGCATAAAATCTGACAAGAATATATGCACACAAAAAATAAAAACTATATAAAAAAAATGCTTCCATAATGCTTTCTCCCCTTTTGTTATTATCAAAAAGAAGGAGTCGTCATCACAGTCACTGTGGTGGCGGCGGCGGGGGAGGAGGTTGAGAAGGATGAAGAAGGGCTTGTTGGTTTTGAAGAATTTGGTGCAGAAGAGTGAAGATGGGTTGAAGTTGAGTGGCGACATATTGTTGAACGGCAGGGTCAACAGGTGGGATGGATGAGGGGGCGGTAGTAGAAACAGGGAGGCTGGCAGAGGTTTGGGAACCAGGAGTAGGCGGTGGTGGAGGTGTGGGTGAAGCTGGTGGAGAAGGTGGAAGAGTTTTAGAGGAAGAAGGAGGTGCTTCTAGGAACTTGAGGTTTGGCACGTCAAGTTGACAGGGGCGAGGAGGGTTCCAAAGGGAGGGTGGTTGGCAGGTGTTGATATGCATAAGAGCCGCAATCAATGTATACAAGATGGAAGTTTCCGTACCAAGAAGTGGACGCGCATCTGGTGGACGGACAAAGGTGGCAGAAGTGTCCGAAAAGTGAAAGACACGAGCTGGACTGCTGCGTGACTACACAATCCGTTGAAGTTGGGATATCGGCCTTGTCGTCTGTGGAGACGCCACTGCTGGGCGTTTCTTGTTCGCATTGGAACATATGTTGATGCCAGAAGTGTTCAGCATCCGTCTTGTCCAAGTCTGTTTGAAGACGCTGAGCTAAAAACCATTCACGGGAATGGGTTGGGTTATGTTGAATTTCAGCTTTGGACGGTAGAGGCAAAGATGGTGCCTTGGTCAGAATCTTCTCCTTCTTGCGATTTTCATCAATGATTGGCAATCTTGGGCATATTTGGTCGGGTTGGATGCGGACGGTTGTGGAAGGTCGGATATGTTGGGATGGGGGAATGAAAAGCTGATATTTCAGGAATGTTGAGCCTTTAAGAGTATTGCAGAACATTTGCTCAAAGACAGATGGAAAGAATCCATCTTTTTCCGGATCCAAAGGCCGAAACTTCAAATCTGCAGGCCTTAGTTGGATAATCCGTTCGTCCGTTTGTCCTCGTTGTTGTAGAGCTTTTTTCGTGTATTCGACTGGAAGTACTCTGTGTTGAAGTACTCTAGGAGGATGAGCATTTATGTGCCAAGCTCGTACAACTTTCAGATACCTCCTTCTGATAAACCGCTTGAGCGGCAGGTGTTCAATGGCTCCAGGAGGTAATGCCAGGTATTGCTCAGACGGCTGATGGACGTAGTTGTCCATGTGCTTCTCCACATTAATTGGAGAATAGTCAAAGCCAAAGTTTGGCTCGGGAAGCTCTGGACGTAGAACGATTGCATTGTCATCCAAGAAGTTTTGAGCATTTCCTTTAACAAACAACAGAGGCCAATGCTTTTTGGTTTGTGCCAAGTTGTCTGAGAGAGGGGTAGGGAAGGGGATGATGGTTGAGGAGGGAAATGATTTGGGAGGCTTTATGGAGAGGTAAGTTTTGGAGATGCTAGGAGTGGGAATGGTGCAGGTGTAACCTTCATCACCAGGTAACAACATTCTTGGTTCAGGTGTAACTTGTGTTTCGGTTTGTGGTAGGGTGAGAGGTTCATATGGTTCATCAATAAGGGATTCTACAAGAACATCTTCAGGTTCATCAGCAACAGTAGGAGAAGAAAGCTTACGTTTCTTAGACTGTGCTTCCCCCGATGGCGTGTCTGCTGGTCGTTTGGGTGAGGTGGATGGATGGGATAGTGGTTGAGTAGGAGCAACATCAGTGGCAGCTTTCTGTTTCTTGACAAGCTTGCCAATGGGCTCATCGTCTTCGTCATTAGAGGCGACGATCAGCTATCTCTTTGCGGGAAGAATGGTTGGTGCAGCAGATGGAGCAGATGTAGCAACAGGAGCAACTGCAAGTGGAGCAGGTGAAGCTGAAGGTTGTTGAGTTTTGGACTTTGTAGCTCTGGCCACCTGCGCCTTGGACGTCCTCTTTCTGGTGGACGGTTTGGCAGCAATTGGATTCTCAAACAGTACCTCGTCGTCCATAGGTGCAGCATGCTGGACGCTTGGGGCTACCGTTTGTAAGGGTGCCATCTCAACTGTTTCTTCTTTGACGTCCACGAGTTTGGACGTGGTTTCTAAAGGCTTCAACACGAACCCAGCCTTCATCTATGTAATGTTGTTGCATCCAAACGGCAGTTGGGTGAATCTATGTCCACCACCCAGAATCCTTATTTTGTTTTGCTCCCCCAAAGACAAAGCAAAGAAGGCATGGAATACCTGCTATTGCCAGAAGATTTTGTTGAGAAGGGCAGCATAGGTGATCTGGTTGCGCTCTCCGCGTCCTCTCATGGTCCTGAAGATGTTGCTCAGGATGAGGTGCGGTAAGTTGAACTGTTGTCCGGTGATCATGTGGAACAGCACGAACCTGTGCAAGAAGGTGACGCTGTCCTTGGATCCAGCTTTGTGAAGAATTCCTTTATTCAGAAACTGCTGGAATATCTTCCCTTCTTTCGTCAGCTTGTTGTACTCGACTGGGCCTTGTCCTTCGGGACCCATCAGTGCAGCGTTGACTGTGTCATGCCCTCCAAAGGTATCTTCCCAGCCATTTTTGATGCAGGACCCAGCCTGTTCACATCCAATGGCTTGGGCGACGGAGCCTAGGTCTAGAGTGACCTTGACTCCTACGGCGGTTCCAGTAATCTCTGTCTTTGAAAATACAGCAGAGTTCCAAAACTGTCGGATGAGTTCTGGGTAAATGATTTCATTCAGATGGAAATAGTTGAGGATGCCACAACTGAGCAGATTGTCTTTTACAGACACCCCCATGTCGTTGAGAGCTTGTATATCGAAGCGGCTCTTGATGAGAACGACAGCTTTGTCTAGGCTCTCCACATGAGCCATGGCCTTTGCAGCGAGACCAGCTTTTTCAGTTGCCATATCTGAGAGCTTGAAGAGAGGTTTAGGGTTCTGAGAAGATGATAAGTTCAGGTGGATTTTGAAAAGAAGTGAGTATACGGGTTGGGTTTGAGTGTATATGAAGAAATTGAAGGGTTTTGCCTTTTTGGCGGTTCTTTTACTTTCAAAGAGAGAGGTGATGTGTAATAAATGCTGGCTTAGGCGCTTACGTATCTCGAGGTCGGTTATATGGTGCATGAGTGACTCAGACAGAGAAAACATTTATTTCAAATCTTTTTCAGAGAAAACATGATTGAGTACTAATAATAATGCACACACAATTTAAGGTTATTATGGAATGCGAAAATATATGCAAGTGGACTATGATGTATTGGATGCTATGAAAACATTTGACGCTGTGAATTTATTGGACGCTACTGATCCTTGGACGATCAAGGCATGTTGAACAAAACTATTCATTTATAAATTCCATACCCAAAAGATCTCGAATATGGATGAGTTTATCTTCAGGAAGGGGTTTTATAAATATATCTGCCAATATTTTCAGTATTAATAAACTGAATATCGACAACTCCCTTCTAAACCTAATCTCTTATAAAATGATGTTTTATTTCAATATGCTTTGCCCTAGAGTGCAAGATAGGATTTTTTGACAGATTTATAGCAGCAGTATTGTCACAGAGAATAGGAATTTTACTCTCGTAGATACTGTAGTCTTCTAACTGATGGTTGATCCATAAGAGTTGTGAGCAACAAGATGCAGCTGAGACATATTCTGCTTCTGCTGTTGATAGGGCAATTGTTCCTTGTCTTTTGCTCGTCCAGGAGACTAGATTTCCACCAATGAGATGACATCCTCCGCTAGTGCTCTTGCGTTCTACTTTGTCTCCCGCATAGTCAGCATCGCAGAAACCAACTAATCTGTATTCTTTGGTCGACTTAAAACATAAACCAAGATTAGTGGTTTTCTTTAAGTATCTAAGAATTTTTTTAACTGTTGTTAGATGAGTTTCTCTAGGGTCAGAGTGAAAACGAGCACATAGACATACACTGAACATAATATCAGGTCTGGACGCTGTGAGATATAAAAGAGATCCAATCATACCTTGATATGTAGATTGATCTACCTTTTTAGAAGAGTTGTCTAGGCTAAGTATTGATGACGGATGCATGGGTGTACTCATTTCTTTTGCATCGTCCATCTTATACCTTTTCAGAAGTTCGTTGACATACTTTGTCTGATGAATGAATATTCCATTTCTAGTCTGTTTTACTTGCAGCCCTAGGAAGAACTTTAGTTCTCCCATCATACTCATTTCGAATTCTGCTGTCATAATCTTAGAAAAATCCTTTCATAACTGGTCAATAGTAGCTCCAAAAATAATGTCATCTACATATATCTGTGCAATAATGAAATGTGTTTTGACGTCTTTGCGAAAAAGAATGGTATCTACTTTTCCTTTAGAGAACCCATTTTCTAAAAGAAAAGAGCTTAGCTTTTCATACCAAGCTCTTGGGGCTTGTTTAAGACCATACAAAGCCTTTTTAAGTTTGAAAACATGTTTGGGAAAAGTATCACACTCAAAACCAGGAGGTTGTTTCACATAGACTTCCTCATTTATTATGCCATTTAAGAATGCATTTTTTACATCCATTTGATAGAGCTTCATATTTTTATGAGCAGCAAACGAAAGTAAGATGCGAATGGCTTCTAGTCTAGCTACTGGTGCAAAGGTTTCAGTAAAGTCTATACCTTCTTGTTAACAGTAGCCTTTTGCTACAAGTCTTGCTTTATTTCTTACCACATTTCCAACTTCATCAAGCTTGTTGCGGAATACCCACTTTGTTCCAATGATAGACTTGTCCTTGGGTGCAGGGAACTAGCATCCATACATCATTCTTTTCGAATTGACTAAGCTCGTCCTTCATGGAACTAATCCAGCTGTCGTCCAAGGGGGCTTCGTCTACTGTCTTTGGTTCCAGTTGAGAAATCAAGGCAGTTTGAGCTTGCTCCTTGAAGGTCGATCTTGTCCTAACATAATCTTGAACGTTTCCAAGAATTTGATTTTCTGGATGATAGGTCTTCATTTGCTAGGAGCGTCCAGTTGGTTCTCTTTCTTCTGTTTTTGGATCGTCCATTTGATCTGTGGACGCTGAAGGTCTGGCATCGTCTAGTTTCATATCTGTAAAAGAGTCGTCTAGCTCTGATATTTCATTATCAGGCTTTTTGTCATTAAATTTAACGTGGATGGCTTCTTCCACTGCCAAGGTTCTGGAATTGTAAACTCTATAAGCCTTAGATGTTTCAGAATAGCCTAACAGTATTCCATCATCACACTTTGAATAAAACTTACCAAGGTTGTCCTTAGTGTTTGGAATGAAACATTGACATCCAAAGGGATGAAGATATGATATGTTGGGTTTTCGTCCTTTCCACAGTTCATAGGGAGTCTTTTTCAGAAGAGGTCTTATGAAAATTCTATTTTGTAAGTAACAAGCAGTGTTTACAGCTTCAGCCCATAAATGCTTAGGAGTTGAGTTATCGTTTAGCATGGTTCTAGTCATTTCTTGCAATGACCTCTTCTTTCTCTCTACCACACCATTTTGTTGTGGTGTTCGTGGTATAGAGAAGTTATGGAGAATTCCGTTCTCCTCACAGAACCATTGAAAACTTTCGTTTTCAAACTCTCTTCCGTGATCACTTCTTATTGAAGCTATACTAACACCCTTTTCGTTTTGTGTCCTTTTGCAGAAAGTAGAAAAGATTTTGTAAGACTCATCCTTGTGTTTTAAGAACATCACCCATGTCCATCTAGAGTAGTCATCTACTATGACTAGTCCATATCGTTTTCCGCGTAGGGAGACTGTTCTAGTTGGACCAAACAAATCAATATGTAATAGTTCAAGAGGTCTAAATGTGGAAACAGTATTTTTTGATTCAAAAGAACTTTTTACTTGTTTCCCTTTTTGACAAGCATCATAGAGAATATCAGACTTGTATGCAAGATTTGGAAGTCCTCTTACGAGGTTATGCTTATATAGCTTTGAGATTAATCTCAAGCTTGCATGTCCAAGCTTCTTGTGCCAAATCCATTGATTTTCTTTGATGGATACTAGACAAGATACATTTTGATTTGTGAGGTCAACTAGATCAATCTTATAAAGATTGCTTTGCCTCTTGGCAGAGAATAATATGGATCCATCTAGATTCTTGACAGTGCATTTGTCTTTGTCAAAGGAGACATTGTGTCCACTGTCACATGACTTATGCTCAGTAGATTGTGTCTGAGACCTTCAACATATAAAACATTTTCAATAAAGGGAAAGGAATGCTTACCGATTGTTCCTATACCTGTGATCTTTCCTTTCTGGTTTCCTCCAAAGGTGACCCACCCACCATTCTTGGGTTGTAGGCTTTGGAACATACACCTTTCTCCCGTCATGTGCCGTGAGCAACCACTGTCTAGGTACCATGACTGGGGTCTTCTTTCTGTTGTCAAGCAAATCTGCAACAGGTATTATCATAGACTTAGGTACCCAAATGGACTTGGGTCCTTTTTTGTTAGTTTTGAAGGCATTGGACGCCTTCTTTGTTGGATGATATCTACAATGTGTTGATTCATGCCCATTCTTTCCACATATTTTGCAAAAGGTTATATTTTTACCAAGATTGTGGTTTTCTTCTTTAACAAAACCAAGTCCAGATTTGTCATGAGGACTTCTTCTATATGATAGGATTTTATCTAGATTTTGAGTACCATTGACAAATTTAGACAAACTTTCTTTTAGATGAGTGACTTCTTTTTGAAGTTTTAGGACTTTATGAGAAGATGTCTCCTCTGAAATATGTTTAGTTTTCAAAACTTCATTTTCTTTCAAAACATTTTTATACTCTTCGTTGAGCAAATTGAAATCTTTTTTTATTTTTGAAAATTTCCTTTTCAGTTCTCTATATCCTACTGAAAGAGTTGAAGAGTTGGCAATCAGATCATCATAGGCTTCTTGCAGGGAGATTAAGTTGTCGAAGTTTACCTCTTCGTCTTGCTCATTGTCTGAGCTATTAGAGCTTGTTCCTGCCATGTGACACAGGTTGGCTTCTTTTTCTCCTTCTTCATTTGATGAAGATAGGTCCATGTCTTCCCAGGTAGCCATGAGACCTTTTTTCTTGGAGAATGTCCTCTTTTTGTTTTTCTGTAAACTGGGACATTCAGCTCTGAAATGTCTAGGCTTTTTGCATTCATAGCATACTGAAGGAATTTTTTCTTTTGGAGTTTTGTTGAATTTCTTTGTGAAGTTTTGGGCTCTTGATCCTCCTTTCTTCCTCTACATAGCCTGAATTTTCCTTGAGATGAAGGATATCTCATCCTCATCAGAATCGTCTTTCTCAGATTCTTCCTCAGAGGTTTCTTCTGCGTTTAGCGCTTTGGACGCTGATCCTCTGGATGGTCGTTGGACGCTTAAAGCGATGGACTTCTTATTCTGTCCTTCGTCTTGCTTTAGCTCCAGTTCGTGTACTTTAAGAGTTCCAAGTAACTCTTCTATTGAGAGTGTCGTTAGATCTTTGGAAGCTCTTAAAGCTGTAACCTACGGTCTCCATTGCCTAGGCAAACTTCTCAAAATTTTGTCAATATGATCATAATTATCATAAGTTTTGCCTAAGGACCTTAGGTTGTTTGTTATGGTTTGAAATCTACCAAACATTAGTTCAATAGTTTCATTTTCCTCCATAGTAAATAGTTCATATTGTCTTACGAGTAAGCTTAATTTTGACCTCTTTACTTGTGAGGTGCCTTCGTAAGCAAGAGACAGGGTGTCCCACATTTTCTTGGCACTTTTTAGACTGTGTACCTTTTCATATTCAGATTCAGATAAGGCACACATCATAGCATTTCTAGCTTTTGAGTTTAAAAGATACCTCTGTTTGTGAGATTCTGTCCATTGACTTCTTGGGAGTTCCATTCCATCATGATTAAGGGGCAGGTAGTCGCCAGTTTCTACTATGTCCCACATGTCTATGTGACATGCATCGAAGAATGCTATCATTCTTTGCTTCCAGTAATCATAGTTCTACCCTTTGAAAAGAGGTGGTCTGTTAATAGCTTGTCCTTCGTTTTCCATGAGAGATCAGGATCGTTTTTACCTTTGCAGTGTTAGATGCTCAACCCCAAGAGGCCGAGCTTTGATACCAATTGAAATAAGAAAAAGCGCACAAGAAGGGGGGGGTTGAATTGTGCGTTTAAAAAACTTTTCGAAAAAGGTAGATTAGTCTAAATAAAGCGTTTTTAAGAGAAAGGATAGAGAGAAGAAAACACAGAAAGCTTTATACTGGTTCACTCAACCTGAGCTACGTCCAGTCCCTTCACTCAGAAGGTTTCTACTAATCGATCTTTGGTTACAAGTATTGTTCGTGGCCTCTTCAGGCTTTACAACGCAATCTACCCAGATTGCTTAACCCAAGTATTCTTTTTACACTAAGCCTCTCCAGGCTTTCACAACGCTCAAAAAAAATTTGAGGAAAGATCGACTCACGTAGTGAGGATTTTAAAACTTAGACTCAGGATCACTTTGAGAATTTTTACAAACAAAATGACTATCGTCCACTGGACGCTCTTGACAGAATATCACAGAAGAAAGTATATGTTGTTGTTTTAAACAAGAATCCACCTATCTCAGTTCTCTATTTTGCTTTTTGTTGATGTGCGTATATTTACGATCTTCAGGAAAGAGATCCGTTATAGATATCTTGTCTCTTCACGTGATGAGGCACGTGCAGCCTATCTTTTCAGAAAAGTCAGGCGTGGCAGTTGAAAACTTGCACTACAATAGAAGTTTCAGGACTGCGTTGACAGTTTTTTCTTCTGAACTTTCTTCATCTGTCTTGTCAGCTTGATAAGTTGACTTGCTTTACCCATTCTGTTGTGCTTTTGTATTGACTTGATGTTGATGTTTCAGACCATTTTGAACGTTAGCTCATTTGAGTGGTACTGTGTAAGTTTCAAGGCGATAGACGTGATTGATGTTCATAATGAAAAACTCAGTCGTTTGAATATATGAATACTGGAGATTTAGACGATCGCCTTCAGTCTGTTCATCTGGATGGTCTTTGATCGCGTCTTACTGGACAGTTTTCAAAGTGTCCACTAGACGGTCATTGTTGCATCAACTGGACGGTCCTTCTTGGTGAGTCTTCGTCTTCGCTGTGATAGGGTTAGTTTATACATATTAATATAAACATTAATAAGCTTTGTTATCTTCAAAACATTGAGGGTTTAGACGCTTCTACGTCTTTGGTTCCAACACCCGCACCTGCTCCTATTAAGAGAAGACTTCAACTAATAGTGGAATCAGATAATGAGGATGTTGAGGCCATCGGAGTTCTTCTAAAGAAGCAAAAGACTACCATAGTCGCTGTTCCATCCCAACCACAACCCTTAGCCGTCCAACCTACTTCATCATCTAAATGACTAGTAGAATCACAACAATAGCAACACAGCCAAAGAAAAGTAAGTTATCTGCTCCTGTTGTTGTTGTATCTGAAGTTGATTTTGTGGAATCTTTGATTGTTGAACCTGCTGAGCAACCTTTGGACCAAACACATGCCCAAACCCAAACCCAAACAGAAGCTGCACCTAAACCAGACATGTTATTACTTGGTGATGATGGTTATACCTACACCATACCCACTCCTGGACTCTCAAAACTATACCTTTCCATCAAACCCCCCAAACAACCTTCATCATCTGCTATCATTCCCATAGCCACATCATCCACCCAATGAGAAGACTTGGAAAGAATCAAATAATAGTGGTTGTTACTATTTGTTGAAGGGAACCAACAAAATCAGGTGGATGACAATGTTATCATCCTGCGTTCAGAGCCTCTTCCTGAGCCAGATTTTGGCTTCGACTACTCGCCAACTTCGTTTGACAAGTACATAGATGACTATGTCCATCAACCATCTAAAGCTTACTTGGCTCTACCTCCTAGATCCATTGAACATTTGCCGTTCAAGTAGTTTATCAAAAGGAGATATCCAAGACTTGTGTGAGCCTGGCACCTAACTGCCCATCCTCTTGGAGTACTCCAACATCGAGTACCTCTAGTGGAAGAAATTGAACAGGCTTTGCACCAAAGGCGTAGTAGAGTGTTTGAGCAGACAGTCCACTTAAGGTCAGAAGAATTGAAGTTTAGGCCATTGGACCCCAAAGAAGCTAGATTCTTTCCCTCTCCATTTGACTACATGTTTTGCAACTCTATCAAGAGCTTTGCTAACTTGAAGAATCAATTGTTCATCCCACCCACTCAACACATCAGATCGTCCACAACCGTCCATATTCAACCAGACCGCATCAGCCTAAGGCTTCCAACCTTGGATGTTAATAGCAAGAAGGAGAAGATACTGACCAAGCTGCCTTCTTTGCCACTACCATCCAGAGCTGAAATTCAACATTATCCAACCATTACTCCTGAATGGTACATAGCTCAGCATCTTTCACAAGACATGGACGAGGATGATGATGAACGTTTCTGGCACTAGCATATGTTCACTTGTGAACAAGAAGCGTCTAGCAGCGAAATCTCGCAAGACGACAAGGCCGAAATTCTAACAGTGAAGAGTTGTGAGTACACGCAGCGTCCAGCTCATGTCTTTCACATTTCAGATATTTCTGCTACCTTTGTTCGTCCGACTGATGCACATCCAATTCTTGGTACAGAAACCTCCATCCTTTACACTATCATTGCTACCCTAACTCATCCCAACACTTTCAAACCACCTTACCCATGGACAACACCGCGTCTATACCAACTCCAAACTCCCAACCTTAAGTTCTTAGAAGCACCACCTCCACCCCCTGAAGTTCACCCACCAACCCCTTCTCAACCACCTTCACAAACACCTCCACCTCAACCAACTTCCGATTCCCAAAACTCTACAAGCCTTCCTAGAGTTTTATTGCCCCTTCCTCCATTTCATTTATTGACCCTGCCGTCCAACAATACGTTACAACCCAACTTCAACCCATTCTCACACTTCTCCAACAAATTCTCTAGAACCAACAAGAACTTCTTCACACTCCGCAACCATCCCCACCCCCACCTCCCTCAGTGCCCAAGTGACCATGATAATACTCTCTTCTTCTTGTGTTTGTTTTTGATAATGACAAAGGGGGAGAGACATATATTAGAGCTACCTGTAAGGTCTTAAGTTTTGTCAAATAAAAGTATAAGTTTTCTGTATGATCTGTCTCAAGCTTTTTTTATTGTTACTATAATGGCTTAATTATGTTATTAATCTGTTGATTGCTCTGATACGTTAACTTCTGATACATTAATCTCTGATTGCTCTAATACCCGTTCATTCTAATACTTGTTCCTTTTGCATTACATGACATTCATGCATAAACATTGTATACTCTAATATCTTGAATGTTTATTGGACTAATATCTTGTATGGCTCAAGTACGCAAAAATATCAGACTTAGGGGGAGCATAGTAAGTCCATCGAAACCTAGCTATGCATGCGCTCTCTTTTTGATATATATTTGCAAAACTTAAAAATTAATAAGATTTGTCATCATCAAAACGGGGGAGATTGTTGGAACCAAAGACATTGAAGAGTCTAGTCCCTCAAAGTTTTGAAGATAACAAACTTATTAAAGTTTAAGTCTCTGTTTAAAAGTAACGCATTTATAGCATCCAAACTCATGGCGTCCAACGTGCCAGTCTTAACGAGCATCCAATAGACTTGCATATGAGGAACATCTAAGAGTAAATGGACTGCGTTGTAAGCTCAGGCACTAGTATTAGACTCGTCCAGACGTAAGTTACTTAAACGACTAAGTTCTTAATACTCATCCAGTCTATACGTCTTTTATATATGCAAACTTTGAGACTAATGCCTTACCTTTTTAAGATCTAACGTTCAAATATTTCAAGCATTAAATGGTAGTCAGAAACATTCTAGTGCAAAAGTGCAGCGATACAGAAAAAGGAAGTCTACTTATCGAGCTGCCAAGCCAAAAGAAGAATGTTTAGAAAAGCAAACCGCTAACACAGTCCTGCACCTTCCGTTTTGGTGCAAGTTCAAAAGTTACCTTTTCTGACTTGTTTGAAAGCTTGATACGTGCACCTCTTTCTTGAAGACTGAAGCTAAGTCATCCTTAACAGCTATTTTTTGCTAAAGATTATATATATACCAAGAAAGAAGTAACTAGAGAATCAAGTGAAGAATATACAGACGCTGACTGTGAGATATATTGCAAAGAACACATTACTTTCTTGCATCCACTGGACGATAGTTGAATACTCTTTGAAACATTTTTTTTTGTATTGTGCTTAATCTTTTATATCCTCACTTTGTGAGTTGATCTTCATTGTAATCAACTGAATTTGTTATGAAAGCCTGGAGAGGCTTAGTGAAAAAGAATACTTGGGCTATTAAGCAATTTGGGGTGATTGCATTGTAAAGCCGGAAGAGGCTGTGAAAAATACTTGTGTAACCTAGATGTAGCTCAAGGGTTGAGTGAACCAGTATAAAATCTTGTGTTCTTGTTCTTCCCTATCCTTTTCGCTCGAAACATTTTCAAACTTGTTTTAGGAGAAAAGTTTTTAAAACGCACAATTCAACCCCCCCTTCTTGTGCGATCTCTTGCTCTTTCAATTTAAACACTCTTGTACCCTTGATCTAGTCCTTCCAAAGGGAACTTATAAAAATGGTCACTTTCTTAAGACAAGATTGGAACTTTACTCACCACCAAAGACCTAAGAACATCAAGGACTCCTGAAACTGGAACCAGAATTCAGCTAACCCTAGATATTGGCATTTTTAATCCTCTACAAGTCACGATTTTTAGTGGACAGAAATGATGATTATTTTAGTTTTTGACCTACCTAATAAACCTGAAATTTTATTTTAGTCATTAAAAGTCCTCAACTTAGTGAAAGGAGTGATTTTTGTGAAAAGGTATTTAAGTTCTAGCGAGCTGTCTTTGATTTCTATTTGAACACCCATCAATATTTTCGTAATATCTAAAGCTACACTTAATATTTTTGGGTGCTTGTTCTTTTGTTGCAAAGTAGACAAAATTCTCTTCGAAATGGGCACAAGAATCATTCAAAAAATTTAAGAAACGATGAAGATACAATTTTTAAAATTTGTAGCTACTTTTTTGAGGACGGTAATGAGTAAAGTACACTCAAAAATGATTTTCAAACTTTGTACTACGATTTAATGAATGAGCCTTGAATGACTAGAAATTAATTTTACTAATATTTATGGGAATATTTGGTTTGCCTATATTAGTTATTGTTTACTATTTTTACCAAATTTTACAATTTAGATGATACGCGCTGTTCCTGACCCGAGACATCTTTTTCAATAGCATATTTTGAAAAATCACTATAAATCGACTAGACCTTAGTTTTTGGAGTTCTTGGACTTTTTGAAAAGGTTTTAATGTACTTTCTGAAAATAATCTCCTTAGTTGCGACAAAATTAATGTTTGAAACGAAAATAGCAAGGGAATGCTACTAGTTCTCCATTAGGGTCTCCTGACCTCTCTGTCTTGTTGTTTTCATATCTATTTTTATAGATTTTTGTTTGTGATGATCTTTGATGATTTAGAAAATAGACAGAAGCATCTTTCAAGTAAGATATAGATCACGGTAAACAAAAATCATTTAACCATTCAAATTGAATTTCAAAACCGAACTTAAAAATTGTGCTCTCTAAAGGTCTGGTTTTAGAACTAAAATTAAAGAACATGCTTCTAGTTACCGAATTCTCATTTTTCTAAATACTTAGGACCTAAAATGACCCTTTTTATTTAAAGTTAAACCAAATTTCCTTTAAAGAAATAAATCCTCTCTATTTTTACCCAACTTAAGAGGATTCCTCCTTAATTAAGATATAAAGTCTTATTTTTATATCATAAAATAAGTAATTTGTTTTACTAAATCTTTTAGAATCCTAATTAACTATTACTAATTAATTTTGTTAAAATAGATTAATGGTGGCATCTAATATTGTTAGGTAATTCGGTACATAAGACACACGGACAACTATACACTAAGTATTAATTAATTAAGTTGAACTTTTCATTAAACACCTAAGTTCCTAATTAAATATTTAAATGATTAAATCAAATCACTATTAGCTAACTTAGGGCCTCCTAAGTAAGATTAATCTTTAAATTAGGCACTTAAGATAATGAAGACAAATCAATACTAATCTTCTAGTGCATTATTTGTTGTTTTGCTTTCTCAATTATATACTTAGAAACTCTCTATATTATATTGCGATAAGAACCTCTGCATTAAGAGGCAGAGATGTTGAGGAGAGACTATGTTGATACTTAGGTGTGCTAAGACTAGAGAAACCTCTATTCAAATTGAGAAGGTCAAGAAAGGGCAGTAGTGAAATCATAAAGTAGTGTGATGTGAAGGACATGCTAGGGCATGGTACCCTACATGGGAAGTTATAGTAAGTATGTTGAGGAATGAAAGGCAAGGACCTGCTTGTGGAGGTCTTGGGGTAAGGCGTCGAGTGGTGAAGGTCCTAATGACCGAGGTAGCGCTCTCAAGTAGGGATATTCGCCTGACCAAGCTTGACAACCCCAACGACTGCTCAGCATTCTAGGATTGGTGAGAGATATACCTCTATGTGGATAGTGAATGTCTTGAGTTGTTGCTCTATTCCCTAATGATAATGAGGATTGTACCATATTGAGAGAGGTATATGTACTCCCAATCACTTCCTGGTTTTGTTGAGAACCATGTTGGGAGTATGGATCCATACAGTGTCAAGGGTAGTTGTTACCACTTAGACAAACCCTAGGTTCCCCTTTTGTGGTTAATAGTGTTTTTATTTGTGTAAGACAGTAGGGTGCCCTACCATTTATATGGAAGTAATTTTGAGAACAAATTGCTTCACTCCTCTATCTATATTTTCTTGTTATGAATGATTGTATGTGGTCGATACTTGAAGATGGCGGCTCTTCCTATCTTTTTCAACAAGCATATTGATTATGATGATGTGGGGGCGTGGATCTACGATGAGGAAACGGACTACTTGACGTATAGAGGTCTCGTCACCGTTACTTTTTTGTCCCCCATGCCGGGAGTGCACATGCCTTCCATGTCTTAGGTCATCCCCATATCTGTTTCATCCTCCCCTCCACCGCATTTTGAGTACGTCCCCCTAGCACCACCGTCGCCACCCGAGGATCCTGCCATACCTTTTATGGCTCCTTACCTAGACTTCGTGCCACCTGTTGAGCAGCTGCCTATGGATCTACCTCATGATGCACAACCTATACTCGAGGACCCCGTGGGATCTCCTATGGAGGTCATGTTGGCTGAGTCCCCTGAAGGTTCCCCCATGATGAAATATCAGGTGGGCATGGCCACTGGATGGCACCCCTCACCATCGTCAGCACCATCCAGCGCTAGGTCCCCTCAGGGGTTGCTTAACAAACAAGTCCACCACTCAGATTTTGATGACTCTAAGACGACATGGACCGACAAGGACTGATAGTAAAGGTTGGGTTTCTTTTCTTCTTTTTGTATACAGGCACTAGGAGTAGATTTGTAGACACTACTCTGGCTTAGGATTTTTTTTGGATGTACGTAGTTGGGGCAGGGTCGGTTTCTCTTTATGTACTTTTTTGATTTCCCTGTACTTATGACTTTAGATGTATTACAATTCAGACTTTATTGTATTTAATTCAGATGTATTCAGTTTCGACTCATGATGATATGATATATATTATTCTTTTATCTTCTACTTCCATTTCCAAATTTTGTTTTACTTATAATTTATCTATTTTGAAAGTTTGTATGACAATGGCATATGATATAAAATGCAAAAAATTTCCTTGTATGTTTCTTAATCAAAAATCAAAATAACTAAATAAATGATTAAATAAACATGGGTTATATTCAATGTGAACGAATGTCACAAATAATAACAAGCCAATTTGATGCTGAATTTCTAATAATTTTCAGCAGCAAGAGTAACAAGATTGGAACCAAAAATTAAAAGAAAGAAAAAGTGGAATACACGAGAAGTGGATGAACAATACCACAATCACAAGGATTGATAAGTTGAGGAGGATTCGCCATAATAGAATTCTTTGATAAGAATGTAGGGTTTTAAGCAAGAATAAAAAGGAGTAATGCTCTCCCAATCAATAAAAGCTAATCACATTCCAAATGATCCAAAAGTTTTTTACAAGTTCTCCTATAAGCCTATTTATACCTCAACTAATAAAAGGCCCAATAACAAATCACAAATATGCCCAATAATAGTCATAACTAACAAACCAAACACATAGGCTAAACTAATTAATACAAAGCCAACTTAAGGCCCAACAAGGCCTAATTACAAAATTCTAAAAAAAATATATACAAAGTCCTAATCTAAGCTTGCCAAGCTCCTCCTATGCCTCAATAAGCACTTACTCTCTATATATCAAGGCAATCAAGATTGAATGAAAGTGAGTTTTCTCTAAAAATTCAGAATATATAGAGTTTTCTCTTTGGTTCATTATAGAACTTTTCTGACTAATGAAGACTTGATCGTCCTTGTGGCATCTCATACACTTTGGGTTCTTGTTTCTTGTATTCAATAGTTCAAGTGGATCACCAAACCTGATTCTTAGCTTTCTTGAGGATGAGTATAATTCAAGTGACTTGTGGGTTTAGTGGTTCTAAACCTTCCTGGGTTCATATTGACAATCAAGAAAGCAATCAAGAAATAAAACAACATGATTTCTTGATTGCTTTCTTGATTCCAAGATGTTTTATTGATTGAAATCTTGACAATTTTTTTATTTCAACATGCTTTTTTTTCATTGATTGCTTGATTTCTTGACTGGGTTCTTACTTTCTTGATTAATTTCAAGATGCTTTCTCGCTTTATTCCTTCTTGATTTCTTGGTTGATTTTTTGATTGCTTTCTTGTGATCAATGAGGTAGTCAAGAAATCAAGAAAGCAATCAAGATATTTTCTTGATTGCAAGGATACTAATGTTTCAAGCAAGGAAGCAAGAAATCCTTAAAGAAATCAAGAAACCAATTAGGAAATCAAGAAACCAATCTAGAAATCAAGATAACAACCATGAAATAAAGAAAGCAATCTAGAAAGCTTGAAAGAAATTAAGAAAGTAATTAAGAAATAAAACAAAATGCTTTCTTGATTGTAGGCTTTTTTTTTTTTTAAATTTCAACAAGCTTTCTTGATTGAATTCTTCATTGATTACATGGCTTTTTGATTGAATTCTTGCTTTCTTAATTGCAATATTGACTTCAAGATGCTTTTTTTCTTTATTTGTTCTTCATTTATTGATTTCTTTTATAATTGCTTTCTTGCAATTAATGAAGCAATTAAGAAAGCAATCACAATGCTTTCCTGATTGCAATCTTGATTTCAAGAAAGCAATCAAGATGCTTTCTTGATTACAATCAAGAAAACAATCAATAAATATGGATATCTTGATTTTAGGCAAGGAAGCAATAAATCAAGAAACCAATCATGAAATGAAGAATGCAATCAACAAGGCTCGAAAGAAATCAAGAAAGCAAATTGCTTTCTTGATTTCAATATGCTTTCTTGATTGCAATCTTGTTTTCTTGATTGCTTTCTTATGATCAATGATGCAATCAAGATGTAACACCCAAAGTTACATCGACTTTATTCTTGACATTTATTAAATTTACTTTTGTTGTTTGATTTTATTTAGAAAATACATTTATTTTATTAAAAATAGAGGGAAATTTTTTTTTATTAAACTTAATTGCAATAACGAGTAAAGCAAATTAAATTATTTGAATATATTAATAATGGGATAAAATAACATACATCACATTTCCATTCATATACTTTGTAATAGTAGAAAACATATATCATTATTATCAATATGATAATAAACATTTACGGTATACAAATTCTATTTATAATTACATTGTGAATATAATAAGACCTTCCTTAAACTAGAGCAGTAGCACTACCAATTACTATACATTTTTCTCACCCATTATAAACTACAAATATGTTTATACTACGCAGCCATGAACGTCTTTGAATTGTCTCCTTCTGTGTCCTCTCCATCCTTAGTATTGAAGTCTTCTTCCTCTATCTACATAATCTGCTTGTACCACAATCGTATATGAAAAGAAATAGAAAAGAAAGGAGTGGGGTTTTTATGAAAGCCTTATTCATTTTCTTAATAGGTTACAAACGCAAATATCAAACAATCAATCATGGGAATCCTCAAGTCTGACCTACATCATCATGGCTTAATCACAAACCTTTACCAGACATATGGATCCACACCTATCTCTAACGATTCACCTTAATCATCAAGAATCACCAGGAAGTGATTGAGAGTTCGTATAATCTCTCACAAGGTACAAACATCCATGTCATAATCATCATCCTCAAGAAAAAGGTTACACGCCCATTAGGAATATACATTCCACCAATCATGGTGAGGCTAAGCAAGTATCAGGGTTACCAAGTTGGTTTATGTGATTTATCTTGGCTCAGGGCGCTAACCTACTGTTGTGATATTTATAACTCAGTACCTTTACCCTCAAGACCTAAATAATGGTCCCTACTATTAGAGGTCTTGGAGGGGCTTAGCTATCTTGTTAATTGTCATTTAGAACTCTGTGTTTTTTGGACCTTTGTTGGACTTTTTATGGATTTTTTGTATGGACCTAAGTGTTGTTTAATTAGGCGTTATGTAGACTTTAGTTATTTTCTAATTGCTAGCTAATGCTTTAGTTTGCTTTGTTTGGGCCTATTATGAATTGTGTTAGGCCATGTTAGTTGTTTCGACCTTATTAGTGATAGTATAAATAGGTCCTTAAGATCTCATGTTAAAAAACTTTTGGTATTATTGAATGTGATTAGGTTTTGCTAATTGAGAGTAATGCTCCTCTTAGTTCTTGCTTTAAACCTTTAGATTCTTATCAAAGAATTTTATTCTTTATGGCAAATCCTCCTTGACTTATCAATCTTCAGATTGTGGCATTATTCTTACCATTTCTCATCTATTTCGCTTTTTCTTTCTTTCTAATTTTGGTTCTGATTTTTGTTACTCATTGGTACTGTATTTTAGATCCACTTTGGGGTTTAGCATTTGGTATTCAGAGCTAATTTCAGCATCAAATCTATGGTCGAAGTGCATCAAGTTCACATTCATGTTGAGGTGCAAATCTGAATTGTGTCCAAATCTATTATTTTTGTGTGCTCCAATTTCAGATTCGTGACCCGCTAGGTGGCCTACAATACCATCGGGCAGGTGCGACGCTCGCTGGCACCAATTTGTGTCACCAATTCCTATCCTAAAAGGTGCGTCTAATTCTTGTCTCTACGTGTTTGATTGTGTTCGTTTAGCTTAGGTTGAGTTTTGTCTTCCTCTAATTTAAGTCAATTTTGCAGTTATGTTCTTGAATTCTTCATATTGTTCTTTTCTAAATCTAAATTTTGATCCATTTAGATCCATGTTTGCAGTTGTTTGGTGTTAGATCTATACTTGAGTTGTGTTGTTTTGCATCTAGTCATTTAAATGTTGGGGGAAATTACTTGATTGGAGGGTTAATTTGGTTTTTGTGAAATCTGAATTTTGAATTGGGGAAGAACATTCAAAATGTTCTTCATATGTTCTTGAGTTTTTTGGTGGTAGAACACTTGTTTGATCTTAAAAATTTTGTTTGGAGAGAGTTGGGACATTTTTGCAAATAAAAAAGTTAAAGGTCCAGAAACAAAATATTTAAGGACCAATTAGCAACTATATAGGGACAAAAGTGAAAATACAAAAAAAAATAGGGGCCCAAATGCAATGATAAAAAGTTTGGGGGCCAAATTATAACAAAAGCTTATCCACTTTGGTGAGCCAACTCTCATAGTGATATTATTTTTCTTTTATATATAGTTTTGACTTCATTTTGGTAGGGCGAATACACTAGTTCTTCATTTTCCCTTGATTGTTCTTTATCTATTTTCTTTGAATCTTATTCTTGTCCTACTTGGCATTTTTTTGAGCAAACTTTCATTCCTTTTTAGCTTTTATTGCTTGTCTTTTAAATTTCCTTGGTTTTATCTAGAGTATTTCTATTCTTGGACTTTTAAGTTAAGCTTGACATTTGTGACATATTTCACATTGAATAATTTCTTTATTTGAACTTGGAGGTTCTTTGTAAAGAGGAACAAGAGTGGAAAAAGGCAAGTGTGCACATTATAGAAAAAGCCTCTAAAGAGTGAAAGACAAGTGAACTTTGAGTGAAAACACTTAGTGGAGTGGTGAGGTCCATATTTTTGTTATTTGTAAACTAGCTTTTCTTGTAGGTATGGCTTCATCAATTAGAGATTACCTAATGGCGGAATTGTTGAAACTTGGTGAGCAAATGAAAATGATGAATCATGAGTTTGAAGAAGGAATAGAGAGGTTAAGACGGAGGATAATAGAGGGTTTGAAATAATACAAAGAAGTTATAAGGATATAAGTGAGAGGATGGAGAGACTAGGAAGAAGGAGAGATAAAAGATGGCAAGAGAGAAAAGAAGAAAAAGAAAGAAAAGGAAGTTCTGTACTTAGGTATTGCTATGAATTTCATGAGTGATCCATATTATAGAAATTTAGTAAAGGAATTAAATAAGATAAAAAAAAGAGATAAAGGAGAAAGGAAATGAGAGAAAAAGAGTTGAGAGAAAAAGAAAAGGAGTTAGAAGAAAAAGAGATGGAGGAAATGGAAATGATTGAAAAAGAGAGTGAAAAGGAGAAAGCAAGAGATAAAGAAAGATATGATTGTTCTTGTTTTTAGTTTAACTCTTTGTTTGTTTATGAATATCCTCTTGTGAAAGGACTTGAAGAAGAGCTTCCTAAGAAAGAATACAAAGACTTATATTATAATCCTTTGTTTGGAAGTGATGTTTCTCTTGTGTAAGAAATTGAAGAGGAGTTCTCAAAGGAGTATGCAAAACTCTTATTCTTTATTCTAATTTGGATGTTGAGCTTCATTGTCTTTGTCAATTTGATTGTGAATCTAACCATATAAATTCTTTTTTTTTATGCCTAGGGAAGAATTATACATAAAAGGTCAATGGGTAAGGCAATTTGGATAGGAGGTGGATGCATGTAAGGAACAATGCAACCATACAGAAGAGAAAATTTTAACTTGCACCAACTCTAGACCCTATGTTTTATTTTATGTGAAACAACATATGTTAATTCTTGAGGCTTATGATTTACTTATTGCTTGTGATTCGCATGAAAATTATAAAATGCATGATATTCATGGTTTTCATGAACTATTTTTAGGTGGTGGAGCAAAGTCCTTAAGATTTGAGATTAATGGACATCATTTGGACATGTATGATCATGATAAGACTTCCTCTGTGTGTGTTATTATTTGTGGAAAGATTGGGAATGATGAATTCTATAAGCATGATACACTCAAGCGTAATGATAGATGGATGGTGCATATTCTTCATTCTTTTTGGATGGCTTTCATTTTATTGATGATTGGTGGTTTATTTAGGCATGTATTTGATTTGGGAGGATGGATATATAAGCACATAAATAATAAGGGATTTGTCTTTTCAAAGGATTCAAGTCTCCATAATTGTAGGATTTTTCTTATTCCATTAAAAACTAATATTTGCTTTGTTTTTCATGTAGGAATAAAGGAGCTAAATTCATGGATGAATTTATTCGAAGAATAAGAGGATTGTAATGCCTGGCCATTTTTAGGACTAAAGAATGTCTCCACAAACCAACACAAGACTTTTCAGTGTGCTTTGTCCTCACTCACATGCTTTTTGGGAAACTTCCCAAGAGGTCACCCATCCTAGAATTGCTTCAAGTCAAGCATGCTTAACTGTGAAGTTCTTAAATAATAGGCTATCGAAAAGTAGATGTATCTTGTTGGTATAGGTAACACTTATTAATTTCCTTAAGCTATCCTCAACTATACAGTTCCATACCTGCACAGCCTGTGGATCGCTCTTATTCTGGTGTGTATTCAATTCATTCATATACCTCTCCTATTGGAAGCTTGCTAGGAGCCGCTCCTTGTCTGTGCCTTATCTCTTTTGCACCGGCGATCACTCCCCGCTCTCATCAGTGCCTGGGATGTTACATACCCACCATCTTTCACTTGGTTCATCCTCGAACCACACTGTACTGGGAGAGAGGCCTAACTTTGATACCACTTTGTAACGCTTGACAGCTTTCAGGACTGAAAACTGTCCCCATAAACCAACATAAGACTTTTTAGCGTGCTTTGTCCTTACTCACATGCTTCTTGGGAAACTTTCCAGGAGATCACCCATCCCATAATTGCTATAAGTCAAGCACGCTAAACTGTGAAGTTCTTAAGTGATTGGCTACCGAAAAATAGATACATCTTGTTAGTATGGGTAGCACTTATTAATTCCTTTAAGTTATCCTCAATTGTACAGTTCCATACTTGCACAACCTCTGGATCATTCTCATTTTGGTGTGTGTTCAATTCATTCATGTGCTCGTTTTGCTGGAAGCCTGCCAAAAGCTGCTCCTTGTTTGTGTCTTATCTCTTTTGCACTAGCGATCACTCCTCGCCCTCGTCAGTGCCTGGGATGTTACAGGGATGATAGAGGCCTCAGAAGGATTTAGCTATCTTGTTAATTGTCATTTAGGACACTTTGTTTTTTTGGACCTTTGTTGGGCTTTTTGTGGACCTTTTGTATAGACCTAAGTGTTGTTTAATAAGGCATTATGTGGACTTTAGTTATTTTCTAGTTATTGGCTAATGCTTTAGTTTCCTTTGTTTGGGCCTATTATGAATTGTGTTAGGCCTTTTTAGTTGTTCGGGCCTTTTATTAGTGATATTATAAATAGGCCCTTAGGACCTCATGTGAAAAAAAAAAAAACTTTTAGCATTATTAAATGTGATTAGCTTTTGCTAATTGAGAGAGGGTTGTTCCTCTTAGTTCTTACTTTTAACCTTTAGATTCTTATCAAAGAATTCTATCCTTTGTGGCGAATTCTCCTTGACTTATCAATCTTCAGATTGTGGTGTCATTCTTACCATTTCTCATCTATTCTGTTTTTTCTTTCATTCTAAATTTTGTTTTCAGTTTTGTTATTCTTGGTGCTGAAAATTGTGATCCATAATTCGGGTTTCATCACCTACCTTTCATCACACAGTGTACCAAACTGTAACATCCCACACATAGGTACTCATGCTTCTAACATAGTCCTTACTTAATAGGGGGTTCCCATGACTTGTTTTTCTAATTTCACAACACACTCTCTAGGCTATCTAGCAAAGTTTCAAAATTATTCTCACAGCAATATATTCATTAATCACAAAGAGAATGACTTAGAAATAATTCACAGGATGTAACAAAACTTAAATAGTCATAATTTGTGCACATAATTCATACATACACACATACTTTAAGAATAGTTTCTCAATTTATTTTATTTGATTTATCTTTCTCCTTTTCTAATTTTTTAAATTAGATTGCTTTAAAAATGAAGTTTTCCTACCATAGCCATAATTAGAAGCATATACTAGTCTCATCATTTACGTTGAGAGAAATTTTGTTCTAATGAGGCAAGTCAGGTTTTACTACAACCATATAGCATACTTAGAAATTCTTTCTATTATTTCTTTTATTATAATTTGATGCCTTTATCCTAGAAAAATCAGAATTTCTCTCTCTCTCTCTCTATATATATATATATAATGCATGTGTGTGTGTGTGTATTTATAGGTGCATGCATTTTTATTTTATTGAATAAAAATATTCAACAATTACTTTAAACTTGGTAAAAGTTTATTGTCAATCTACTAAATTTTTATTTCTTTTTCAAGGACTTACCTATTCTTATACTAACTATAAATTGCCAAAAATAATAATTATATGGGTGATTCTTTACCAACCTTTTTTTTTACCAATTGGAGCTAAAATTAAGTGATTGTCAAAATAAAATTTATTTTCCTAATTTTCTCTAATAGGGCTGAAAGCCCATTAATTTTTGAACAAAACTTATATTTGTTTTCTTACTCAATTTTAACTAATTTCACCAATAATTAGAGGCAAAAAAAATTCAAAAAAAATTCTTCCAAGTTCTCACTAGCCTCCTAAGGACAGAAATGTCCTTCTACTCTAAGCCTTATTCCATTGTTTTTATTTCAAATCACTTTGTACACTAGTTAAATAATTTATTTGTATCCATAAAAAAAATTTCCTTCTTAGTCTTATTTAATCCTAATGGGCCGAATGCCCTCTAACAAAATTTGATGTTCATGAATTTTCTTTTATACCTATTCACATACTACTAAAGAAAAATAATTATTCCTAGACATTTTTTTTTAAAAGAAATTTACTTTTTCTCCTAAGAAAAAAAATGGGCCGAGAGCCCTGTTTTTAGGATAAGTGTGGTAAAAAATTTTGTCTTCCTCTAATTTATGTTTCACTTATCCCATTGTCAATTGATCTTGTGGTAAATAAAAAAAAAAAAGGAATTTGTTCCTTCTTTAATAACATTGGGCCGAACCCATTGTAGAAAAAAAAAACATCTACCAAGTTATTTTTATATTAACCCATTATTAATTAGTTAATAACAAAAAAAAAAAGAATGATAATTTGCAGTAAAATAAATGATAAAATTTAACTATTTTAACCATTTGCATTTTTATAATTACTCATTCATAATATTAAGGCATAAATAACAATGGAGATGTAAAATGAATGATAACAAAATTAAAAGCAACACAATATAATAAATAGCAAGAAAATAAATAAGTAACAAAAGTAAATGGTACTTGAAATATATGGAAATTAAAGAGAACAACAATAGTAAATAACAATTAGAAGGGCAACAAAAGTAATTAACAATTTTAAATAGAGCAATAATAATAAAATATTGAAATTTAAAGAAATATAAATAACAATGGAATGAAAAATAAGAATTATTAAGATAACACTTTAAAGACAACATAAGAAATAAATGGCAAGAAATAATTAGGAAATAAAGTAAATAATTAGATAAACAATGAAGTATAATTTAAATAAGGAAAATAAATAACAACATAAAGATATATATGGCAAGAATTAAAGGGCCAAAATATAAATGACAAATTAAATAAAACAAGAAATTAAAAATGGACCGGGAAGGTAAATAACAATATCAAGAGAAATAAGTAACGAGCAATAATAATAATAATCATCATCATTAGAATAGCAAGAGTATGTATATATATATATACACACACACACACACACACAAACTAATACTAGTAGGATTAGTTTTAATAATATGGGTTTAAGGGATAACCAACAACATTAAACCCATTAAGAAAAAAATTAGAGGCTAAACCCCACTCCTTCTTTATCTTAAGCTGTTTAATGTGTTGTTACACAGGTTATTTAAGGGGTATAATGTTTAGTTAATAAAATAGGTACGCACTTTCTCTCTATATTTGCAAAGCTCATTATATCAAGGCAATCAAGGTTGAATGAAAGTGAGTTTTCTCTAAATAATTAGAATATATAGTGTAACACTAGTATTTTCCTAATGTGTGATTTAATAATTGAAAGTGGAAATTAAATTTAGTTCTGTAGTAAAAAGGTAATAAATAAATTGAAGATGTGTGGTTGTTGTTTTATGTTGTGTTGCCTTGGAAGCTCCGGTTTAAGTTGTGGAATTGGAGAAAATGTTATGTGAACCAAATGTCTCTATCAATGGTGTTTTAGTTGGTGTAGTGAGGAGTTGTGATTCTGAGTCAGTTTGGACCTTAGAGTGCTAGAAAGATTAGAGATGCGCCTCAGTAAGCCAATACTCCGTCTTAGGGCCATGACCCTTTATAAAGAGGCAAAGCTCTCTTCTCCTCCCATTTGTTTGCCAAACGCATGTGGGAGCATCTTAGATTTCTCTCCAGGCTTTCTCAACTCTTTTCATGGTTAAAGCTTAATCTGAGACCCATTCTTCTTCTTCTTCTTCTTTCGTATAGAACCCCAGTTGCCCCAAATTGGTGAGTTCTTCCCCCTTCTCTCTAGATTTTCTGGGTCTTTGTTAGGGGTGTGGGAAAGCTTCGATTGAATATGAATTTGCTACTAAATATTGATGGATTTGGGTATGGATATTGTGGTTGTAGAGATTTCCCTTTGATTTGGCTCAAGGGTTCTGTAACACCCTCACTTTTATTTAATTAATTGTTTTATTTATTTATTTATTCTATATTTAATTCTGAAAAATCGGGAAGGAATCTAAAAATTTTGATCCCCACAGTTAAACTCAGAATATTGAAAACTATCTAATCGTAATTTTCAATAATTTTTCCAAGTTGAAGCCCGGAGAAATTTGAAAATGACGATTTTGTCCTTATTTGTCAATATTAAGGGCTGACATGAGAAAAATATTCAATTGATATTAAAATGTCAAATTGAGTTTAAAATCATGTCATATGTATTAAAATATAATTTTGGGAATTTTCTGAAATTCCTGTACAACATGACCAAAATACCCCTAGTTGTCAAATAACCAACTCAGTATTGGTTTGACATCCAAAAATGATGAAAATGATATTTTTAATACATTTCTAGGTAAAATATGTAATTTTAGAATTTTCATAAAAATTTGAGCATTTATTGAATTAAAATGAATTTAATATGAATTTTCTAAGCTTAAAATATATAATATATATATTTATAATTCGAAAAAAATTAAAATTTATTTTTAGAAATTATTTTTGATGAAAAATATTACATTTGTTCAGATTTATATCTAAATTAATTATTTTGGTATTAAAAGTTATTTTTTTCAAGTTTAGGAGATTTTATCGGTACCGGCTAATTAATTAATAGTCAAAATTTATACTGCAAATATTTGGGACAACTGCTATCCCACGTTTCTAATCTACCAAGGGGTGATTCATCCCCTATATGACTATGTGTCCCTAAAAAAAAAAAAAAATTGAAATTTTGACATCATGGGTGACATAACTCCATGGACACCTAAGCCAATTTTTTTCCTATAAATAGCTATGACCTTGAATTGAGTTTTTCATCCCTCTTCTCAGCCGTGAGTTTCCATAGATAAATTCTCTCTCTTTAGAAAAATTTCTTTTACTTTGTTTTTATGCTAAAATTTTACTAGTTTTTCAATAACTAGTAAAAATCCTCTTCCTAGGAGTTCTGCACCAACAATTTCACCAACTCTTTGAGGTAATGGGGGGAGTGGGGTTGGTTCTAATTTTCAATTACTTTGCATGTTGGTAGGAAGGGTTTTCCCCTAAACCCGTTTAGGCTTTAGTTTTACTATTAATATTATTGTTATATTATTTGATGTTAAACTTTAAATTTTGCTAAGTTATTATTTTGCTCAAATTTAAATTATTAAATTATACCAAGCTGTTACTCTGCTCAATTTTAGAAAATTAAAATGCACTTGCTAAGCTGTTACTCTGCTCATTTTTAGAAAATTAAAATGCATTTACTAAGATGTTACTCTGCTCAATTTTAGATAATTAAAATACTCTTATTAAGTAGTTATGCTGCTCAAATTTAGACAACCATAGTATGATTATTAAGTTGTTATACTACTCGAATTTAAACAATTACAGTAGAATTACTAAGCTGTTATACTGCCCAAATTTAGAAAAAATATTTTTAGCTATTATGATAAATAATTAAATTATTAAATTATCAAATTTTAGTAATACTCAATTAGTTTAGCAAAAATAGTAGAAGAAATAAACCATAAATCTCATAATATGAAACTAAAGATAGAAATTATTTTATGAGCTATTTATGAATTTATTTTTAGAAAACTACTATAGAAATTTCAGTTTAAGTTCTTATCGTTCAGGTAAGGTCTAGACACACTAATAGACCATCTGTAAAAAATTCATAAATTTTAAAGCTTATTTAGTACTTCTAATTGTGCTCTATAAGTGCCTGTGGACACATTTTTCTTAGAAATACTGAATTTCAAAAATTTTCAAAAAAATTCTAAAAATTCATGATAAAATTCTAATTATTTTTCTAAGTTTAAAAATTATTTTTATGGAATTTTTTGACCATTCTATGATTTATTTCTTAATTATCAGTCTTTATTTTAATTTGTATATCTTTATTTTTATTGAATTATTGCTTATGTGCTTTAATTTGAATTATGACTTATGTGAATGATATGTATGAATCAAATCTCTGTAATATAAGGCAGAGATATTAGTAGAAATTATACTGGTGCTCAAATACTTGAGACCAGAATGAACCTTTAGAAATTAATATATTAGTGAGTAATGTAAAGCAAGGGACATGCAGTGGCATGACACCCTGTTAGGGAAGCTACAGTTTGGTACGCTGAGGAATGAAAGGCAGGGACCCATTTGGGAGGTCTCGGGGGTAGGCATCGAGTGGTGAAAGTCCTAATAGCCAGGGTAGCGCCCGTGAGCTGGGATATTCACCTGACCAAGCTCGATAACCCCGACAACTGCTCAACATTCCAAGATTGGTTTGAGAGTATACCTCTATAAATGGACGTCCTGACTGATATTTGTTCCTCATTGATGATGAGGACTGTACCATGTGATGATGTTGATGAAGTATATGTACTCCCAGTCACTTCCCAGGTTCTGTTAAGAACTATTACTCACTGATGGGAAGTATGGATCCATACCAAGTCAAGGGTAGTGTAGTATAACTTAGAATAAACCCTAGGTTCCCTTCATTAATTATATTTAAATTCCTACCATACATGTGAAAGTGATTTAGAACAAATCACCTCACTCCATTATTTTTGTTATGCATGTTGAATCGTGATTATTGAAGATGATAACAATGCCTGATGATGCTGAGGAAGAGCCAGAGGATACTTCTCCAGATTTGAAGACCTAGTTTATAATATTTTCTTAAGGGATAGGGTAGATAAATACTGCTCTGTATAGGATCTTTTTTTTATGTATATATTGGGTTAGGTAGTATATGTCTTTTGATGTATTTTTGTTTTCTCTTCGACTATTATGTACTACTCAAACCATGATGTACAGTTGGATATATATATATACATAAGCAGTTTTTATCATTTCACTTCTATTTCTAAATTCTGTTTTGCTAGTATCGAAAGAAAAAAAAATAAAATTTACTCACATTTTCATGAACTTAAAGTAATAATTAAATTAATATGAATTATATTTAAAATTTAAGGAGTGTTACAGGTTCCATTTCCCCTTTCTCTCCTCTGCCATTAATTCAAATCTTGGAGGCTCCAAGAGGTAAGGGAAGCTTACTTATAGCTGTTTTTGTGTTTGATGTATGCTATTATACTTAGATATGCTGGAGATCTGCAAAAATTTATGTTGGAATGAGCTTAGTGGTGGTATGTTGGTAAAAATGGGTTTGAGATGAGAAATCCGAGATTGGTGTGATGAAATGTTGAATTAGTTGAGTAGTCTAATATGTATGAGCTTGGTTAAGGTGGATTAATGATGTTGAGACTGTCATTGATTCGAAATCTGGTTTTGTATTATGGTGAGATTCAAGTTTTCTACAAAAAAACTTGCATTTTTTGCAACTCTATCGCAGATAATCGATTATGGGAGCCTCATAATCGATTGTCTAGAGTTCTAGAAGCTGTTTTCGTGATTTTGGCTCTGGAATAATCGATTATGGAAACCAATAATTGATTATCTAAGCTTCAAGAGTTGTTTTCCCAACACTGGTTCTGAAATAATTGATTATGGAGATCCATAATCGATTGTCTCTGCCAGAACATGAATTTTGGTGCATTTTTCCTAATTGATTTAATTTGTTATACAAAAGATAATCTATTAGTGCAGTACTTAATTTGTTATTTAAGAATTTAATATGTTATTTTAGAATTTAAAATTTATGCTTCATAATGTCATCCATTATATATATATATATATATATATATATATATATATATATATATATATATACACATATAAAGAGGGTATTATGCATTTTCTAAAAGTTATATTTATCTTGTATACTCGATTTTCTTTTTCTAAGGTTATTGTGTTGGAGTGAATATTGTTAAGTATGAGTTTTGTTGTTGCTTTAAAAGGGTTTGGGAATACTAATGAGTTGTTGAAGTGAAATGTTGCTTATATAGGACCTTCACTTATTGTGAATAACGTTGTTTTGTGAGATTTCTCACGAGATGGCCTGCTTGGATAGAGCCTTACCTGTTGACCATGCATGGGGTTGGATTAGGCTTGCATGAGGTTAGTAGTAATTGTTGGACCACAGGTGGTGCTAAGTAGGCCTCGTGGTATATGTGCTACCTTATATACATGTTAATTGGTTGATGTTGAGTTACTGTTGTGTTGTGATATATGCATTTCATGCATATGTTGTGCGTTGAGGTTGTGTGAAGGGCCTTAAGCCATGGTACGAGTAGGCATGGAAGTTGGCTAGTTGATAGGGGCTGCAGCTCAAACAGGCCTCCAACCTAGTGCCTGGATAAGACGTGGGGTTCTAAAGATGGGCCTTGGGAATGAATGGGTGGGCAATTCCATAAGGGGTCAAGGTAATGCAAACCTTGAGTCGCGGTGAGCCACCACCTACATACGCTTATCCCGACACACCATTAAATCCTATCTGTAGATTAAAGTTTTAGTAATCCCTAAATGAGTGTTGGATCTTCATAGTAGGGGATGAGACTTGGCTAATCACTCGAATTGTTGTGAATCTCTCGAGAGTTGTGTCAACATGCATTAACATAATTGTGATGGTCTTACTGTATCATGGGGTTGGGTATTGAGAACTCCTTGCTATATAATTGTATGTTGTATGCATGTGTGTGACTGTTGAGAATTGTGGATGATTTCCTTAATCATGTGTTATATCGTTGTTTTAGTAAGCTTACCCTTGCTAATTGTTTCTATTGTGGCTATTCTGTGGTTGCTGTTGTGTTGGTGTGATTGTGATGATCACGTCCTATGGCGTGGGAGCAGATTGCGAGGCTTCAGTGGATCTTGCTTCTCAAAGTTGAAGTTAGAGCTGCAAGTTAAAGACAGTGTGACTCGAGGAGTTGCACTTTCATTTTGTTTTGTGTATCTTTTTCCATTCTTTTGATAAGGTGTATAGTATGACTAGCCATAAGGAGTGTGTTTTGTACCTCTCTCCCTTGTTGATATATTTGTATATTTGATTTTGTTGTATGGCCTTGGTATCATTCCCTTGTTCTTTTGCTCTTTACGAGTTGTGAAGATAAGTATTGGTTGAATGAGAGATGGATAGATATCTCAAGATAACTGTATTTCATTTATATATATATATATATGTCAGTTATATTTATGCTTACATGAGAAGGTAGATATAGTCGTGTTGTTCAGTAGCGACGGCAGGTCGTTACATTTTTGCTATTAAAGCTGGTCGTGTCTTTTAGGTTAACCTATGGGAAATAGGTCCAATGTGCTTTTGTTGTGTCTTTCTGATATGATGATATGTGTTGATTGTTCCAATTGTGTTGTTGTGGTATGGATCCTTCCATGAGAGAAATGATCATGATTAAATAGCTTCTGAGCTTGTCATTTTCTGTTGTGGTTGTTTGTAGGATCCCGATGAGGGGATGTAACCCATCACCACCACCTCTAGTTGATTTCTCCCAAATCGCCAAAGCTATGGAGGCGATGGTTGCTGCTATGGCTTAGCAACATCAGGCTACTTGGCACAACTGGAGTTATTCCGAGCTGTTGCTGAAGCTGCTTATACGGCTATACCTCCTGAGTTTTAAGGGTTGGCAGAATTCTGAAAAAGTGACCCTCCCCAGTTCAAGGGTGAGTCAGATCTGGATGCAGCTGATATGTGGATGTAGGAGACAGAGAAGATCTTCAGGGCCATGGCTTGTTCAGATGATCGAAATGTCACCTATACCACGTACATGCTGGTTGGTGAGGCAAAGTACTGGTGGCAAGGAGCCCAACAGTTGATGGAGGCCTGGGGTGAGGTTGTCACCTGGGCTAGTTTTCGGGAGCGCTTCTTAGAGAAGTATTTTCCAACAAGCGCCAAGCATTAGAAATAGATGGAGTTCTTGAGGTTATACCAAGGGAACATGACTGTGAATGAGTATGTGAGCAAATTTGAGTACTTGTCTCGATTTTACTCACAGACGACCACTACAGAATGGAGATGTTGCAAGTTTGAAGAGGGGTTGAGACACGAGTTGAAGAGGATGATAGCTCCCATGATTATCAGAGAGTTCCTCATGCTTGTGGAGAAATCAAAGATGGTGGAACGGTTGGAGTGTGGCATTTGAATGGTGAGAACTCAAAGTAGCAGATCGTCTGGATCCGAAAGAGGAGGACAGTAGAAGAAGCCCTATAGTAGACCACAAGGATAGCAGTAGTCTTATAGACCTTAACAGTCTGGAGTTTCAGTTTCTCAGAGTCATTCCTCAATTATGCCTCAGACTGGATTGTAGGAGGTTTGATGCTTTAGGTGTAGAGGACCATACTATATCAATCATTGTCCTCTGAAGGGTAATGTATGCTTTAAGTGTTAGCAACCCGGCCATATTGCTAGAGACTGTGGAGCCCTAGTGAAGGCAGAGTCTACTATGAAGGTCGTGAGAGCTATGAGACCCACAACAGCTAGTCGTGATTTTGCTATGAATGTAGCTGAAGCCACCTGTTTTGATGATATGATATAAGGAGAGTGTGAGATAGTTGGTAATCTCTTATCTGTACTGTTTGATTCATGTGCCACGCATTCTTTCATTTCCTTTGAGTGTGTGGAAAAGTTAAAGTTGTCTACTTGTCCATTTCCATTTGATTTGCTTGTTTCCACACCAACCGCTACTCCTGTGGCGACTTCGGTTATTAGTGCTAATTGCCTGGTTGTTGTTAGTGGGCATAGTTATAGAGTCAATTTGATATGCCTTCCTTTGTTAGATTTGGATATGATCTTAGGAATGGATTGGTTATCTTCCAACCATATCCTGCTTGATTGTGTCAGAAAGACCTTGATCTTCCCTAGTTTTGAGGATTCTAGATTTGTCACTGCCAACCAAGCCCAAACTTCTTTGCAAGCAGGAGCTCAAGGATACATGATCTTGTCATTTCTGGGAGTCAAGAGTGACTTGGATCTAAACTTAGTGTCAATAGTCAGAGAGTTTCTTGAAGTTTTCCCTATAGACGTGCCTGGTGTGCCTCTATAGCAAGAAGTTTGCTATAGACTTGGTTCTGGGAGTGAGATCGGTGTAGATGACTCCGTACAGGATGGCACTAGCGGAGTTGGCTGAGTTGAAGAAGCAAGTGGAAGAGTTGCTTGAAAAGAAAATGATCAGGCTAAGTGTTCCCCCTTGGGGTGCACTCGTGTTCTTGGTGAAGAAAAAGGATGGTAGTTCGAGGTTGTATGTGGATTATCGGCAGTTGAATAAGATCATTGTTAAGAACAAATATCCATTGCCAAGGGTTGATGATCTGATGGACCAGTTGAGAGGAGCAACAATGTTTTCAAAAATAGACTTGAGGTCTGGATATCACTAGATATGGGTAAAGGACGAATAATCGATTATCTAGAGTTCCAGAAACTGTCTTTGTGATTCTGCCTCTGGAATAATCGATTATGGAAACCAATAATCGATTATCTAAGCTTCAGGAATTGTTTTCCTAACACTGGTTCTGAAATAATCGATTATGGAGATCCATAATTGATTATCTTTGCCAAAAAAATGAATTCTAGTGCATTATTCCTAACTGATTTAATCTATTATATAGGAGATAATCTATTAGTATAGTACTTAATCTGTTATTTCAAAATTTAATATGTTATTTTAGAATTTAAAATTTCTGCTTCATAATGTGATCCATATATATATACATATATAAATAGGGTATTATGCATTTTCTAAAAGTTATATTTATCTTGTATACTCGATTTTCTTTTTCTAAAGTTATTGAGTTGGAGTGAAGATTGTTAAGTATGAGTTTTGTTGTTGTTCTAAAAGGGTTTGAGAATACTGATGAGTTGTTGAAGTGAAAGGTTGCTTAGATAGGTCCTCCATTTGTTGTGAATAACATTGTTATGTGAGATTTCTCACGAGGTGGATTGCTTGGATAGGGCCTTACCTGTTGACTATGCATGGAGCTGGATTGGACCTATATGGGGTTGGTAGTAGTTGTTGGACCATAGGTGGTGCTGAGTAGGCCACGTGGTATGTGTGCTACCTTATATATATGTTGATTGGTTGATGTTAAGTTGCTGTTGTGTTGTGATACATGCATTTCATGCACATGTTGTGGGTTAGGGTTGTGTGAAGGGCCTCAAGCCATGGTATGAGTAAGCATGGAAATTGGCTAGTTGACAGGAGCTGCAACTCAAACGGGCCGCCTCCAACCTAGTGCCTGGATAAGACATGGGGTCGTCAAGATGGGCCTTGGGAATGAGTGGATGGGCAATTCTGCAGGGAGCCAAGGTAATGCAAACCTTGAGTCATGGTGAGCCACCACTCACATACATTTTATCAGTTGTAAAGATAGGTATTGGTTAAAGGGGAGATGGATAAATCTCTCAGGATGACTATATTTCATATATATATATATATATATATATATATATATATATATATATATATATATATATATATATATATATATATATATATTGATTATATTTATGCTTACATGAGAAGGTAGATATAGTAGTGTTGTTTAGTGGCGACGACAGGTCGTTACATATAGAGTTTTATCTGGTTCTTCATAGAATTTTTCTAACTTATCAAGGCTTGATTATCCTCGTGGTATCTCATACACTTTGGGTTCTTGTTCCTTGATAGATTGCTTGGTTTGTTTATTGAATTCTTGCTTTCTTGATTGCAATCTTAATTTCTTCATTTCTTTCTCGTGATGAATTAAGTAATGAAGAAGCTTTCTTAATTGCAATCACTAGTGCAAAATTTGTTTTCTAAAACAACAATTTAAATCGGTTTTGCATGAACTGATTTAAATAAAAAATGCAGTGGCTCAATTGCAATTCTAGCAAACTTTTTGTATCAAAACCAATTTAAAAAAAGTTTCAAATCAAAAACACAGGAGTCTAGAAAACACATTTAAATCGGTTGTATCAAAACCGATTTAAAAACTAATTTTTTAAATCGGTTGCTTAACTAAGTGATTTTAAAAAAATGTTTTTTAAATCGTTTTATTTTGAAATCAAGTTAATTATGGTAGATCTACGAAGAAATATGTTCTGCTAGAACATTCCATAGAGACACCATAGCATACATATCTCGATGCCTTCCTCTCTGATTCCTGCAATGTTTCTGATCATAATCCACACAACCCAATTTAAGGTTTTGACTACTCCATCATCAACCTCGAGTACGAGCATGCCCTTACCACATACTGTCACGAGAACCACACCAAGGCAATGAAGCTCCTGAAAGAGATTTCCATCAGAGAAGAGGGTTTGCCTCACTTTGCATTCATCCATCAAGTCTACAACCTTATGTGTTTCAAAACGGCTACAGTGGAGCTTGAAGCTCTGAGCTTGAGGTGTTGAGTGAGAATATGTTTGGGGGCATTGAGTCAGCGCGACAAGCAGTGGAGCTGATGCAGCGATTGAGTATGAACAGGGGCAGGAGAAGATGAAGCGGTGAGTAAGGGCAGGAGGTTTGAGGGTAAGAGAATATTTTTCAAAATGGCGTAAGAGGTATGGGGGCAGGAAAATATGTTTCAAAATGGCGCAGGAGGTTTGTGGGTAGGAAAGGACGGAGTAAAGTTAGGGGTAGGGTTGGCGGCGACGAGGCAGAGTTAGGGAAAGCGGTGAGTGGCAGCGAGAGTGCTAGTCATTTAGTGGAAGGTGGACTGGGTGTAGGTGACTAAAAATTACATACATTTTAAATCGATTTACTTCCGAATCGAGTTAAAAAATATTTTTCAAATCGATTCAAAATTCGATTTAAAAATCACTTACTTTTTCTTGATTGCAATCTCGATTATTTTTTTATTTCAACTTGCTTTCTTGATTGAATTCTTTATTGGTTGCTTGGCTTCTTGATTTCTTGATTTCAATCTTAATTTCAAGATGCTTTCCTACTTTGTTCTTTCTTGATTTATGGATTTGTTTCTTGACTAGTTTCCTTTTTTTTGCAACTAATGAAGCAATTATGATGCTTTCCTTATTGCAATCTTGATTTCAAGAAAATAATCAAGATACTTTCTTGATTTCTTGATTGCAATCAAGAAAACAATTAATAAATATGGATATCAAGATTTTAGGTAAGGAAGCAATAAATTGTGAAAGAAATCAAGATATCAATCATGAAATGAAGAATGCAATCAAAAAGGCTTGAAAGAAATCAAGAAAGTAAATTGCTTTCTTCATTGCAATCTTGACACTTTTTTTTTTTTTAATTTCAACCAGCTTTCTTGATAGATTGCTTGATTTGTTTGTTGAGTTCTTGCTTTCTTGATTGCAATCTTGATTTCTTGATTGCTTTTTTGATTGCTTTCTTGCATCAATGAAGCAATCAAGATGCTTTCTTAATTGCAATCTTGCTTTCAAGAAAGCAATGAAGATGTCTTCTTGTTTTCTTGATTATAATCAAGAAGAAGCACGAAATCATGCAAGAAATCAATAAATCATGAAAGTTGTCAAGAAACCAACCAAGGAATCAAGACACCAAAAATGAATAAAAAAAAAAGTAATTAAGAAATAAACAATGCAAAAGCTAAAAGGGATGTTCAACATGCTTTCTGACAATTGTAAAGTCAAAAGGGAAGAAGTGTAGTCACCTAAGGTAGCTGATGGGCAGGAGGGAACTTTCGCTATAAACATTATTCATTAGAGGAAAATGATGTTAGTTCTCCCCAAGAATTAGAAGACTTTGAGTTGGATGGTCTGTTGTTTGATGACGTGCCTATTCCTATGAGAGTTGTTGAGGTGTTGTCATTCGAGTTTGCCAGTCAAAAGGAACAGTCGTTGGTCTTCAAGGATGATGTGGTGGCTAATGAGCAAGAGTGGGCTAGTTTAGCTAATGAAGCCATTTTTGAAGGTGCAGTCATAAGATGGAAAAGCCCTAAGACTGTAACACTGTGTTTTTCTTAATGTATGATTAAGTGTTTTAATAACTAAAAAGTGGAAATTTGATATGTAATCTAGGCGATTAAAAGAGATAAATGAATTTTTGTTATGCATGGTATGTTGTATGTGATGATGGTTGTGAGTTGTTGGTTTGAAATTCGGATTTGAATTTAGGAAACTTGAGATATTTGCTTGAGCCAATGTGGGTATGCTGTGAGTGTGATGTTGGACTTTTGAGAGAAAATAGTTAAGTTAAACCAATTTTGAGATAAAGGAAGTGGCTTGGTGAGGTTTGGGCCTCAGTTGGGCAAAAGTTTGTGTGAGAGCTCCGGGGAGGTCCAGTATATAAAGGAAGGGAGGGAGGAATCCCCTTCATTCTCTCATTTCTTTCTCTCTCTATGCTTTCTTTCTCTACAATTCTCTCTCAATCTCTCTCTAGAAATTGTTGAGTTTGTGGGAGTATAAACAAGGTGTGAGCTTGATTTAGCAGTTGTGGTAAGGTAAGGAACGATCCTAGCTAGATTTTGGCTAGAGAACACCGGATTCTCAAGGAACCTAAATTTAGATTTAGGAACTTTTAGAGGTAAGGGAAGCTTACAAATAAGTTGTTTTGTGTTAATAACTGCTGGTATGCTGATTTCTTGCCTTATAATCGGTTGAATCTCTGTGGATGTTGCTATTTTGTTGGATTTGGGTGAAAATGGGTTTTGGGGGAGAAATTTTGAGATTTGGATAAGAAATTGATGATTTTGTGATGAGATGTTGAATTGATTGTATGATTTGATTTGTATTAACTTGGTTGAGGTGGATTGAGGTTGTTGGAACACCATTGATTTGAAAATCTATGTTATTTGGTTGAAAAGCTCGAATTTCTTTGTAGAAAATCGCATTTTTTTTCAAAAATAGTCGAAGATAATCGATTATGGGAGTCACATAATCGATTATCTGGAATTTCAGAAACTGTTTTCATGATTTGCTTTGGAAATAATCAATTATGCAGTTGGATAATCGATTATCTACTGTTTCGAAAAATTTTTCTGGATTTCGTTTCGGAAATAATTGATTATAGGCATCTGATAATCGATTATCTATTGTTCCAAAAAAAAAAATGGTTTTGCTTCGAAAATAATCGATTATGGAAGCCCATAATCGATTATCTCTGTTGAAAAACGAAATCTGATGCATTTTTGCTACAGTACATAATCTGTTATTCTAGAACTGAATGTATTATTTTTTATTTTAAAGTTTTCAGCTCAAAATGTGAAATTTTATGAATTTCAAGGTTTGTTAATCCTCCAAATGGTTTTCAAAGAAGGTTTTGATTTTGTAATTATAGTTGATTGTTGGATTTGGTTATGAAATGGAAGGTTGCTTAGATAGGACCTCCACTTGATGTGTATGATATTATTATATGAGGTTTCTTATGAGGTGGGCTACTTGGATAGGGCCTTACCTGTTGACCATGCAAGAGGCCGAATTAGGTGTGCATGGGGTTGATGGTGACTGTTGGACCACAGGTGGTACTGAGTAGGCCACATGGTGTTATGTTGATACATATATATGATATGATGACTGTTGTAGTTGTGTTGATATGTTGATACAAATATATATAATATAATGATTGTTTGGTAGAGTTGGTTTTTGTGGTGATGCATGCATTGGCATGCATATGTTATTGGCTGAGGTTGTGTGGGCCTCAAGCCGTGTGCGGGCAGGCATGTAAGGTGGATGGTGACTAGAATTGGTACTCAGATAGGCCTCCAACCTAGTTCCTGGATAAGAAGTGGGGTCTTAAAGCTGGGCCTAGGGGATGAGTGGATGGGTAATTCCATAAGGGCCAAAGTGTAACATCTCAGGCGCTGATGAGGGTGAGGAGTGATCGCCGGTGCAAAAGAGATGAGGCATGGACAAGGAGCGGTTCCTGGCAGGCTTCCAGCGAGAGGGGTACATGAATGAATCGAATACACACCCAAATGAAAGGGATCCAGCGGCTATACAGGTATGGGACTATACAGTTGAGGATAGGTTAAAGGAATTAATAAGTGCTACCTATACTAACAAGATGCATCTACTTTTCGGTAGCCTATCACTTAAGAACTCCACAGTTAAGTGTGCTTGACTTGGAGCAATTTAGGGATGGGTGACTTACTGGGATGTTTTCCAAGAAGCGTGTGAGTAAGGACAAAGCTCGCTGAAAAGTCTTGTGTTGGTTTGTGGGGACAGCCTTCGATCCTAAAAGAGGCCAGGTGTTACAAAGTTGTATTAGAGTAAGTCGATCTTTCTGACCTATGTGTTATGTGTCTTCTATGTTTCTTATGTGTACTCTGAGAAGTTATTCGATGTTGTTTGAGTTACACTAACTGTTTTTGGTTGTTTCCTATGCCATAAATCCTAACTGCCTTGTCATGGAATATTGAGACTGGCCACCTCAATACTTCGTGCAATGTAGGTGGGAAATACGACGAGTAAAAATTGAGTCTAAGAGCAGGTCGATTCATTTAGCTATATGTGTTATGTATCCATTGTGTTTCCATATGTACTCTATGGTTTATTTGTTGAATTTGTGTGTTGTGGTTGATTACTTCTAGCTTGTATAGGAAGTAATGGATGCTGGTAGGAACGACCGTGCTATTGCTGATGCTCTTCATGCCTTAGCTCAGGCTGTGGGGAGGAATCAGAATAGAGAGGATGGAGCTGCTGAGTTTCATGGGCTGGATATGTTTCAAAGGAATAATCCACCGACATTTAAGGGGGGATACAACCTTGATGGTGCACAAAATTGGTTGCGGGAAATCAAAATAATATTCCGGGCCATGGCGTGCACAAATGCTCAGAAGGTGACTTTTGGCACCTTCATGCTAGCTGAGGAGGCCAAGTATTGGTGGGAGAATACCCATCAACGCTTAGAAGCTGGAGATAGAGTCATCACTTGGGAAGTCTTCAAAGAGGTGTTCCTAGAGAAGTACTTTCTCGAGGATGTTCGTAACTGCAAAGAGATAGAGTTCTTAGAGCCAAGCAGGGCAACATGACCGTGGTTGAGTACACAGCCAAATTCGAGGAGCTGTCGAGGTACTTTCCTTATTACCATAACGAAGCTGGGGAGCGTTCTAAGTGCGTAAAGTTTGTGAATGGCCTACGACCTGAGATTAAGCAAGCTATCAACTACCAGGAGATTAGCCAATTTCCTGTATTGGTGAATAGATGCAGAATCTATGATGAAGACAGCAGGGCAAGAGTGGCATATTACAAAAGTATGGGTCTCTCTCGTGAGAAGAAATTTGGTAACCAGAATTGTGGGAAGTTGTACTTGATTCCATCTGGTAACCGTTTCAGTAATCAAAAGCTTATATAGATGTGAGTCAGCCTGCTAGTGGCGCTAGTAGGGGATTAGTCCTTTTTACCCTACAGAGATGCAAGAAGTGTGGGTGACCTAATCATTCGACATTCGAGTACAAGGACAAGGAGGTGACATGTTTCAATTGTGGACAGAAAGGCACCTTGGAAGGGATTGTCCTAATCCTAAGAAGGAGCTATGCAGTGGAAGTCAAAGTTTGCAAGCCAGTCAACCGAAGGCCATAGGAGTGGTTTGAGTATCCACTTAGGAGCCACAAAGATGTATCAGGACCTTAAAAAGATGTTTTGGTGGCCGAGTATGAAGAGAGAGGTATTTGAGTTTGTGTATGCTTGTCTAGTGTGTCAGAAAGCTAAGGTTGAGCACCAAAAGCCATCAGGTATGTTGCAACCCTTGGACATTCCTGAATGGAAGTGGGTTAGTATATCCATGGACTTTGTGGTGGGCTTGCCTAGAACCCCCAATGGGTTGGATGCAATTTGGGTAATAATGGACAGGTTAACCAAATCTGCACACTTTATTCCAATTAAGATTAGATACCCTTTAGAAAGGTTAACTACCTTATACATTAGTGAGATTGTGAGGTTGCATAGTGTGCCTTCAAGCATAGTTTCTGATAGAGACCCTAGGTTCACCTCTAGATTTTGGGAGAGTTTGCATAGGGCCTTAGGGACTAAGCTTAGATTGAGTTCAGCTTACCATCCACAGACGGACGGTCAGACTGAGCGAAGCATCCAATCCCTAGAAGACCTTTTGAGGGCTTGTGTGTTAGAGTAGAGTGGTAGTTGGGATAGTTTCTTACCTCTTATAGAGTTCACCTATAACAATAGTTACCATTCTAGTATTGGGATGGCATCTTATGAAGCCTTGTATGGGAGGAGATGTAGGACACCTTTTTGTTGGTTAGAACCAGGTGAGAACCTCATTTTAGGACCTGAGGTAGTGCAACAGACTACTGAAAAAGTTAGGATGATCCAAGATAAGATGAGGACAACTCAGATTAGGCAGAAGAGTTACCATGATAAGAGAAGGAAAGCTCTTGAATTTCAGGAGGGTGATCATATGTTCTTGAAAGTCACTCCGTGGACTGCGGTTGGTCGGGCATTGAAGTCTCGTAAACTTACTCCACGTTTCATTGGTCCCTTCCAGATCCTAAAGAGAGTCGGTGAAGTCACCTATCAAATTGCTTTACCCCCGTCTCTTTCAAACCTTCATAGTATCTTTGATGTTTCCCAACTCAGAAAATATGTTCATGATCCATCACATGTAATTGAGTTGGACAATATCCAAGTGAAGGAGAACTTAACTTTTGAGGCATTGCCATTACGAATTGAGGACCGAAAGGTGAAACAGCTAAGGGGAAGGGAAATTCCCTTGGTCAAGGTTGTTTGGGGAGGAGCAACAGAAGATAGTGCAACATGGGAGTTAGAGAGCCAGATGAAGAAGTCTTATCCAATGTTGTTTGCTTTAGGTAAATTTCGAGGACGAAATTTCTTTTAAGGAAGGGGGAGTTGTAACACCCCAATGTTTTTGTTTAATTATTATTATTTGTTTGCCTTATTTTAATAAAATGGTATTTTGAGAAAAAGAAATATTGGGCTTTTAAAATGGGGTTTTATAATTAGAATGTTTTTAAAAGTTTTAAAACCCTTGTGTTGGGCTTAGTTTTATGAGCCCAAAGCTAGCTTTAAGTATTCCTTAAGTTTCTTAAAAACCTATTCATTTTCCTCATTCTCTCTCTTGTGCCTCCTTGGAGATATCGTGTTGTTAGAGCCCTTGCAGTCAAGAAGTGAGGAACCTTAGGAAGACGCTGCTGCACCGTTTGCATCCTCTTGCTAGAGATCGCTTCTTTCAAGGTAAGGGAGAAGTGAGTTATCTCACTTATGGGTATAGCTTTGGTCGTGGGTAGAGAGGTTGGCTCTACACACCAATTGTTTGTGAATTATATGGTTGTGTGCGTGCAAAGGGGAATGCGATTTTCCCCAAATTATTGATATGCTTTATGAAAATTCTATGTTTAATTTATATGGATTACCATAGACTGTCTTTTTAAAATTGTATCTTGGATCCGTCCAGCGGGATTAGATAGCCGCTGGGCGACCTTTCATTGAAAACTACACTACATTGGCACCGAGCGGGATGAACGATCCGCTGGGCGGGTTGGGTCCTGACGCAGACCCGCCGGGTGGGGTGGACAACCCGCCAGGCAGGTTGGTTGCAGCGTAGTCCTGCTGAGCGGGATATATAACCCGCTGGGCAGATTTGCTGTTGGCACGACGAGCGGATACAACCTTGGCTATTTCGTTCTTTATGCCTATGAACTTTTTTTTTCTAGTTTTTAACTCATTGTTGTTTCTTTTTGTGCCTTGTTGAGTTTATATTGTGTTACTGTTATTTACTCTAAGAAAACTGAGTATATATGAAATTGTGCTAATGTTCCATGATTAAAGCATGTGAAAAGTTGTAAGCATTGTATATGTCCATGCATCATAACATTTGAGTTATGTGATGAGGAAAGTATGTAGGAATTTGGCTGGTGGAGGCCGTGATGGGTTGTCTAACCCTAGCCTTGGGAGTTATCTGATTGGGAAAACTATAATGGTCCATGCTGATCCCATAGAGCTGGGGGTACTGGCAAAACTGGGTAACCCTGACTAATCACCGAGGGATATCATACTAGTAGAAGGTGCAAGAGCCGAAGGCATCGGTATCGATGACACTTCTTATGGTCGTGCATTTACTCCTAGTCTACTTTCCGACAAGTTTAAGATGGTACCACATGTGCATAAGAAGTAGAAGCTAGATTACATATGTTTGTGTGCGTTTTGATTTTTGCAAATTACTGTTAATTGATTATGTATGTCATGTGTATTCTACTTGTCTCCATTGTCATACTTTGAGCATGATGTAAGATGTATCTCACTCCCTTGTTTTTTGGTGTTTTCTATATGTGTCTGTGATATACAGGTGATGTCTAGCAGGACCTTGAGGAGGAGTCTTAGAGTAGGGGCATTGTCCCCCTTGCAGTTTATTTTATAGCTTCTTTTGGGTTTTGTCAGCTCTGATAGTAATGTGACATCGAGATCTTAGTTATTTATTATTTTAGTTTTTAAACTTTAGACTAATAGTTTTACTTTTAAATTGGTTTATTTTATTTTTTGGACTTGTACGGCCAACTATGGGCTACCATCATTTGGTTAATCAGTAAAGCATCTTATGGAGTTTTAGTATATGTGAGTTGTGCATGTGATGCCCTTTACCGTGTGAAGAAAGAGATTATAAACTATCGTTTTATTTCACAAATGAAAAGTATATTATATTTTCATAATATTTATTTAATAATTAGCTTTGGGGTAAAGGGTGTCACATTTAGTGGTATCAGAGCAGGGTCTCTCTCCCAGTATGGTGTGGTTCGAGGACGAACCAAGCAAAAGCTGGTGGGCATGTAACATCCCAGGCACTGATGAGGGCGGGGAGTGATTGCCGGTGCAAAAGAGATGAGGCACGGACAAGGAGCAGCTCCTGGCAGGCTTCCAGCAGGAAGGGTACATGAATGAATCGAATACACACCCGAATAAGAAGGATCTAGAGGTTGTACAGGTATGGGATTGTACAGTTGAGGATAGCTTAAATGAATTAATAAGTGATACCAATACTAACAAGATACATCTACTTTTCGGTAGTCTATCACTTAAGAACTCCACAGTTAAGCGTGCTTGACTTGGAGCAATTTAGGGATGGGTGACCTACTGGGAAGCTTTCTAGGAGGCGTGTGAGTGAGGACAAAGCACGCTGAAAAGTCTTGTGTTGGTTTGTGGGGACAGCCTTCAATCCTGAAAGCAGCCAGGCATTACACAAGGTAGTGCAGGTCTTGTGTCGCGATCAGCCACCACCCACATATACTTATCCTGACAACCATAAGCTTATCCAATAGATCAAAGTTTTGGCAATCCCTGAATGGTGCTAGATGGCCATGGTAGGGGATAAGACCTGGCTAATCGTTCGAAATGTAGAAATCTCTTGAGAATCATGTCATCATGCATTGACATAGTTGTGACGGATTGGTGGTGATGTGGAGTTCTGGATTGGGAACTCTTTGCGATGTAAATGAATGCTTTATATATGTACATCTGTATGTAGACACTGAGAACTCTGGATATATGATGGTGCGCCATATACTTGTGATAGAATATTGTGAATTGTTGATGATTTCCATAATCATTTGTGATGTTGTGCGTGATATACTGTAATGTATGTCGACCCATTTATTTGATGATTTGGTTTCCATATTGATGTGAATAATGATTTTGATTATGTTGGATTAAATATTATATGTTCATCTTTGTTTCGTAAGCTTACCCCTGCCTTGTATTGTTGTTGGTTGGATGTCTTGTTGTTGCTGTTGTGTTGCTGTGACTGTGATGATCATGTCATTTTGGCGTGGGAGCAGAGGGAGAGACGTCTACAGATCCAGCGTCTCAGAGCTGATGGAGGAGGTCTCAGATAAAGACTTTCGGAGACCTTTTTTGGGTGGAGCTTTCTATAAGCTCCATTTGTTTCTTTTTGGATGTGTTGTTTTGTATTATATGCTTTTGATGGGATTGTATAGAGTGACCAGCTATAGGGAGTGAATTTTTGTATCCTTCCTCCCTAGTGATGTATATTTTGATATGTTTGATATAGGTTGGTGTTATCCCATTTGTTATGTATGTATGATGATTTGAGTTGAATAGATACGCATGTATGGCATTAGGAGAGATAGGTGGATCTCTTAGTTGATGTGTATGACTTATATACAGATATGTTATAATTTTGATTTTATTCACCTGATATGTGGATAAGGTGCATTTTTAGCAAGGTTGTTTGTAGTATTGTGGCGATAGTGGGTTGTTACACAGACAACATGACTAGGCATCTTAAGCCTATCTATATTATGGCCACCCTTAATGGTAGGCCCTTCAACTGGGTGTTCATGGATAATGGGGCATTTATCAACATGATGCCTTACTCGATAATGAAGAAGTTGGGGAAATCTAAGAGCGATTTCTTGAAGACCAACAAGAGGATGACTGCCTTTACAAGCGAGCCATAATGGCTATGGGGATATTGATAGTCGAGATAACAATAGGCCTAAAATCTAGTACTTTGGCATTTTTTGTGCTAAAGACGAAGCTGTCTTATTCTATGTTGCTTGGGAGAGACTAGCTTTATACTAATATGTGTGTGCCATCTACCCTTCACCAAATGCTGATATTTTGGGTTGGTGACAAGGTGGAAACGTTACTAGTTGATCAAAGCCCGTTCTTGGTTGATGCGGCAGTAGTAAAAGCAACCTTTTACTCGCCCTAGGTTTAGCCAACTATGGAGACAATTGCATTGGAGGAATCCTTGTCTGCAACTATGTGTGAGTTTACTTCAAAGGGATTCCAACTCAAAAAATAGGTTGATGCATAGCTTGAGGAAATTGACATAGAGGATGCCAATGGAAGTGCTTAATGATCTAATCCAAAGGGTGAGCCAACATTTCCCAGAAGGTGTGGCTAGTGAGATAGTAAGGGAAATGCTTGGGGGGGCAAGTAGAGGTTGAACCTGAAGATCCTACCTAACTGATTCAGCAACTATTGCCATCATTCGAGGCTTAAGACCCATTGGTGGACGTAAATTTAGGAACAACCGACAATCCTTGGTTGACCAAGATGAGCGATTTATTGAAGGAAGAGAAGCATCCAAACTTATGCAATTGATTGTGGAGTTCAATGATTGCTTTGCTTAGGACTGTCATGAAACACCAGGCTTATCGAGATCCCCAAGTGGAGCATCGATTGCTTATCAAGGAAGGCTACGTGTAACGACCCACTATCGCTACAGTACTACATTTCATCCTCATACATTACTTAGATATTAAATAATAAATATCACATACTATAATAACATCATACATACTATAAAATACATATATACAAGATATGAAATAATATAATATGCAAGCCAAGTCATACAATACCAAGGGAGAGGGACACAAAAATGAACTCCCTACAGTTGGTCAACTATACAGCATATACATCAAACTACAAAAAAAAATAATTCCAAAAGATTCACCCATAAAGGCCTTCTATTCTCTCCACTAAGACCTCCGTGTAGTAACTGTGGGAAGCTGGGTCTGCTGAAGCTTCACCTTCTGCTCCTATGCCAAACGACTTGATTATCACAGTCATAGCAACACACGACAATAACCAGCAACAACAGCAACCATAATAAAACAAAACAAAACTGCAAGGCAAGGTAGGCTTACGAAACAAAGACAAACATATAATATCAAATCCATTTCATTAAACCATTAACATGCTAATTTGGAATCCAATTCATCTAAGAATGAGTTCATATATGTTACAACACAACACACCAAGTTTTTAACACCCACATATCAATGCATGAATGACACAACTCTTGAGAGATTTATCACATTTCGGACAATCAACCAAGTCTTACCCCCTACCATGGCCTTCTAAGCACCATTCAAGGATTGCCAAAACTCTGATCCACGGATAGGCTTGGTGGTTTGTCAAGATAAGTGAATGTAGGTGGTGGCTTGTCGCGACACAAGACCGGCACTGCCTTGGTCCCCTGCAGAATTACCCATCCATTCATCCCCAAGGCCCATCTTTTTGACCCCATGTATTATCTAGGCACTAGGTTGGAGGCTCGTCTAAGCTGCAGCTCCTGTCAACCATCCAACTTCCATGCCTACCCACACACGGCTTGAGGCCCCCACACAACCTCAGCCAACAACATATGCATAAAATGCATGAGTCACGACAATAACTCAAACATAACTATTTATATATATATATATATCAACATAACACCACGTGGCCTACTCAGCACCACCTGTGGTCCAGCAATCACTACCAACCCCATGCAAGCCCAATCCAGCCCCTTGCATGGTCAACAAGTAAGGCTTCGTCCAGGCAGCACATACCTCATGAGATATCTCACACATCTTAGGTGAGGTTCTATCTATGCAACCAACACCCTCTACAAGATATTTCACCATCACAACACTTTGCAACTAGTGGAGGTTCTACCTGAGCAACCTTCCACTTAACTACCATTTTCTTACAAATTCTCATATAATTTAACAGAGTAACATGTTCACTTAGCGACCCATATGCTTGCTCAGTGAGTACCTTTCATACAGAGAGCACACATTTCTTTTCGAAGGCTCTCACTCTGCTAGTATAAGTCCCGCTTAGCGAACTCAATTCCAGAAATGACCCTCTTCTTTATACCCATGGTTCTCACTCAGCGACAACAGGGGTCGCTCAACGAATCCAAACTTTCCTCTCACCCTTCGCTCAGGGAGCAAGAATGTCGCTCAGTGAGTAGTCACTCCATGGATCAACCAAGTCTCAGGTATGACTCTTGCCCAGCGAACATATTCTTTGCTCAGTGAGATACTTATAATAGAGAGCAATAACTCTCCAGGCCTCCCATTCACTCAGTGGGAAAAGGTTTCGCTTAGCGAATCACTTTCAAGCTCTCTGGAACGCTCACTCCTCGCTCAGCAAGTATTTTACTCACTCAACAAACCACTTTCTGGAAAATTTCCAGAATTCTTATGATCACTCGCTTAGCGGATTGATTTTCACTCAACGAATTGCCTCTTTTCCTCACTCACTCATCTTGCCTCAAGAACACTCGCTTAGCGACAATGGGGGTTGCTTGACGAATCTTTAATTCAACAACTTCATCCCAACTCTAGGGCACTTTCGCTCAACAAGGCCTTGAGTCGCTCAGCGATTATCTTCGACACAAACGCAAAATCAAATCTTTTCTCTCATCCTTATTCTAGTCTAGCTTAGACAAGATTCAATAGATTTACGCAATATCCAAAATCATTATACTCATCAAAAGCTTACAAAAAAAACAATATACACCAATAAATCATACAAACTCAAGCAAAACCCATTTTTGACACACAATTCCACAAAATTCCCAACCAATCAGTTTTTAATACAATCCAGTGTAATAATCACGATCAACCAATAAGATTACAATTCAAGTAAGCTTCCTTTACCTCTAAAAGTTTCCATATCTGAATTTGGTTTCTTGAGAATGTGGTCTCTTGAGCCAAATCTTCCAAGAATCAATCCTCCTTTCACCGAGACACAGAATTGGGGCTTGAAATCCTTCAACACCCTCAATAAACTCAAGAAATCTAGAGAGATATAGAGAGAGATGAAGAGAAGAGAGAGAATGAGAATGGGAGAAATGAGAGAGGAAGCTCCTCCCCCCCCCTCTCTTATATAACCTAACTCTTCAGAGCTTTCATACGAACTTTTGGGCTAACTAAGGCCCAAGACTCATCAAACCACTCCCATATCTCATAACTGGTCTAACTTAACTGTTTTCCTCCCCAAGCCCAAAATCACTCCAACAACACACCTAAATTGGCTCAAGCACATATATCAAATTTCCTAAATTCAAACTGGAATTTCAAAAGAACAACACTCAACCATCACATTATACAACAAATCACACACAACAACACTTTATTTATTTCTTTTAATTACCTTGATTACATATCAAATTTCCACTTTTAATTATCAAAGCACTAAATCATACATTAGGAAAAACACAAATGTTACACTACAAGCCACACAAATAGCCTTCGAGGCGTTTCAACCCATAGTTGATGCCTAAGATAAAGGCTGAAATTGAATGCCTATTAGCAACAGGGTTCATTCGGACAGCTAAATATACAGATTAGCCGTCGAATATCGTCCTTGTTATCAAGAAGAATAGGCAAGTTCGGGTATGTATCGATTTTAGAAACCTGAATCTAACTACCCTTAAGGATGAGTATGCCATGTCAGTCGAAGACATGTTGGTGGACTCTGTGACTAGTAATGGCATATTGACCTTTATGGACTGCTATTCGGGTTATAATAAAATTTACTTAGCCAACGAGGATGTCCACAAGACAGCCTTTCGGTGCCTTAGAGTCATCAACATTTTTGAGTGGCTGGTCATGTCATTTGGACTCAAGAATGTCAGGACTATATATCAAAGGGCTATGAATTTAATATTTCATGACTTGATTGGAAAGAGTATGGAGGTCTACAATAACAAGTTGGTGAAGTTTGCCGATTTTGGCAACCATTTAGTCAACTTGGAATAGTCCTTCAAAATGATGAGGGCATATGGATTAAAGATGAACATGGCTAAGTGTGCTTTCGGGATCACGACAGGAAACTTCCTAGGATTCTTGGGTACATCAGAAGGGCATTAAGGGTGGTTAAGAATAAGGCAAAGGCTATCATGGAGGCCTTTCCCCCAATCAACAAGCTGGAATTGTAAAGCCTCATTAGGAAGATAAACTTCCTTAGGCAATTCATAGCTAACTCAGCTGGCAAGTTGAAGGCATTTTTTCCCTTGTTATGACTGAGGAAGCAAGAAGATTTCGTGTGGGGAGAAGACCAGCAAGTAGTATTCAAGTAAATCAAGCAAGCACTGGCAACTCCACCTGTTCTCATTCCTCCATTAGTTGCAAGGCCTTTGAAGCTCTATATATCAGTCGCTGGTTGTCTGTTAGAATAGGATGCCAAAGACAACACGAACGAGCTCTATATTACCTAAGTAGGCTACTTCACGATGTCGAGACTTGATATACAGCTACAGAAAAATTATGTTTATCTTTGTACTTTTCTTGTATAAAACTTGAGTATTATTTGATGCCCAGAGAGGTTTTGTAGTGTGCAAAGTCGATTTAATTAAATATTTATTAAATATGCATGCTTTACAAGGACAACTAATGAAATGAGCTTTGAAGCTAAACGTGTTTGGTCTGAATTATTTGTCGTTGAAGGCCATTAAAGGACAAGCCTTAGCTGATTTCTTAGCATAGCATCTATGTCTTGAAGTTACTGATCCTATCGATAGGCAAAGCACATATTTAGGGACTAGGCCATGGATTATGATGTTTGATGGGTCTAAGACCCATTCAGCCACTAGCATAGTATTAACCATTACCAATCTATGTAGCCAACTAAGAAAGTTTAGTTTTGAACTACTAGATAATTATTCCTACAATCAAACTAAGTATAAGGCATTCGTTTTGGATTTTAAAATATTATTAGCTAAAGGCAGTTAGTCAGTTAAAGTCTTAGGAAATTCCCAACTGATAATTAAACAATTGATTGGGCAATACCGTTGTTGTCACCCAATCTTGGTGCACTTGTACAAAATGGTTGCCCATTTGCTTAGCCAGTTCATAAATGTCGAGGTAATGTATGTGCCAAGGGAAAAAAATCAAGAGGCTAATAGTTTGGCCCAACACACCTCTGGTTTTAAGGAGTTAGAGGTTCTAGAAGACAATTACCACTGGCTAACCATGGCATCAGCCAATGCCTCTATAGTTGCGTTGAATTGGTGAAAAGAGATAATAGCCTACTTAGAGAAACCATCAGCTAAAGCCAATTTTGTTTTAAGAAAGAAAGTGTTGAAATATGTGTTATTAGATGGAGATCTCTATAAGAGTCAGTTGATGGTTTATTGATAAAGTGTATAGATCCAGAGGAGGTGTTAAGAGTCATGGGTAAAATCCATGAAGGCCTTTATGGTTCTTATAGATTTGGGCCCAAGATGAGGTGGCTGATTTATTGTAACGGCTACTTTTGGCCATCCATCTTAGCTAATTATGCAAAGTATGCTAAAAGGTGTGAAGCCTGCTAGAGGTTTGGGCCTTTATAAAGAGTTCTGACCAAGAAACTTCATAACACGAACAAGCCTTGGCCATTTAAAGGTTGGGCCATGGACCTAATAGGAAAGATTTACCCAAGCTCATCAAAACGGCACAGTTTTATCATTGTTGTCACTAATTATTTCACAAAATGGGTGGAGGCTCAACCAATGGTGTCAGTGACTCAAATGAATGTTATCAAGTTCATCTAGAACCAAATCATTTGCAAATTTGGGATTTTAGAAACCATTATGGCTGATCAAGGCACAATGTTCACTGGTGACAAAGTGGTATCCTGTGTCTAACAATTTGGAATCAAGTTAGCATATTCGACCCATTACTATGCCAAAGCGAATGGGCAAGTAGAGGCTACCAATAAGATCATTATTGACCTAATTAAAAAGGCCATTAAAGATAAGCCAACGAAATGGCATGAGGTGTTGCCTAAAGTATTGTAGGCTTATAAGAATATGAAAAATAATGCGATGATGACTACTCCATTTTGACTGACTTACAACCAAGATGTAGTCTTACTATTGGAAACAAACATCAAGTCCTTGCGAGTCACTAAGCAAAATCACCTATCGGCTGATAATTACCAGCGCTATATGATATTGGAACTAGAATCAACTAACAAGGATTGGTTGATGGCCTTGGAGAATACCAGGCACAATAAAGAAAAGGTGGCGAGAAATTATAATAAGCATGTTTAGCGAAAAAAATTTGTCGAAAAGGATTTGTTATGGAAGACTATTCTACCAATTGGCCATAAGGATCCGTAATTCAGTAAATGGTCACCAACATCGGAGGGACCATTTATTGTTAGCCAAGTGTTGGCTGGCAGGGCCTATCGACTAGTTGACATGCAAGGTAATGAACATAATAAAAGCATTAATGCACAATTCTTAAAAGGATAATACCCTAGCATGTACAAAATTGAAAGAAAAAGTGTCTTGACAACTACAAGCCAACCGTCCTAACTACCAGAGGCACACAAGCCCAAAACTACTTATTTGAAATATGAAAAAGCAAAGTAAAGTAAAAGGGATAGGAAGATCATGCCTCTAGAGTTGAGCTACCTGCACTTGCGACTTTTGCTTCATCACTTAAAGGTGAAACGGTTGACGCAATCGACATGGTTGCCACTCGCTGTTGAGCTTGTAATACCATTTGTTGGAATCGACATCAATTAGGCCTTTTGAACTAATATCAAAGTCCTTTAAAAGCACTTCTTTCTGTTGAGCCAGGACGCCTAGCTCCTCATCCAATTTCAATGCTTGTTGGTATAGCTCTATTCTTTTATCATTTGCTCATCAAGGCGTACGATAGCCCTAGTCAAAATGGGTTGGCGACAGTTGATCTCTTGCTGAATTTTAACCAAGTCTGCTTGAAGCTCTTGCAATCTAGTGCTAGTAGCTTGGAGATGTTGATATGTCTACCTCCTTGCCTCAACTACCTTAAATTGAGCCCCAACATAAGCTCTCACTACTATAGAAAATACTTTTTAAATCGGTTAAAAAAGGCTTTTTAAATCAGTTTTACAACCAATTTAGATACAGCCGATATAGAAAATATTATCATTCTAAACCGTAAGTTGAACCGATTTAAAAAACTTTTTAAATCCGTTCAATTGGAAATCGATTTAAAAAACTAAGCTTTTTAAATCGGTTTAGGCTAGAACTGATTCAAAAAGTATAGCTTTTTAAATTGGTTCTGTGTAGAACCGATTTAGAAAGCTTAGAGTCCGTTTGGGGTGGTTTTTAGTTGAGTTTCGAAAATTTCAAAAACTGCAACTAGTTTTTAGTTTTTGAAAATTAGTTTTAATTTTTTCTCAAATTTTCAGTTTCAAAATAAACTCATTTTGAAATTTTTTTATTTTGTTAAAATTAGTTTAAGGGTATGTTTGTGTGGTGGCAGCAAAGGTGGTAGTGGTGGTGGTGGTTACGACGATAGTAACGGTGGTGGCGACGCTGATGGTAGTGGTGGTGATGGTGGTAGTAGCAGTAGCGGCGGTGACGACAGTGTTAGTGGTAATGGTGTGAAGAGCCATTGTCAAATGTAGTGATGTGTACATTTTAAAAACTAAAAACTAGATTCACAAAACCTTTTTTTTTTGTTTTGAAAATAAATGTAAAAGTGTTTTAAAATTGAGTTAAAAATCATTTCAGCTCTATTATAGCCAAACGCGTTTTGTTTTGAAAATTGGATTTGAAAACCAAAAACTCACAACCACCCCAAACGGGCCCTTAGTTTTTTAAATTGGTTGTGCGTTAACCAATTTAAAAAACTTCATTTTTTCTTTAAATAATTTCATTGGTTTAACATACAACCAAACCTTGTTAGAAACAAATACTACAGAAACAGCCAGTATATCAACAAATTCATTTATAACTTACATTAACCAACAAAAGTTCATAATATACTTTGAAATATATAAAATTAAAAACTACTATTCTTTTGTCTATCTAAAGTCATTTTAAACAAACTATCTATTACTTATTTCAAGGAAAAATGTTGCCCAACGTCGACAGATGTCTAGCAAGTCCTCATGTGAGAATGGTTCCCTATAAATGAATAACTGTAACTTAAAAAAAATAAGATAAATCATTACCCAACCAACTATAAAAACTATAAGTAATATTATAACTGGATGAAAAATATATTACCTCATCCCATGAATCCACAATATCTGCTGAAACTATGGTCAACATATGTTTCATAACATAATATCCATACTCATAACTCCCTCCTTGTTTGTTAGCCTACCAACGAGAATTGTTTTTAAAAATGAGTTGTAGAAACTATTACAAATTGTGATTGAATATGTAGCAGTACATCACTTACATAGGAAAAAAACCAACTAGGCTTCCTTCATAGTGACACGTGTGTACCCGCTAATGTTTGATATTCGATCATGACTCTAATTAAAAAATGGATATGCAAAGTATGTTATAGGTTTCAAAATTATAATATAAAGGACGAAGGAAATATATTATAAATTTAAACTTACCTTTCTACTAGTTGTTTCAATTCTTTGTTGGGCTTCTTGTGCAACGAACACAACAAGGCCGCAACATTGTCCCTAGGACAAATATGGCTTAATTATGTTTTTGGTCCCCCAAATTTGAGAAATGTATATTTTAGTCTCCTAAATTAAAAATTAATCTTTTTAGTCCCTCAAATTTTAAAAATTCCTATTTTGGTCCTTTTGTCCAAACGCAGTTAGTGAATCTACCACACAAAACCCACCCAGTAATGTCCCTATTAGTGAAAACATCACATCGAACTTAACTAATGCTACGCAGCTGACTCAATATGCCCTATAAATGATACCGTAGGAAGTCCTAAAGGACTAAAACAATATTTTTCAAATTTTGAGGGACTAAAAAGATTAATTTTTAATTTAGGGACTAAAAAAATATATTTCTCAAATTTAGGGGACTAAAAGCATAATTAATCCGACAAATAATTAGCAATTGCCAATGTGAGCTGCATTTGAAAAAGAACATAAGTGATGGCATACAAATATCATTTAAAATCATTTAGGTGAGAAATATATACATGTGCTTACCAATGCAAGTACGATGCTAGGTAACACCGTTTTTGCCTATAATATATTCAATTTTGAATGTAGGCATAAGAATCTTCATCCTTATTTACTATGTTCTGAATAGGGAATGGGTCAATAAATCCATAAACATTGTCTCGACCCTTTAAGAGATAGAGGCTGTAACGCTTGGCCTACTTTCAGGATTGAAAACTGTCCCCACAAACCAACACAAGACTTTTCAGCATGCCTTGTCCTCATTCACACACTTCCTAAGAAACTTCCCAGGAGGTCACCTATCCCAGAATTGCTCCAAGTTAAGCATGCTCAACTATGAAGTTCTTAAGTGATAGGCTACCGAAAAGTAGATGCATCTTGTTGGTATAGGTAGTACTTACTAATTCCTTTAAGCTATCCTCAACTGTACAGTCCCATACCTGCATAGCCTCTGGATCCCTCTCATTCCAGTGTGTATTAGTTTCATTCATGTACCCCTCCCGCTGAAAGCCTTCCAGGAGCTACTCCTTGTCCGTGCATTATCTCTTTTGCACCGGCGATCACTCTCCGCCCTCGTCAACGCCCGGGATGTTACATGCCCACCAGCTCCTACTTGGTTCGTCCTTGAGCCACACTATACTAGGAGAGAGGCCCTGCTCTGATACCACTTTGTAGCGCCTGGCCCGCTTTCAAGATTGAAGACTGTCCCCACAAACCAACACAAGACTTTTTAGTGTGCTTTGTCCTCACTCACACACTTCCTAAGAAACTTCTCAGGAGGTCACCCATCCCAGAATTGCTCTAAGTTAAGCACGCTTAACTATAGAGTTCTTAAGTGATAGGCTATCGAAAAGTAGATGCATCTTGTTGGTATAAGTAGTACTTATTAATTTCTTTAAGCTATCCTTAACTGTACAGTCCTATACCTACACAACCTCTGGATCCTTCTCATTCCGGTGTGTATTCGATTCATTCATGTGCCCCTCCCACTGGAAGCCTACTAGGAGCCGCTCCTTATCTATTCACTATCTCTTTTGCACTGGTGATCACTCCTCGCCTTCGTCAATGCCTGAGATATTACAGAGGCGATGCATATACCTAAAATATTCAAATGCATGTTAATTATAATAAAAGAGATGCTTATTTAAGAGATTTACAAAAAAGTTAAACTTATAGCAACCATAATTGTAGAACTGAGATATTCAGCATGTCATTGCTGGTGCATATTTCCAAGACATCCTTCTGGGTGATCCATAGGCCAACATCATTGGGTCTGCCAAGGAATGTGGGTTCTCAATCGATTTGCACCACATCCGTCCCCATACTAGATGCCACATGCCATAAGCATGTCATTGGATCAACTTGAGGTTCCAATTTTTTAGGTGGAAAATCTTTCTTTGATGGTTAAACATCCTAAAAAAATAAATATAAAATAATGTTATAAAATACAATCTAGTAATTTCAATTTGTAATTAGAGAAAAAAATAACTTAAGATGAAATTTGAATATACCTTGGCTGATGTAACCTTTATAGGTCGTTTTGGCCACTAAATAAACTGTTTAGGGGCCTGCCCTACAGTCTGAACCTCTTTGGTGGGCACAGGGACTTGAGCATATGCATCCCAAATTTGTTCAACCACCACCCTTGCCATATCATCCTTAATGGTCTTGTGGTGTATGGTAGGCCCCAAACTAAATACTTTCCCATAGCCGATTAAACGAATAGGCTCTCCATCAACATATAACTCTCACTGCTCAGGGATATCAGTGTCAGTCTTTTCCCCAGAAGGATCAGCGGCAGCACAACTTCTCTTCGTGCTGACATGTATAGGAGTATGAGCTTGTTTTGGCTGAAAATTTGTATTTTGCTATGAAATACCTAAAGATGCTAGCTCATCTCTAATCTCTCATCTCAACTGCTCTTTAAGCTCATTTCTAATTTCTGCTTGATTGGCTCCATCTCTTCCCTGGTGACAACACCTTGTCCAGCAGCACAAACCCTACTATGGTGCTCTGGTCTCCCAATAGTAGTAGTTAATATATCCTCACATCCATGAAGAACAAATGTTCCCTGTGAGGTATGCTCAACCAGTGAATTCTACAACATATAATTCAAGAAATGTGTAAGAATATGATGTAGCAAGTTACAATTACAATTTAAACTAAAAAATTACTTACAATCTTTTTAGCAATAACTCGTATCTCCTCAAGTGTATACCCGCCTGATTGTAGCGTGAAGGCCACCTTCCATTTATCCCATCATTGTAGTTGTGATGGAGGAGCAATATCTAGAGCAGAACTAGATACCGAAGCTTCCAGTTGACGTTGCCTCGCCTTATTGATCATCATCTTCTGCTCAAGCAACTTATACCCCCCACGAGACAATCTGTGGGGGTGGACATTCTTTGATGCAATCATTTGTCCCTTTTTTCTCTTCTCTTGTGAATAATAAGACATTGTTTAATTCAATAAAAATTAATCAAATGTTGTTGTATGATTATAAAAAAAATATGTTTCCAACTAAACCTGGAAGGCAGGATCCTCTTAGCTTTCTACAAACTTTGCCCACGTCTCCTCATCCAAAAATTTATACTTCTCATAAGGAGAAGCGTCTTTCGATTTTTCATATATGTATCTCGTGGTGAGCTGTGTCTTAAATGCCCTCCAACGCTCAGCCGCAAGTGATAACAATGTCTTTTTCAATATGGCATTATGTGGAACATCATAGGTCAACCACAAAATAAAATTGAATAATCAATGTATGATAATAATATGGTTAAATGCAATTTATATATTTGAGAGTATAAAAGTAAAATACCGTGATAATTTGCCAAACTTGACTCTTCACGCTCTCCTCTACATGGTCCCAATGCTCATAAAGGATAGAGACCTTACTCCGAACAAGGACGCTCACAAAACTAATAAATTTTGTGGCATTTTCCCCCTCAGGTGCCCCACTAAGCATGTCAAATTGAATTGGTATTAGATGGTCACCAACTCGACTAAGAGTCAGTTCTTTTAGGCGTGTATCTCGTCTACCCTTTTTTTTGGTAGACTCATAAGATGGGTTACTAGAAGAATCAGCCATATGCCTGTTTAGAAAAGGAAAAAAAAAAACCCATGTCAGTACCATCAGTCATAAAATTTGCAATTTTCAAAGATAAACATAACGACCAAAAAAATTAAACAATAAAATCAAAAATAACGTCAACAAGAATATACAATAATATACACGAGTAAGTTACTAACATTGTCAAGTATGAATGTTTTCCTATATCCCTTCATGATGATCACCACGTGTGGCATGTACATCATCCATTTCATTTTCATTACTAAAAGTGGGCATCCATGTTGAGAAAGAAGGAATCTCTATAAGATCGACATTTGAATCTTCTTTTTCATCACCAGCATGCATGCTTCTTCCTTGGAGAACCACTGACCATCTCCTGTTAGAAGGATCACTAACATAAAAAACTTGTTTTTTTTGGTATGCCATAATGAAAGACTCTTCCTTATAACCTACCTTCCTAAGATCCACCAATGTGAATCCTAATTCATCGATTTGCACACCGATGTTACTGTCAACCCACTTACACTTAAAAATAGGCAGTCTAAATTTTGTGTAGTCAACCTCCCATATATCTTCAATAACTCCAAAGTAACACATGAATGCCACAATGGGGTTTTTATCTTTTGAACTAGAGAAATGCATGGACTCAGCCACAACCATTACCCCACTATTTTGCATGGTACTCTTCTCATCCAATGACTTTGTATAGAAGGAAAATTTGTTGTTATCGTATCCAGTCCAACATATGACATCAAAGTTAGGTCCTTGTGCTAGCCATCTTAATGTGTCAAAAGCATTATCATCGTTCAAAACTTGTTCTTTAAACCACTTGAAGAATGTTTTGTTATGCTCGTTCAACTGCCATTTCTTTGACATTCTAGGGTCCTTTTTCTTGACAACATTTTTGTGAGCAGAAAAGTAAGGTTCAACTTCATCAGTGTTATTCAATATATACAAGTGTGCTTGCAAAACTTCTTCCCGACTCATTGGTTTAATGTTTACACCACCAGTACCCTTATCGGAAAATCTTCCTTCATGACAAGATTCAGGAAGCCCTATAGGTTCAGCTTGTGACAAGTATTCTGTACAAAACTCAATGGCTTCTTCAGTAATGTACCTCTCAACAATAGATGTTTCTAGGCGGTATAGGTTCTTAACGTACCCTTTCAAGATCTTCATATATCATTCAACAGGATACATCCACCTTAAATGAACCGGACCACACATTCTAATCTCTCTCACTAGATGAACTATTAAGTGAACCATGATGTCAAAAAATGAAGGAGGAAAATACATCTCCAACTAGCACAATATAATAGCTTCATTTTCCAACTCATCCAACTTCATAGGGTCAATGACTTTGCTACATATGGCATTGAAGAATAAGCACAGTCGCGTAATGGCATGTCTAACTTTTTTAGGCAATATGTCACAAATAGCCACTAGTAGGAGTTATTGCATCAATATGTGGTAATCATGAGACTTTAACCCAACTAATTGAAGATCTTTTAGTGACACAAGGCTCTTGATATTTGAAGGGTATCCTTGTGGCACCTTCACGCCCTGTAAACACTTACAAAAACTTGTTTTTCTCTTCTCTTGACAAGGTATGACATCTAGGGGCAAACATGTCTCTTTAGCCACTGTTTGCAGACCTAACTGGAGGTGTATACCCATCTCAACCAGATCTTGACAAGCATTCAAATCATCCTTTGTCTTGCCTTTAATGTTAAGAAGAGTGTCGATTACACTATCACTTACATTTTTCTCAACATGCATGACATCTAGACAATGTCTAACATCTAGATCGCACCACTATGGAAGATCAAAGAATATTGACCTCTTCTTCCACAAGTTTTTCTTAGTACCTTTCTTTTGGGTCCTTCCAAAGTCGACGTTGATGTCCTTCACCCGTTCATAAACCTGCTCACTAGTTAAAATAGGTGGCGCAATACCATCCTCTTGACATCCGTTAAAAGCTTTTTTAAGTCTACGATATGGGTGATTAGGCTTGAGAAATTTTCGATGACTAGTGTAAATTGTTTTCTTTCCATTTTTAAGTTGTACGAAGCATATGTCTTCTTCACAGATAGGACAAGTATTATGCCCCTTGACACTATACCCGCTCAAGTTTCCGTATGCTAGAAAGTCATTGATGGTATAGAATAACATTGCATGCAACATGAAATTTTCACAATGATACCCATCATACACATCAACACCTTTATCCCACAGCATTATCAAATCTTCAATCAAGGGACAAAAGTAGACATTTGATGAACCCCAAGGTGGATCTTAATTTTCAACACCTCAAATTTTCCCAAATTGAATCCATAAAACAGAATTTGAAGAAAAAGAGAAAATGGAAAAGAAAAGGAATGGAGAAGACGCCACAATCAATTCATGATTGATGAGTCAATGAGGATTCACCACAAAGAAATTGTTCCTTGATAAGAATCTAATGGTTCAATCTAAGAACCTAGAGAGAACACTCACTTAGCAAAAATGCTATCAATTTCTTAATTTCTCAAAAGTGTTTACCAAGTGTCCATAGGGACCTATTTACACTATCACTAAAATAAGGCCTAAATAGTAACAAGCCCAAAACAAGTCATAATAGGTCCAAACATAGTCAACTAAAAAGAATAAAGCTAACAACTCCACTAAAGCCCAACAAAGGCCCTAAATAAAAGTGCTAAAAAAATATAAGGAAATCCTAATCTAAAACTTGGCTCCAATTTATTATCTTCAAACTTCCCAGACCCTCTTCTTCCTTCCCCATTAATGTGTTAAGCCTCTTGCCAAGTTCCTCTTGAATCATCCTTCTCCTTCCTCTAGTCATAGGACCTTCTATGTCCATCTCATCTTTCTTGAAGTCCTTGGATAGTCCTCTATCAACATTTATGTCATTTCCTGGCTGTCTTGGGCTCGCAATCATTATAGATAACATAACATATTTTCGCTTCATGCACAACCAAGGAGGTAGATTGTAAATAACTAGGAGAACAGGCTATGAACTGTGCTTATTGGATAAGTTACCATAAGGATTCATTCCATCCGTAGCAAGTCCAAGCCTAAGGTTTATTACCTCAATCCCAAAGGAAGGAAACAAATGATCAATTTTCTTCCAATGCGGAGAATCAGCAAGATGGTGAAGTTGTCCATCACATTTTCTCCCATTTGCATGCCACGTAAGGTTCTTCGCGTCGTCTACATTGGCAAATAATCGCTTACACCTTGGAATTATTGGAAGATACCATAACACCTTCATAGGGGGACCCTCTTTTGTGCTCTTATTAGTATTACAATCATCACCCTTCACTTTATACTGTGATACCCTACACTTGGGACACGCATGCAACTCTTCAAACTCTTCTCTGTACAATATACAATCATTAGGACACGCATGCATTTTCTTGTATTCCAATCCCATCAAACACAACACCTTCTTTGCCTCATAGTTACATCTCGGCAACATGTTACCTTCTAGAAGCATTTCGTTCAACAACTTAAGCAATTTGGTGAAACTTTTATCACTCCAACCATTTCTTGCCTTCACATTCACCAATCTTAACACCACTGACAACCATGTGAATTTAGTGCAACCCGGATATAGAGGCTTATCTGCATCACTGCACAAAGTGTTATACACATGAACTCCCTGAAAAGACTCCGATCCAATATCACAGATCATGTCCTCTAGTCGATCGTCCATAGGTACATCGACCTGCTTTGCTTGAGACACACTTGGCATGTCCATGTTGTATAACTCTTGCAAAACCCATCACAAAGAAGATGTTCCTATATTTGCTCAACTTGTAGTTGTCTTTCATCAAACAATTAACACAAGGACAATAAAAGAGCCAACCATTATCAGGAAGATTTCTTGTAGCAAATTGGAAAAACTCTTCCACTCCATTCTTATACTCATCAGTTGTGCATCTAGAATTAACCAACTACGATCCATAACTTCCTTCTGTGATCCACAAACCATATCTTAATGCATGTAAATCTCACTTTTTATACAAGGTGTGGCCCTATCCTATTCAAAAAGCAATTTTTTAAACTTGATTAATACGTACAAGTTTAGTCCCATATGTTAAATTTGACAAAATTTCAGCAACATTTCGCATTGGGCTCCAAGTACACGAAATGAAAGTAGTGACATGAAGTTCATCACAATCAAATATGCACCCAGAGACACAAAGCAAAATGCACCAAACCGAAATTTAATCAAATTTAAGATGAAACTTAACCACTATGTATTAATCAAATAAAAAAAATTAATCTTTCCAAACTGTCCAATCAGACAATTCAAGATTCAACACAACAATTAGTACTTTAATCATTGTATTGAATCTCAAATGGGAAACTAAGGTTCACTCATAATGCATAAAGCATACAATTCCTATAGAAATTTTGGCAGAGTTTCCTCTGTATTCTAGTACTTTCCCAGATACTTGTTTACGTCAATTTAAATCATAATATCAAAGCTTAATTAACCTATCAAACAATTCAATCCACACCACATTTCAAATTTTCATTCATCTAGCATATTAACATTAGCATTTCTAAACAATCGAAGGTGCATATCATTGAGCACATTAACATAAATAATTTAGTGAGCACAATCCAATTCACAACATGTTTAGCAACCATAAACAAATAAATACCAACACCCATTTCTTAAAAATACAAGTAAACTAACATTCAGTGAGCACACAAAATACATATATTCACAAACAATACTTGAAACAAGCAAATCAAAGCATACCTCATCTAATTCAAAACCTTAAGGACCTAAAAAAATTTGACAAGATTACTAAATAGAATGACATGCAAAATAGAATAACACTATCCTATCCACTCCAAAATTCATATAACACACTCCAAAATCCCACTCTTAATTCGCACAACACAGTCCAAAATCAAAAATCCCAAATGACATGCAAAATCCATGAAAAACAAGCTTGGTTCGTCAATAGACTACTCACAATAATGGCAGTCTCTACCAGCTTCTAAGCTCCAACAATGGTAGTCAACATACACTCAAGAGCTTCCAAGCTCCAACAATTGCAATGTACGCATTTTCAATGGAGCTTCCAACAACTGCAGCTTTACGCATTTGAGCAATGGAGTAATGGAGCTTCGTTTTACAACCAATTTTACAAGCTTGAGCAACAACTTTATGCATTCAATCTTCGAGCAGCTTGAGCACAAGAACGAGCTACCCTATGGCCTACAAAAACACCACCTTTAATAACTACACCCAACACATTAAAATTTACGAGCTTCCTAACGCAATGCGTTAAAGAGGCGGGATGAGGAAGGGGAATGGCTTAAGGATGGAGGTTGGAGGAAGGGAAATGGCTTAAGGATGGAGATTGGAGGCTTAAGGAAGGGAAATGGCACGAAGGCATTAATGTTGCGTGAAACTCTCATGGAGAGTTGGCAACGGAAAGGTAAAAAGAAAACCTGTTAAACCGGTTATGAATTAACTGGTTTAAAAGGCACTTTTTAAACTAGTTGAAAAAACAACCAGTTTGAAAAGTTGATTTTTTAAATTGGTTGTTATATAATTGGTTTAAAAACCCACACTTTTTAAACCGATTGTTACGTAACCGGTTTAAAAAGCTTATAAAAGAATTTTGCACCTCTTTTTTTAAACTGGTTAGTGATGAATCGGTTTAACAAATGAATAATTTTTTTTAAAATTATCTTTTTAGATCGGTTATGTGTGAACCGGTTTAAAAAAGTTCATTAAAATTGCAAAAATGCCATCGCATCGTCGTTTTAACTCAGTTTTAACAACCGAGTTAAAATCCTACTCTAACAAGCATTTTTTGTAGTAGTGATTGCTAACCTCAAGCTTAATCAGACATTTTGGTTAGTTGTCACTTTGCTCTTTGCGTTTGGCATTCACTTCATACTTCATTTCTAAGTTGACCAACAACAAAGCAATTTGGTCATATGCTTTTCTTTTAGCCTAAAAACAATCTAGGAGTTGACTGGATTAGATAATTTTAGAAGTGATAGTCGTAGGGTGTGTACATGTTTGGGGTCTTCAGGGAAAGAGGTCATGAGTTGTTCTTAAACATAAGTTTGTGCTTGAGGAGAGGCGAGTCATTTTTTGGTACAGGAGGACTAGTCAAAGGTGATTTGAAGTAACTCAATAGTACCTCATCAGGGACACTAATGGGTTTCAAGATAGGTGTCGATTCAGGTTCTTAGGCTGGCAGGTCAATAAGGTTGATGTGAGAGCTAGCAGCCATTTTCTCTAAAGGCTGAGGCTACAACGAATTTGGTGTGGCAAAAGGCTCTTTGGACTTTTCCTTCCTTCTTTCCTTATCCATCTTCTTCTTTTTCTCAGCCTACAAGATACAAGATTAATCATTTTAGGACAGAGATAGTAGAGGAGGTCATAACGAGTGCTAAAACTGGGATAGGAGAAGGAGGCTAACCTTATCAGAATTTTTGGAGCTTTCTCGATGACGTTTTTGAGCCAATTTAGAGGCAGAGGTGGCCAAAGCAATTGATAGTCACGTGGTGCGAGTAAAGGGCCTAAATGGCTAATTAGTTGTTGGTGCTGCAGGCGAATCTGGCAGGGTATCCACATCAACCACGTGCAAAGACTTAGTAAGACTGGCTTGTTGACTTGTTAGAATTAGAGATAGTAGGTTGCAACATTGATAGATCAGCCACTAGTGAGTAAAGAAAGGGTGAAACCGTACCTCGAGAGGCAATTGATCCTATAGCTTTTTGGCTAGAAGTTGGCTTGGTCGAACTAGGGGCAAGTTGCTCATTCAATTCATTAGAGTACTCATCAATTAGTTTGCCTAGTAATCTGTATCCACTTTGGTGAAGATAGTAGTCGTTATCACACCCCACCACTCACGAAATGATTATATTTGCCTTGGACGATTGGTAAACGGGTGGAAAACAAAGGTGCTAAACTTGTGCGTGGTGTCTTCAATAGCCATTATGACTTTGACCGACTAACAGGATATGCGAACGGCTAATGGAACAACTAGTGAAAATGGGAATGGCTTAAACCCAGCCAAACTACCATGCGAAACACTGAGGAAATTACCTTTCAACAAAAATCTTGTTGTTTCTAGCAGTTGGCTTGATCCCACACAAAAAAAGCCCTAGAGGTCAAGGCGAAAGCCTAGTTGGCTTGCGTAGTTGAGTTATCCTCTTTGATCCTAGAAATGTTGACTCAAGTCCATGCTAGTCTAGTCAATCATCAGTGTAGATGATTTAGAGAATGAACAAAGGTGAACTTTATTGAGTAAAGCTAGTTAGTAATGGTAAATGTCAAAGCCTTGGTGGGTAGCAGTTTCTCGCAAAGCCTAGGCGTAGCAAGTGTCGTTTTGGGAAGTGCCCAGTGGAGGAAAATCAGGATAGAGGGCATCTGGGAAATACAGCTACACCCACAAAACTAAGAACCATAGAGGGCCAGTGGCTATATTGAATTCACAATTTTCCCTTAGGTTGTCGAAGAGGCTGAACATGTCGTGACACATGGTAGACAGGAAAAGTGAGCCTAAAGCCAGCCAACGAATAAATACAATAGCCAATATAAAGCCAATGTACTCAATTATGATGTGAAAAAATGTTGTGCAAATGAAGTATCTGCAAAACCAAAAAAGCAAAAAGGCGTTGTGCTGCCCTTTGGCCATAGTGCCCGATGACTTAGCAATGGCCAAGATGAGCTTTTTATAAGTCGACCCATGTTTGGAAAAGTTAATACTCGAAGACATAGGGGTAGTTGTGAGCATTATGTGTGTGACAACCTGTAAATCAACCGTCACGAGTCATCACATTTTAGAACGCAATCGGAAAAGAAAACGTACTAGTTAATCATCTAGATTGATTTTAAGTTCAATTTGGAAAACTCTTTCAATTACTTACTTATGAAAATAAGGGTAAGGATTTATTTTTATTTTTTATTATATATATATAATGTTGGTTTATCGTAAACGCACAACATGAAAAAGAAGTGCATCAACAAGGAAATATAAGACAAGAAACATAGACATACATAGGATATCATGACCAACATACATCGTATGGAATCCACAACCGAATACAATCAAGAATAAACTGAAAATACTACATAAGATAGTGGGAGAGGTGTGTGATAATGAACCCAATCATACAACTCAAAGGAGGGAGGGGATACATAACTCCCTAATCTGGCCACCTCTACTCAAAAAGATACATCAAGAATTGCATTGCCTTCTAAAGGCAATGGGGAGAGGTAGAGGGTGTGTCATTGTCATCGTTGTCACCTCCCGCCAAAAAAACTCGATCAGAACCTCAACCATGTCCATACCCACGAGAAGTTCGAATGCTGAACAACCTCTAGTATTTAAGGGCATTTCCTACTCGACGAGGAGCAGGAATGCGTGCAGGAAAAGCAAGCGGGGGATGAAGTACCTCACGAGCAAACTCTGAAAAATCCACCTAAATTGTGACCGGGCTCGTGGAGATCAAAGCATCACGTGGCATGTAACAAGTAAGGAGCAGGCCATCAAAACGTGCTTGAAGGGCATCCGCATCGATAGTCCAACCATCCCGCCCGTCTTGGATGGTGGGTATCAGCTCCACACTAAAGGCATTGCACCTTTAGGGAAACACCATCTGCTCTCGCAATCAAGGCAATCGCGATCATCACAATCACGCACACACAAAACATACAAGCAAGGAAAAGCTACTCGAAGGGAAACAAACACAACATTCCAGACACGTAACATACATTTAATAGAACAAACACATAATCAATCAATATACATATACAATAATTCTTTTATTTATTATTCTTATTTAAAGTGTGACTGAGAATGCAATGCAGACCATGAGTCCTAGACTCTCCATGGAAATCTAAAAACTTGAGCAACCAGCCCGGATATTCCTTAATCATGGTATAATAAACACAGATACCCTTACCAGGGTTCTCAAAGCAGCATGTGCCTAAACCATTTGGGGAATACCGGCAATTGATTACGGGAACCAGTGCTCTTTGTCAGGATTTCTGTATAGGGGTACTGCGACCACCACACAAGGTTTGCAAGGCCTCGACCTCTTGTGGAATTGCGTCATCCGTAGTCCTCAAGCTTTCACACCGGGCTAGCACCACAATCTTATGAATACCGACGCCTTCGGTACCGCATGCTCATGCACCAATGCATGTATGCATGACAATCAATTCATCATACACAGACAATGATGGCAATATGCATTAATGTCCACCTATCATTCACACCTGGATAGGCATTTTTATTAAGTATCACCTATCTTTCCCACCTAGATAGGCATTTTATCACTTATCTTTCACACCCAGATAAGCTTTTTGGTTAATGAGTTTATAACATAGTTATCATGCCATCAAAATCATAACATCCACCAAGTCACGCCTTTAACAATCTCTACTAGGAAACTCATCCAATCAAACACTTACCAAGCGCTATATATATATATATATATATATCTCCATAATTAGAATAACCAAGTATGAAAGTTAATAAGAAAATACTTTTATGAAATTATCGAGTCCAAACTTCAGTCTTAGGTCTTTTGAAATACATAGCTTTATAACTTTACAAAAATATCTTTTCATTAGATTACCAAATATATTCTTAAATTTTGCAAAACTTTAAAAAATATTTTAATATAATTTCCATATTTAATTCTTCATTTTCAAGGAATCCACCATTAAATTCTATCAGAAAAGATAAAACTATTAAGGGTTATACATAAGTTATTATATTTATTTCCCAAAACCGTTTTCTAGCAACTTCCATATTTTTGTCTCTATCTTTGAAAATCATTTTGAAATAGTAAACTATTTTTTCTTAACATGATCCATATATGGTTGAAAATATAATTTTGTCTACTTTCTAAAACAATAGATATTACTTAAATCAAAAATCTACAAAAAAAGATAGAAAAATGACAAGACAGCAAGGTCTGTGTGGCTTATTGGAAGACCAACGAACACGTTTTACCATTTTTCACTTTCAGAGAAAAATTTTCAGAGACCAAGTCCATTCCTCTCTAAAAGTACACTTAAATTTTTTTTCAAAAAGTCCAAGAATACCAAAAACCAAGGTCTACACAATTTTATATGATTTTTGAAAGTTCACAGTTTTCAAAACTTCTTCTAGACAGAAAGTAAGTACAATTTTTAGTTTTTAAAAATCATTAAAAATAGTAAAATGAACCAAATATAGGCAAACCATATATTCTTGGAAATATTTTTGTGTCTACTTTTAATTAGTTCAAATATTTTCCCCAAATACAAAACCTATTTTTCCATAATCACATTTTTCTGCCCACTATCGGGTCAGCGTTTTTAGACAGTGTACTCAACTTTTAAAAAGCTTAAATTTTTCGTTTCCTTACCTTTTGGTACGTTTCTTGTGTCCCTTTTGAATAAAATCACCACAGCTCCAGTTATCATAAAAACAGTGCAACGTGTCTAAACAGGAAAGCCAAACAGCACCAAGAACATATCTCATACTTGCACGAAAATGTGATCTCTTATCAAGTTTAATACTTTTAAAAATATCAACAACATTCTTAACAACAAGACACATTCAACATCTCAAATCACAAATTTAAACACATAAGTAAAAAAGGTGAGCTTTCCTTACAATGTGCTAAGACTCCTTCTAGCTTGCAAGAGGTTTGGAGCAAATAGGTGACTTCCTTCCAACCTTGAGGAGGTACACCATCAACCAATCACCCAAAATGCTTGATTTGGAACATAAACACGAAAATAAACAAACTTTAGAACCAAGAGTGTAAAGGGACCAAAACAACTTTGGTCTTGATAGGAAAGGAGAAGATGGAGAAAGAAGAACATGAATAAGGTGGGGTTTGCTTACCTAGTACCCTTTCTTTGGATACCCTAGCTTCTTCCCTCACCACCAACACTCAAGAACTTGAACCAACTCTCCTGTTTGTTCTCTAAGTCCCACAGCTAAGAGAAGGAAGAAATGGAATCGTTGCATTTTGGAGACCTAATATAGAACACATTTAGGAGGGGTAAATTGGTAACTTACAAAATGAGAAGTGTAATTTGAATTTAAATGAAAACAAAAATCTTTTCCCTCTCCCCTAGGTGGTGGACGGCCAAGCATGGGAAACCATAGGAGCAAATGGTTTTTCAAGTACTTTAAGTACACTTGAAATGACTAGAAGTAGGATTTTATGAAAGGATGTCTAGTTAGGTTATAACTAATTTGGTTTGCTTAGGACATTCGGTTACTTTTAGTTTGGTTGGGCTTGGGGGACGTGCTCTTGAGGTTTGGGAGGGGAATACTGAAATTTCTCACACTATCAACAAAGAATGCAGTCAAACACTGAGTCTTGTGAGATTAGGTTTTAAGTTTCTAGCACTTGAATCAATTAAAACAATTTAGTTGACATTGGAGTCTAAATGAGTTAATGACTCTTTTAGAATTTCTCTGATCATGACTGAACTGACTCTGTCCAAATTAAACAGTTGAATTCACTTTATCTGACAAGATTCTAGACAGACTTTTCAACAGTTAGGAAAGAATTTTAGCTTGGTAGTAAGGAAAGTCACTAACTTGTCTAAAATTCAATTATAATTAAATTTAATTAACTATAATTAAATTCTTTAACCTTACACTACCCATCAACATTCCACAGACATATCTCTGCTTATCTGTCAACAGTGCAGATCCAATTTCTACAGAATCCTCTGCAGGAATTCACACAAGCACCAAACAAAAGTTTTAATTAATTCTTTTCAAGGGAAAATTAAATTAAATTTTCCTTTTTTTTATAATTATTCAAATATTTATTCACAAATTATCAAGAAACAAGCATTACAGTATGCAGGGTTAGGTAATCAGTAACCCTAAGATAGCTGCCACATCAAGAAGTGTAGGGGAAGTCACTCCTTTAGGGAACACACAACCTTTAACGGCAGTCGACCAAAACCCTAAGAAGGCCATCAAAACATTGTGTTGCCAAGGAACTTCAGTTGTAGAGAGCATGATGATATCGTAGATGCTCTAACTCCTCCATTCATTGCTTTTGGCAGCCAAAACCTTGTTCAACCAAGTAATGTACTCGAGAAACACAATGGACCAAGTGTGCAGATCTTTAGGGAAATTATCATGGTGATACCAGTTATAGGTAAGTGGAATGGGACAGTTATCAAAAGCGAAAAGCTCGTGGAGTGTCGATTCTTGATCTTCTTCATTAGATGTCAGGCATGGGCCCAAAATGTAGTCCTTCTCCTCGGCATCATCAAGGATAAGAGTTTGTGCATCTAACTAAGGCGCAAGTGAATCTTATGACTCTTTAGATGGAGTGGTGCTCACACTTTCTTCACTGGAAAAGGAATATTTATGTTTAGGAGACTTCTCCCAGTTTTTGGAATCAGATTTAGAAACTAACAACATGGTTGCCAAGAAGGTTTTATGAGGAAGAAGCATTGGTGAAGAGGAACAAGCATTTAGCGTAATCGATTTCGGATAGCAGCAAAGAGGAAGAAAAGATAAGGGAAAGAAAGATAACAAGAAATAGGGATTTAAATTTTGAAAACCCAGTAGGAAAGTCGTTACATTGGGAAGCCGCGAAGTGCAAAAGATTTTTTTAGCGCTATTATGATTTTTCCTAGAAGTGTCAAAGTGAGCTGGAACCTAGTATGCCAGCCTAGCTCACCTTGGGTTCGAGTCGACTAAGCGAAAAAACAATAACTCACTGCCATTTTGGCCTATTTGCAACCCGACTCACTTAACCCATGAGCCAAACGGGTTTGAGCTAGATTGGCCCATATTAAAATTAAATAACATAAAAAATTAAAATGTATAGGCAGTGAGACACATACTGACATTCACCACGAACCAAGATATTACGGTTTTGAGTTTTTCACTTTTCAACACAAATCATCAAACCCTAACTCCCTAACACTCCCAGTCTCTCTCACTTAACCCACCGCGCCACTTCAACCACTGCCAATAGCATGCGTCGGTCATCCGTTACCACTATTTTGCGTCATCGCTATTTCACTTCGTGACTAGCGTGTCACGCCTTCATCACTGCCAGGCCAAGACTGCCACCACCGACCTCCCCTTCGTCACCGCACAAGAAAGGTTCTCAAAGATTAAGAAGAAAGGTTCTACAGTTTGGCTTGTTTTGGACTTTTCACATGTTATTGATTATTTCTTTTTTTCTTTTTTTTACTTTTTTTAATTTTCAAAATTTGGTGAGCCAACCCACTTAACTCACCAACCCTATGGTGGGTTGAGCCAAGTTGAGATTCTCTTGCCTCATTAAAATGTGAGCTTGGCTGGGCTGGCCCATTTTAATCTCAACCCGTGGTGAGCCAACCTATGTGAGCCAGGTTGGCTTACTTTAACACCTCTAATTTTTTTTTTTTGTCATTGTTCAATTACCAATCAAAGGAGAGTCGTTATGAAATTGAATGATGCGAAAAAAGGGGGGTAGTTATGTTGGAGCTAAAAAAGTGAGGATAGTTGTTTGTCATCGGCTAACGGCTAGATTTCTTTGGTTGATGGCTAATTTAGCCATTTTCCATCGATTAATGCGGGCCCAAGTCAAAAGTAGGCTAAGGAATGGTCCAAATCAAAAAGCCCAACACGGAGGCGTATTCCAAAGGTGAAATTCAAATGTTTGAATTAGTTAAGAAGTAGTTTCCTAGCACATATCAGTTATCCCTAAAAAAGGGCTAGTGGGTGGTTATCCATGGGGGAAACAACTATCAGGGGGTAGTTTAGGTTTAAATAGAAAACATTTTGATGTAAAATAGATCTTTGACCAATCAATCAAATTTATCTCTTCTAGTATTAAAATTCTCACGTTTTATAACTTTATTTATAATTTCTTTATGTAAGAACTATTTTTATAATTTATGAATAAATGGTTGATAATCTAAAAAGGAAAATTTAATTTAAATTCAGTTTATGTGAACAATTAAAAGTAGTTGCTTGCTGTATAAATTTCTGTAGAGTTTTCTACAAAAATTGAGCCTGTTCAAATTTCAACAATGTAGAGATACACTGTGAAGGCTAGCAGTGTAAAATATGTAGCATGTTGATCCATAATTAAGTGATTAATAATTAGGAAGAGGAATTAAATTTAGGTTCCAGTAAAAAATTATATAATTAAAAATATTGTCTGTTCCTGTTTGAATCCCTATAGAGATTCTTGTAGGATTCTGGTTTGTGATAATACTTGTTGAGTAAGGATTTATCTTTAAAGTTAACGAGCAGTACCAGATCATAGAATTTAAACTTAATTAATTGTATTAATTATGATTAGATTCTATTTAATTTGATAGCTTTCCTTATCAAAAGATCCAAAACATTGGGTTTCATCCTAATTTTGCTTAGGAACAATTATTGAAAACCTGTCAGATAAAGAGAACTAACTGTTTGATTGCTACAAAGGTAGATCAAATATACCTTGAGATATATTAGTTAGTCATAAACTCATTAATATTTTAATTCCAATTGAATTATCTTAATTAGTTAGAATCTTGAAAAACCCTAAACCTAATTTGCTAAATTTCGGTATTTGACTGCGTTTTCTTTGTCAGTATAAGAAACTAAAATTTTTATTGTCTAATCCTATAACTATTTGTCCTAGCTAACTAAACTAGATGACCAATTTGTTTTTCCTAAGCAAAGTAATTAGTTACATCGTAACTAAGTGTCAAGTCACAAAATACCAACATTAAATCAAATCACTCTTACAAAATGTACCCTAATGGTAATTAAACCACAAAACCACCCATGGTTTTGGCAAAGTGGCTGTCCACTTTGTGTAACACCCTGCTTTTCCTAATTCATGATTAAGTGTTTTAATAACTGAAAAGTGGAAATTATATATGTAATCTAGTTAATTAAAAGAAATAAATAAATTGTTGTTATGTATGGTTTGTTGTATGTGATGATGGTTGTGTGTTGTCTGTTTGAAATTTTGGTTTGAATTTAGGAAACTTGATATATATACTTGAGCCAATGTGGGTGTGTTGTGAGTGTGATTTTGGGCTTTTGAGAGAAAACAATTAAATTAAACCAGTTTTGAGATAAGGGGAGTGGCTTGGTGAGATTTGGGCCTCAGTTGGCCAAAAGTCTGTGTGAGAGCTCCGAGAGGTCGAGTATATAAGAAGGGGAGGGAGGAGTTTTCTCTCATTTTCTCATTCTTTTTCTCTCTCTTCTCTTCATCTCTCTCTAGAATTTCTCAAGCTTGTAAGGTTGTAAAAGAGTTTTAAACTTAGTTGAGTGGTTGTGACAAGAAAAGGAGCGGTTTTTGGAAGATTTGGCTCAAGATAGTAAATTCTCAAGGAAACTAAAAATTCAAATTCGAAGACTTTTTATAGGTAAGGGAAGCTTACTCTTAGTTGATTTTTTATGTTGATATGTCGATTTAATGCTTTGGAATCGGTTGATTTCTGTGAATAATTGTGTGTATGTGGTTCTTGAAAAAAAACGGGTTTGGAAAAGGGGTTTTGAGATTTGTGGATAAAATTGTTATATAATTGGTTAGAAAGGTATTAGAAGAAGTTAAAATTGTTTTGTGATGTTTGTTGTTGACTGATTTGGTCAAAAATGGGTGTTGGTGATTGATTTGCGAAGAAAACGATCAAAAATCGCACCCAATGATGGATAGCTCGCTTAGCGACGGAAATGCTTGCTTAGTGACAAATTTTGAGGTCACTAGAAGTCTGTCATTCGCTCAGCGACAGAGATTGTCACTTAGCGACGAATTTTAAGGTCACTGGAAGTTTGACACTCGCTTAGCGACGAAATTTTCACTTAGCAACGAAAGCTAATGGCTCTCTGTAAGTCATTCGCTTAGCAATGGAATTCGCACTTAGCGAGAGAAAAATAGAATTTTCTTTACTTTCTTATTATTTTTGTTGGTTGTTGATGACTTTATTGACTCCTAAGGATGTCAAATGTATATTTTAGGATAATTGGATGTTCAAATGCTTTTCTAAACTAGCTTTTTGGTTATTATTTATTATTGTTGGAGATTTGTTTGATAAGTTGTAAGTGTCTCACTATGCGAAACATATGTTCGCTAAAACTTACTACTCTTTGGAATTGAGTTCGCTGAGCGAGACATATACTCGTTATGCGAGAACCTTCGAAAGGGAGAGTGTGCTTTCTGTATAAAAGGTACTCGCTAAGCGAGCATATGGATCGCTAAGTAAGCATGTAATTCTGTTTTGTTGTGTAAGAATTTGTAAGGAGGTGGTAGTTGGGTGGAAGGTTGCCTAAGTAGGAACCTCCACTAGTTGTAGAGTGTTATGATGATGAGATACCTTATCTATTGACCATGTAAGAGGTTAAATTGGGCCTGCATGGGGTTGATGGTGATTGTTGGACCATCGATGGTATTGAGTAGGCCATATAGTGTGATAATGTGATATATATCCATATATATATATATATATATATATATATATATATATATATATGGATATTGATGAATGATAATGGTTGAGTTGATTGTTGTAATGATACATGCATTTGCATGCATATGTTGTTGGTTAAGGTTGTGTGGGCCTTAAGCCGTGTGCGGGTATGCATGTGAGGTGGATGGTGACCAGAGTTGGAACTCAGATGGGCCTCCAACGTAGTTCCTGGATAAGAAGTGGTGTCTAAAAGCTGGGCCTAAAGGATGAGTGGATGGGTAATCCCGTAGGGGGCCAAGGCAGTGCAGGCCTTGTGTTGTGGTATACCACCATTCACATTCACTTATCCTAACAACCATAAGCTTATCGACTGATCAGAGTTTTGGCAATCCCTAAATGGTGCTTAGAAGGCCATGGTAGGGGATAAGATCTAGTTGATTGCTTGGAATATAGAAATCTCTCAAGAGTTGTGTCATTCATACATTGACATATAAGGTTAACAGCATGATGTGTTGTGTTGTATTGTTTATAGACCCATTTCTTTGATGATTTGGATTCCATCTTGGTATGTTAATGGTGTGAAATATGAATTGTATATATTATGTTGGTTTTTGTTTCATAAGCTTACCCTTGCCTTGTTTTATTGTTGGTTGGATGTCTTGTTGCTGTTGTTGTGTTGGTGTGACTGTGATGATCATGTCAATTTGGCGTGGGAGCAAAGGGTGAAGCTTTTGCAGATCCAGCTTCCCATAGTTGAGGCATGGAGGTCTCCATGGTGATGGTAGAAGGCCCATTTTGGGTGGAGCTCTCATGGAAGCTCTTTTCTTTGTGTTTTTTATGTATATATTGTATAGCTGACCAGCTATAGGAGTTTTGTTTTGTGTTTCTCCCTTGGTGTTGTATATAAATGGGCCTGTATATAGTATTATCTCATATCTTGTATATATTAGAGTAACATGTGGATCGATTATTCTTAAGTATATATATATATATATATATATAGGGGATTGTTTGCAGTATTGTGGCGACAGAGGGTCATTACACTTTTGGTATCAGAGCTAGTCGTGTCTTTTGGGATGACCTATGGGTAATAGGTCCAGTATGCTTGTGTTGTGTGTATATGACATGTTGTTTGGTGTGGATCCTTCCATCAGTGAAGTGATCATGTTTGGCTAGTTGATAAGCTATTGTTGTGGTTGGTTTTGTAGAATCCTGATAAGGAGGTTTAGCCAGCCACCACCACTACCACCTCTAGTTGATTTCTCCCAAATAGCCAGAGCTATGGAAGCAATGGTTGCTGCTATGACCCAACAGTAAAATACTATGGCCCAGCAATAGACTGCCATGGCTCAGCAACATCAAGCTGCCATGGAACAACTGGAGATGTCTCGAGCTGCTGCTGAAGCTGCTCGTGTTGCTGTGCCTCCCGAGTTTCAAGGGTTGGTCGAGTTTAGGAAGAGTGACCCACCCTAGTTTAAGGGTGAGTCTAATCCTAATGCAGTTGACTAATGGATGCGGGAGATAGAGAAGATTTTTAGAGTGATGGCTTGCCCTGATGAAAGGAAGGTTGTTTATGCCACCTATATGCTCGTTGGTGAGGTAAAATATTGGTGGCAGGGAACTCAACAGCTGATGGGGACTCGGGGTGAAGCTGTCACCTAGGCCATCTTCTGAGAGCGTTTCTTGGATAAATATTTTTCCAGCAAGCACTAGGCATGCTAAGGAGATGGAGTTCCTGAGATTGTATCAAGGGAACATGTCTATGAGCAAGTACGCTAGCAAGTTTAAGTACCTGGCCCAGTTTTACTCATAGGCGATTACCGACGAGTGGAGACGTTGCAAGTTTGAAGAAGGTTTGAGGCTTGAGCTGAAGAGGATGATTATCCCTATGACTATTAGAGAATTTCCTACTTTGGTAGAGAAGCAAAATACAGTGGAGAGACTAGAGTTTGGTGCTCGAGTAGTGAGGACTCAGGGAAGTGGATCATCTGGATCCAGGAGGAAGGCAATAGAGGAAGCCTTATGGCAGACCTCAGAGTCAGCCGTAATCCTCTATATCTCAATAGTTTGGGACTTCTAGCTCCCAGAGTCGTTCCTCTATTACACCCTAGACCAAATAGTAGGAGGTTAGATGTTACCAGTGTGGAGGACTAGATTACATGAGTCAGTACCCTCTAAAGGATCATGTATGTTACAGATGTCAGTAGCCTGGACATATAGCCAAAGATTGCATAGCTAGAGTAAAGGCGAAGTTTACTGTGAACGCTGCAAAGGCTGTGAGACCTACAGTAACGAGACAGGTGTTTGCCATGAGTGGAGCAGAAGCTGCTTGTTTCGATGATCTTATATGGGGCGAATGTTAGATAGCTGGTAATGCTTTATTAGCATTGTTTGATTCTAGAGCAACTCATTCCTTTATTTCATATGAGTGTGTGGAGAGGTTGTAGTTGTCTACCTACTCTCTGATGTTTGATCTGCTTGTTTCTATGCCAACTGCTATCCCTGTGGTGATATCGGTGGTTTGTGCTAATTACCCGATAGTAGTGAGTGGGCGAAAGTATAAAGTGAATCTGATTTGTCTTCCCTTGACGAAGTTGGATGTGATTTTGGGGATGGATTGGTTGTCTTCCAACCATATCTTGTTGGATTGTCCTAGGAAGACTTTGATCTTTCCTAGTGTGGAGAATTCTGAATTTATTTTTGCTACCCATGCTCAGATTTCTTTACAAGAAGGAGCTCAGGGATATATGATCTTGTCTTTTCTAGAAATCAAGAGTGACCTAGATTTGGATTCAGTGGCAGTGATTAAAGAATTTCTTGAAGTCTTTCCTAAGGATGTGCCTGGTGTACCTCCGCAGAGAGAAGTGGAGTTTGTTATAGACTTGGTTCTAGGAGCGAGACCAGTGTTCATGGCTCTTTATAGAATGGCACCAGCGGAGTTGGCAGAGTTAAAGAAGCAAGTTAAAGAGTTGCTGGAGAAGAAGATGATCCGACCTAGTGTTTCTCCATGGGGAGCACTGATATTGTTAGTAAAGAAGAAAGATGGTAGTTCACACTTATGTATGGATTACAGGCAATTGAACAAGATTACGATCAAGAACAAATATCCATTGCCAAGGATAAATGATTTGATGGACTAGTTAAGGGGAGCAAAGGTATTCTCAAAGATAGATTTGAGATTTGGATACCATCAAATAAGGGTAAAGGATGAAGATATACCGAAGACTGCATTCAAGACTCGGTATAGGCATTATGAGTATGTAGTGATGCCATTTGGAGTGATGAATGCTCCCGCCATATTTATGGACTATATGAATCGGATTTTTCGCCCTTTCTTGGATAAGTTTGTCATTGTGTTCATTGATGACATTCTTATCTATTCCCAGTCGTATGAGGAGCGTGGAGAGCATTTGAGGATAGTGTTGGAAATCTTGAAGGAGAAGTAGCTGTATGCTAAATTGTCTAAGTGTGAGTTTTGGTTGGATGAAGTGAAATTCTTAGGTCATGTAATCTCAGCTGATGGGATTGCAGTTGATCCTGATAAGGTTGAGACTGTGTTAAGATAGGAATGTCCGAAGACAGTTATGGAGATCAGGAGTCTTGTTGGGTTGGCTGGGTATTACCAGAGATTCATAGAAGGTTTTTCAAGAATTGTTGCGCCTTTGACCCAACTCACTCGTAGGGATCAACCTTTTACTTGGACCGAAGCTTGTGAGAACAGTTTCCAAGAGTTGAAAAGGAGATTGACCACTTCTCTTATCATAGTGTTGCTTGATCCTAGTGAGCCTTTAGAGGTTTACTGTGATGCTCCTCATCAAGGTTTAAGCTGTGTGCTGATGTAGCATAGGAAGGTTGTGGCCTATACATCTAGACACTTGAAGACTTATGATAGAAACTATCTTACTCATGAGTTGGAGTTGGCAGTAGTGGTGTTTGCTTTAAAAATATGGAGACACTATCTGTATGGAGCAAAGTTTGATGTGTTCAATGATCTCAAAAACTTAAAGTACTTATTTGATCAGAAGGAGCAAAACATGAGGTAGAGAAGGTGGATGGAATATCTAAAAAATTTTGATTTCCAGTTGATCTACCATCCTAGCAAGGCAAATGTGGTAATTGATGATTTGAGTAGGAAGGTTGTTTACATTTCAACCTTGGTGGTAAAGGAGTTGGAGTTGGTGGAGAGGTTCAGAGATCTGAACTTATATGTGGAGTTATCATCTGACCATATCGGCTGCGGTATGATTATCGTGGCTAGTGATTTCTTAGAGATGGTCAAGGAGAAGCAATCAGGCGATCCTAGTCTTTGCAGGACTAAGGAGTTGTTGGGCACAGATAAGGCGATAGATTTTCTCCTGGGTGCAAATGGTGTTTTGAGTTTCAAAGGCAGAGTATGTGTGCCACAAGATCTTGAGTTGAAGAAGGTTATCTTGGAAGAAGGCCACAAGAGTAAGTTAAGTTTGCATCCCAGTACTACCAAAATGTATCAGGATTTGAAGAAGATGTTTTGGTGGTCAGGTATGAAAAGAGATGTGGTGGAGTATGTTGCAGCTCGCCTAACTTGTTAGAAGGCCAAGATAGAACACCAGAGACCTGGTGGGACGTTGCCAACCATGGAGATGCCTGAGTGGAAGTGAGATGCATCAACATGGAGTTTGTTGTGAGTTTACCTAGAACAACCAAAGGATTTGATGCTATTTGGGTTATTATTGATAAGTTGACAAAGTGTGCTCACTTCTTGCCTATTAACATTAAATATTCCTTGGAGAGATTGACTCAGATATACATGGAGGAGATTGTACGTTTGCATGGAGTGCCTTCCAGCATTATATCTGATAGAGATCTGAGGTTTACTTCGAGGTTCTGGAAAAGTTTGCATCAAGCTTTGGGTACAAAGTTAAAGCTTAGCTCTGCATATCACCCTCAGACAGATGGTCAGTCAAAAATGACAATCCAATCTTTGGAGGACCTTTTAAGGGTGTGTGTGTTGGATCACCTTAGGAGTTGGGATGAGATTTTTCCTTTGGTGGAATTCACCTATAACAATAGTTTTCATGCAAGCATTGGAATGGCACCATTTGAAGCCTTGTATGGTCAGAGATGCAAAATGCCATTGTGTTGGTATCAAGCTGGAGAAAGTCTGCTTGTGGGGCTAGAATTGATACAGCAGACGACGGAGAAGGTGAAGAAGATTTAAGAGAACATGAGAATTGCTCAGAGTCACCAGAAGTCGTATGCTGATAAGCGTAAAAGACCTCTTGGATTTGAAGAGGGCGACCATGTTCCGATAATTGGAGTTGGTAGGGCGATTAAGTCTAAGAAGCTTACTCCTAAGTTTCTTGGTCCTTACCAAATCCTTCGTAAAGTTGGACCTGTTGCTTACTAGATTATGTTACTACCTTTCTTGTTCAATATCCACAATGTCTTCCATGTATCTCGGTTGAGGAAGTATGCGTATGACCCTACGTACATCATAGAACCAAACTTGGTGCAAGTTCGAGAAGATTTGACCTATGAGGTGTTACCAGTGATGGTCATGGATAAAAGGACAAAGCAGTTAAGAGGCAAGGATATCCAGTTAGTGAGAGTGGTATGGAATGATGTAACTATAGAATCTACATAGGAATTGAAGGAGAAGATGAAAGAGCAATATTCGAATCTCTTCCCAGGTAAGAGGATTTTCGAGGATGAAAATTTTTCTTGTTGGGGAGGATTGTAACATCCTGTTTTTCCTAATTCATGATTAAATGTTTTAATAACTAAAAAGAAGAAATTAGATATGTAATCTAGTTAATTAAAAGAAATAAATAAATTGTTGTTATGTATAGTTTGTTATATGTGATGATGGTTGTGTGTTGTTTGTTTGAAATTCTAGTTTGAATTTAGGAAACTTGAGATATGTGCTTGAGCCAAAGTGGGTGTGTTGTGAGTGTGATTTTGGGCTTTTGAGGAAAAACAGTTAAGTTAAACTAGTTTTGAGATAAGGGGAGTGGCTTGGTGAGATTTGAGCCTCAATTGACCAAAAGTTCGTGTGAGAGCTTTGAGAGTTCGAGTATATAAGAAGGGGATGGAGGGGTTTTCTCTCATTTTCTCATTCTCTTTCTCTCTTTTCTCTTCATCTCTCTCTATTTCTCTCTAGAATTTCTCAAGCTTGTGAGGTTGTAAAAGAGTTTTAAATTTAGTTGAGTGGTTGTGGCGAGAAAAGGAGTGGTTCTTGGAAGATTTGGCTCAAGACAGTAAATTCTCAAGGAAACTAAAAATTCAAATTCGGAGATTTTTTAGAGGTAAGGAAAGCTTACTCTTGGTTGATTTTGTGGTTGTGGATGTTGATATGTCAATTTAATGCTTTGAAATCAGTTGATTCTGTGAATAATTGTGTGTATGTAGTTCTTGACAAAAAAATGGGTTTGGAAAGGGGGTTTTGAGATTTGTGGATAAAATCATTATGTAATCGGTTAGAAAGGTATTAAAAGTAGTTAAAATTGTTTTATGATGCTTGTTATTGATTGATTTGGTCAAAAATGGGTATTGGTGATTGATTTGCGAAGAAAACATTTGAAAATCACACCCAGCAATGGTTAGCTCACTTAGCAATGGATTTTGAAGTCGCTGGAAGTTTGTCATTCACTCAGTGACGGAAATTTTCACTTAGCAACGGATTTTGAGAGAATTTTTTTTCATACATACATACTTTTAGAAGTAACTTTTCAATTTAATTTCTTTGATTTATCTGTCTCCTTTTCTAATTTTTTAAATTAGACTATTTTAAAGGCAAAGTTCTCAATCCATAAATATGAAGAAAATTTAGAAATTAAAGTTTAAGATAATTTCTTCTCTGATATGGAAGGTCAGGCTAGGCTGCAACCACAGAGCATACTTAGAATTTCTCTTTAGTTATTTTTCTTTCACTAAAATCAAGATGTATCTTTTTCCCATTTAGATAATTATAACATGTGTTTTACTTACAAGTGTAGGTATTTCATTCTATTCACAAAAACACTTACTAGAAAGGCTTAGCTAAACAAAATTTTTATTTCTTAGCCATAAGTTAAAAAGATTAGATGTTAAGACAATTTAATTTTATACAAGAAATTTTCATTTCTAAAACTTTTACTAGTTGGGCCAAAAACCCATTTAATTTCATAGACTCAAAACTTTGTGTCTCCAATTAATTTCACAAAAGTTAAAATAAATTAATCTTTCAAGAAAACATTTCTTCCAACTTTCTTACTAATCCTAAGGTTCATTTTTACCAAGTTGAACCAAACAAGTAATTTGTCAAAAATACTTAAATTAATAAAAACTTTGTGTCTCCAATTAATTTCACAAAAGCTAAAAGAAATTAATCTTTCAAGAAAACATTTCTTCCAACTTTCTTACTAATGCTAAGGTTCATTTTTACCAAGTTGAACCAAACAAGTAATTTGTCAAAATACTTAAATTAATAAAAGAATTTATTTTCCTAATTTATATATAAAAAAAGTGAGCTTAATAATGTAAAACAACCAAGGATTTTTATTTTCTCATTTTAAAATTTGAACGCTTCATAAAATCAAAATTTTAACTTTTGTAAAAATTTAATCCAAGTTCCTTGTTAATGTTTCTAAGGGCCGAAATGTCCTACTAACCTAAACCTTAATCTATTACTTCCATTTCAAGTTAATTTTGTATAAATAATTTGATGAAAAAAAATTCTACTTTATTTTCTTAATGGGTCGAATACCTTGAATAAAAAGCACACTTTATTTGTTTCCTATTTCTAAATTCATTTGAATACAAGAGTTTAAAATACTTGCTAAATTGTCTTAAAAGTTTATTTGATAACATACCATTATTTCTTCATTTATTTTTTTTATCTAGAAAAATTCCATTTTATAAATTATTTTATTCTTAACCATTCTAGTTGTTTAGTTGTCATAAAAAAATTTTCTAGCCTCATTTTATTCAAAGAAACAGGAGCCCATAATTAGAGATAAGTTCCAAAAAAATTTATTTTAAGTGAACCAAAACCATAAACTTGATTTAAATTAATTAACGTGTATAAAATTAAGTTCAATGATAATTTAACATAATAGGATAATAAGTTCTAATGGAATACCAACAAAATAAAGGCAACATAAAAATAAATAATAAAGGGGACAATAAAATAAATAACAAGAATTAAATGAACAAAAAGTAAATAGCAATAACTAAAATGACAAAGTTATAAATTACAAGGAAATAAAATGGACATTAAGATAAATAGCATAAAAATATAAATGAAAATGAAATAAATAACAATGGAATGTAAAAAGCTAAGGGTTTTGGGGAAAAAATCCACTCCAAAACCATCTATATAAAAGCAATTAAATGGAAAGTAAAAAGCTAAGAATTTTGGGGAAAAATTCCACTCCAAAACCATCTACAGGAAAGTAATTAAATAGAAAGAAAAAAAAACTTATATATTAGTAATGATAATAATAATATTAAAAGCAGTCCTATAGTATATACATACATACATACATATATACATACATATAGATGTATTAGTAATAATAATAATAATATTAAAAGTAGTCCTATAGTATGAATTTAAGGGGGAACCCAACACTTAAACCCATTAAGAAAACATATTAGAATCTAAAACGTCACTCTCCCTATAGTATGGATTTAAGGGAAAAATATGGTTGTTGATGGTGCTTAAGAAGGGGAGAGGTGTTTAAAGTGTAGGAACTAAATCTAAGCTTGGAAATGCTTTAATGGTGGAAGAAAACAAAATTAAGGCTTGAAAGGTGAAGAAAAGGGGACGTGAAGGTGCTTGTAAGGAAAGGGGGTCTGAAAGTTGAATAAAAGTGTGAGATTGGTAGTGTAGTTGGAGGGGTATTTATAGGAGAAAATTAGTATTAGTTTTGACTAAGTATTTTACAAAAATCCCATAAAAAAAATTAAAATTGTACTCCTAACCACTAACTCAGATTCAAACGTGAAAATGGAGCAAAAAGGGAGAAATTAACAGCTGAAATTATTGACTTTTAAATTGACATGTGTTTGTAATGGTAAAAGTAATAAAATAATAGTTTGTGCTAAATAATTGGATTAAATTTTTGGGTCAATTTTAATTAATTCTGACCACATCATGCATTCACACATATTTTTGTGAGTCTGAAAAAAAATTGTATTCTTTTCATATATATATTATTTATAATAAATTTTTCACTAAAAAAGGTATTTATTAAGCTAATAAATCAAGTTTTTATCAAATAATTATATTTTTATTTTTCACCATTTTTCCCTCACAATAAAATTTTTATAATCCAAATATACTTAATATAAATTTTTCAAAATATTTTGAGGTCAAAAAATCTTTAGTTTGCTCCTGTAGTTGATTAGTCATATATTAGTCATTTTACAAAAATTGTCTCAATAAATTCCTGTAAAAATTTTTAAATTATTGTTAATTATTCTAAGTACATAAATGACTTAAAAATAAATTTTAGATACTTGTAACTATTTTTATCTATTTTGTCAATTATACAGGCTTTTTAGGGGCAAAATAATCATTTTACCATTTTTTCGAGCCAGAAAAATTATTAAAAATCTAAACTAACTATTATTCACTAACTACAAACATAATCGTGGGGATTATTAGACTCCTAAGATTCACAATCGGTTCTTCACAGATAATTATAGAATAATTGAAAGACACATTAATAAGTAAAAGTAAGGGTGTTACATTACTCCTCTCCTTTTAAGAATTTCGTCCCTGAAATTCACTAACTTGTGAACAAATGAGGATATAACTCCTACATGTTGCTTTTCAGTTCCCAAGTGGTGTCTCTATCTCTTTATTAACTCCACAAAACCTTCACTAATAGTATCTCTTTTCCCTGAAGTTGCTTAATCCTACGATCCTCAATCCTTATGGGAAATACATCATAAGTAAAGTTCTCTCTTATTTGTACTACGTCAGGTTCTATCACATGAAGGGGATCAAGAATGTATTTTTGAAGTTAAGAAACGGGAACTAATTCACTTAAGAATTTGATAAGGACCAATGAATTTTGGAGAAAGTTTTCGAGATTTGAGGGTTGTACCAACCCCAGTTATTAGTGTAACTTTTAAGAAAACATGGTCTCCTTCTTAGAATTCGAAGGTTTTCTCCATTTGTCATAGTAACTTTTCTACCTGTCCTATGATACCTTCATCTTTTCCCTAATCATTTTAATCTTATCTAAAGCTTGTTGAATTATCTCAAGACCTAAGATCAAAGGTTCTCTAGTCTCAAGCCAACACAATGGGGTTTTACATTTCCTCCCATACAAAGCCACATATGGAGCCATTCCTATACTGGAGTGGAAACTGTTATTGTAGGTAAATTCTATCAAGGGTAAGAATTGATCCCAATTCCCTATTTGCTCTAAGACATAAGCTCTCAATAGATCTTTTAAAGATTGGATAATCCTTTTAGACTGTCCATCTGTCTAAGGGTGATAAGTTGAGCTAAGTCTCAGCCTAATTCCTATGGCTCTTTGTAAACTATCCCAAAACCCAGAGGTGAAACAATGGTCTTTATCAGAAATTATGCTAGAAGGTACACCATGCAACTTGATATTCTCTTTTACATATAGCTGAGTTAACTTTTCTAAAGAGAACTTGATGTTAATGGGCAGGAAATGTGCATATTTTGTTAATCTGTCCACAATCACCCATATAGCATTATGACTAGACGAAGTTCTAGGCAACCCTATCACAAAATTCGTTGATATGCTTTCCCATTTCCATTCTGGAATGTCCAAATATTGTAGCTCACTAAAGGGTTTCTAATGTTCTACCTTTGCCTTTGGACACACAAGACAACGGGCCACAAACTCTACTACAACCTTCTTCATACTAGGCCACCAAAACATCATCTTCAAATCTTGATACATTTTAGTGGCGCCTGAATGAATACTCCATCTACTCTTATGAGCTTCTTCAAAAATTAGTTTTCTCATAGTTTCCTCCATTGGTGCACAAATCCTTTTTCCAAACTTCACAATACCATTGGAATCCTTATGAAACTCAAGCTCTTTTTCTTTTTCCCTCGCACTCAATTTTTCTTGAAACAAAGGATCCCTTTCTTATGCTTTCTTAATCTATTCAAGAAACTCACTTATAATCTGAAGCATTCCTAAACAAAGACTCTTAGGTCTCACTTCTACTGCCAAGTTCAAATCTCTGAATGATTCTATCAACACCAATTCCTTCACCATCATCATTGATAAATGTAAAGATTTACGACTTAAAACATTTGCCACTACATTTGCCTTGCCAGGGTGATAATGTAGCTCAAAATCATAATCCTTCAAGAATTCCATCCACCTATAATGCCTCATATTTAGTTCCATTTGGTTAAAGAGATATTTTCAAACTTTTATGATCACTAAACACTTCAAACCTTACACCATACAAGTAGTGTTTCCATATCTTCAGAGCAAACACTACCTCAGCTAGCTCCAAGTTATGTGTAGGGTAGTTAACTTCATGTTGCCTCAATTGCCTCGAAGCATAGGCTGCCACCCTTCCTTCTTGCATTAGAACACACCCTAACCCTTATCCTAAGGCATCACAATACACTTCGAACTTCTTGGCAGGCTCAGGTAAAATCAACACTAGTGCATAGGTTAACTTTCTCTTTAATTCTTGAAAACTGACTTCACATGCGTCATTCTATACAAATGGTTGGCCTTTACGTGTCAACTTAGTAAGAGGCAATGCTAGTTTAGGAAATCCTTCAATGAACTTCCTATAATAGCCTGCCAAACCTTAGAAACTTTGTATTTTAGTGATTGTCATTGGTCATTCCCTACGGAATATGGCTTCAACCTTTGTGAGATAAACAACAAGTCCTCCTCGTGATATTACATGTCCCAAAAATTGAACTTGTTCCAACCAAAACTCACATTTTGAGAGTTTCCCATACAACTACTCCCTTTCATTCAAAATTTGCAACACAATCCTTAAATGTTCTTCATGTTCCTCATGGCTTCTAGAGTATATCAAAATATCGTCAATGAGGACTACCACAAACTTGTCCAAGTACTAGTGAAAAATACAGTTCATATAATCATGAATATGGCAAAAGCATTGGTTACACCAAAAGGCATTACCAAGTACTCGTAATGACCATATCTCGTCCTAAAAGTAGTCTTTTGGAATGTCTTTTGCCTTAACCCAAATTTGATGATAACTAGATTTCAAGTCAATTTTGGAAAATACTGAAGCACCTCTTAACTAATCCATCAAATCATCTATTTTAGGGAGGGGATGCCTATTCTTAATGGTAATCTTATTAAGGTGAGGGTAATCTACACACAATCTTATAGTTCTGTCCTTCTTTTTGACTAACAAAACAGAAGCACCCTTGGGGGAAACACTACGTCTAATAAGTTGTTTATCTAAGAGTACGTCTATCTACTTCTTCCGTTCTACTAACTCTAGAGATAACATCCTTGTAAGGGACTATAGATATAGGTCTTGACCCTAGTACCAAATTTATGGTGAATTCTATCTCTCTTTTCGGAGGTAATCTAGGAACATCTTCGGGGAAAACATCAAGGTATTCACGAACTACATGAAACTTACTAACATCTAGGTTTTCCTTTACTTCCATAAAAGTTGTAATACCTGTTTCTTTTTAGTTTATGAATTAGTGTTTGCATAATTTAAAAGAGAAAACTAAATTTAATTTCCTAGAAAAGAATTAATTAAGAGTTATATCTGTGTTCTGTGTAAATTTCTATAGAAGAATTCTGCAGGAATTTGATCTACATTGCTATCAGATAAGTGGAGAAATATCTGCATAGTTTTGATGGACAATGTAGGATTATGAAATTTAATTATAATTAATTAAATTTAATTATTATTGAATTTTAGTCAAGTTGGTAGTTTTTCTTACTCTCAAGTTAATCCTATTCCTGATCAATTTGTTTTGTTGAAAAATCTGTCTAGAATCCTGTCAAATAAAGTAAATTCAACTACCTGACTTGGGCAAAGTTAGTTCAATTATAATTGGAGAAATTCTAAGAAGTCATAAACTCATTTAGATTCTAATATCAATTAAATTTTTTTAATTAATTCAAGTGCTAGAAAACCCAAAACCTAATTTCATGAAATTCAGTATTTGACTGCATTTTCACTGACAGTGTGAGAAATTTAAAATTTCTTTTGTCTAAGCCTAGGCCTACACGTCCCCAAGCCTAACGCAACTAAGCTAACCATCTATTTCTCCTAAGCTAACTAACTAGTTGTAATCTAACTAAAAGTGTTTCTCCTAATTCCTCCACAGCGTCATGTTATAAGTACTTTAAGTGTACTTAAATGTACCAAAATCACCAAACCACCTATGGTTTTGATGGCTTGACCATCTACTCTCCCTTAGTGGAGAAGTTGGATTTCGTTTTCCAATTTTATTCAAACTTGTAACCATTTTGTGAGTTACTATTTTGCCCTTCACTTAAGTTGTCTTATAAGTGGTATTAGGCAAAGTTTTCTCTCATTTCTTCCCTTCAAAACCGTGAGCACTTAAGAGAGAGAGAGAGCCTTCTTCTAAAATTTTATAAGTGTTGGAGAAGAAGTTGGAAGCTAGAGTGTCCAAGAAGTGGTGCTAGGTAAAGCTCCATCCTTTTCATCTTCATCTTCCTTCATTTTTCCTTTTCTATCAAGACCTAAGTGATCTAAGTCTTTCCTTTACCTCCTTGGTTCTAAAATTTGTTCTTTCTTGTGTTTATGTTCTATATCAACCATTCTTGGTGTTGGTTGGTGGCTCACCTTGCCAAAGTTTGAAGGAGATTTTCCCTTTCTTCCAAAAACCCTCCTGCAGGCTTGAAGGATCTTAACATATTGTAAGGAAAGCTAACCCTTTTCTTTGTGTTTGGAGTGTGATTTTTCTGTTTTTGGACGTGTTGGTTAAAAATGTTGTTGGTATTTTTAAAAGTTGTAAACTTAATGAAAGGAAACATTTTCGTGCTTGAGTATAATATGTTCCTGATGCTATTTCGTTTTCCAGTCTAAGCATGGTTCACAATTTTTGCAATATCTTGAGTTGTCGTTAATAATTTTGAATTCTTGTTGTTTTTTTGTAAACTAGACAAATTTTTTTCCAAAATGGACTCAAGAAACGCGTTAAAAGGTTAAGAAACGAAGAAGTTAAGCCCTTTGAAAATTGTGTTTGATTTCTAAGAATGTTGATCTGGTAGCATGTGGTAAAACGTGATTCTAGAAGAATTTGTTGTGTAAATGTTGAAACTATTTGAACGACCAAAAAGTAGACAAAAAATTATTTCCAAACATATATAGTTTGCCTATATTTGATTCGGTTTTCTATTTTTAATGATTTTTAGAAACTTAAGGTTGTACTTGTTTTCTGATTAAAAGTAGTTTTGAGATTTGTGAACTTTCAAAAATCATATAAAATCGCGTGGATCTTGGTGTTTAGGTTTTTAAGTGTACTTTTAGAAAATAAAAGGCTTGGACTCTGTAAATTTTTGTTTGTATATGAAAAATGACAAGACATGTTTGCTGGTCCTTACCCTTACCTTACTGTCTTGTTATTTTTGTATCTTTTTTTGTAGGTTTTTGATTGAGGTAATATTTATTGTTTTAGAAAATAGACAAAATTTCATTTCCAACCATATATGGATCATGTTAAGAAAAAATCATTTACTATCCCAAAATGATTTTCAAAACAGAGGCTAAAATCTGGAAGCCACTAGAATCTAATTTAGAAATAAGTTTTAATAACATTTGTATAACTTTATACAAACACTATATTTTGTACTTAAAACTTAATGGTGGATCTTTTAAAATAAAACTTAAATATGAATTTCAATAAAAATATATTATTCACTATTTTACATATTTTAAATATATTTTTGAAAAGTATTTTAAATGATTTCATTGTAAAGAATGACTCGAAGTTATAAATTCAAGTCTTATGAAAACCTAATCTTTTAAATAGAGTTGATTTTGTTTGCCTTTTTGGTGCTCTTAAGGCATCCTCAATATTTCAAAATATTGTTTTAATTATCTTATGATGGCTTATTTTAAATAATCTAGTTAAAGTTAATTGACTTATATTTTCTTTGAATAACTTTTACGGTTGGGTTTAAATTACTCTACGTAGAGTTTCGACTTGTTATTGGCAAATTCACTCTGTATAAGGACTTTGTATTGTGAGGTTACTCTGTGTAGAACCTCTGCTTATCCTTAACTAGGGATTGCTCTAGATAGGATCCTGTTGTTGCAGAGCCAACGATGGTTAGGGCTTTGTGTTGCGATACATGATAATGGGTTAACGATGGATTAGGGCCCAATGCAATGGCACATAATGGTGTTATTCTTGAGGATAAGTGTAGTGCATCGATGATGGGAATAATGGTGATAACATTAATGACTAAATCATGTATATGATGATTTGTTTGTAATATATGGTGCTATTATTGTTTATGTGTTGGTGAAAGGTTATATGCGTACATGCATGAGTCTGTAGCTTCGGCTATGTTGTAGCAGCTTCGGCTATGTTGCAGTAGCTTATGCTATGTTGGTGAGTACGCACGTAAGTTGATGGTCACTTGGTTAGGCCTTATACCTAGTGTGAGAAGGGTTAGTGGAGGATGGGTTTCCTTAGGGATAGGTAGATAGGCAAGCCCCACATGTAGACCAGGATACTTGCAAATCCTGTGTCGTGGTAAAGCCAGTACCCACGTATATCTATCCTGACGTGGCTATTACATCGCTTCCACAGATTAGTTCCGGTATCTCCCAAATGGTCTTGGCACGTGCCATTTCTTACCTAGATGGGTGTTGTTTATTCTACCATGATTAAGGGATTCTTCTGACCTAGTCACTTGATGTTGTAGTCTTCATGGAGCAGTTGTTACATTTCATGACATTGCATACCAGAGATGTTTCCGTTGTGCTTGTCTATTTGATTTTCTTTGTTTGATTTGTGATGATTAAGTATGAACTGTTGACTATGCTATTTCCATGATATTTAATTCTAATTATTTTCTTTGCATATATTTCTACTGTACATTTATGTTTTCTTTTCGGTAGCTTATCCCTGTTTGTGTGCTTTATGTGTGTGTGACTGTGATGATCGTGGTTGCCTTTGATTGCGGGAGCAAATGGATGTGTCGAGACTTCATGAGATATTTAGTATCGAGCTCCTCCCTACCATCCAAGGGAGTGGCACAAGATGGACTCATGGCCGAGAGGTAGGAGAAGTTAGATTCGATAGACTTTTCGCTACATGTTTTCTCTCTCGATGGAACTCTAGGGCTTGCCATAAGATGTTTCGTGTGGCGACTCGAGGACGTGGATGTGGTTTCGAGCGAGGTCACTACAAGGACAAAGATGATAAGGATATGCCATCTACCTCTCCTCACTGCCTTAGGGGACTAGTTAGTATTAAGAGTAGTGTAGACAGCCAGTTCTTAGGGTGTGAGTTCCTGTACCCCTCTCCCCGTTTTGGTTGTGTCTTTAGGACTTACCTATAATGGTCCATGACTTATACTTTTGGATGATTGTAGTTTTATGTTTTGATGACTCTTGCCGATGTGTTTTTTATTTAATGAGATATTTTCTGGTTATGAATTCTTTTAAGGCGTTGACGATATTTATTTTATTTTATTAAAAAAATTATTTATATTTTCTTAACTAAATTATTTAAGAGTTTCCATAATAATGAATTTAAAAGAAAATGAAGTATCTATATGTCAAGTTTTAAGCAAATAGTATCTCTTCATTGTGGCAACTCTGCCCCTAACATCGCGGGTTGTTATAGAAGTCAGGACCATGTAAACTTCAGCTCTTTTTGCAGCCTCTATGTGGTTGGTAGTAACCTCTCTTAAATCTCGAGTCAAAAGTTTTGCCAAGAATGGGCTTAAAAGTTAAGCTCTTATCATACAGTTTAAGAGAACATGCTTGGAAGATAACCAATCCATTCCTAAAATGATGTCCAAATGACATAGAGGTAGACACATCAAATTCATAGAAAAATCTCTACCTTCTACAAAGATACAATAGTTTAAGCATGCAAGAGAAGTTATGACAAGATCATTTGTAGGAGTAGAAACAATTAAATCAAAAGGTAACAAGGAAACAACAAGTTTAGATATTTTACGTAATCATGAGATATGAATGAATGAGTAGCACATGAATCATACAGTACATATAAGAGATGGCCATTTACGATGCATTTACCTTGGATGAGACTGTCAGATTGAGCGACTTCAGTTCCGTTCATGGTGAAAACTCTACCCGTTGCCTTGGGCCTCCCTACTTGAGCCTTTCCATTGTCATACTCCTTCTTTGGCTCCTTGTAGTTGTTGCTATAGTGGCCAGACTTAACACAGTTATAGCAGGTTACCATCTTGTCCATGCAATTTCTTACTAGGTGGGGTATTCCGCATTTGAAGCATTGAACAGGGTTATTCATGTTAGAAATGGTAAAGGTAGAATTGAAATTCTTTTGTCTCAAAGAACTTCTAGAGAATTGAAGTGGATGCTGATAGGGTTTCTTCTTGTTAAAGAACTCCTTTCTCTTATTCCGTTGTGGACCTCCAGACTTCCACTGTGTTTTCCTTGCCTTAGTATCATCCTCGTAAATCCTACAATAGTTTACGAGTGTGGGAAATGAGGTGATCTCCATATAGCCAATGGCCTGCTTGATGTCAGGCCTCAAACCATTCTCAAACTTTGAGCACAGGGAATGTTCATCCATGCCTTCATGAAATAAGGACAATATTTTGACAGCTCGTCAAACCTTGCTACATATTCCCCAACCGTCATGCTACGTTGTCGCAAGTTTAGAAATTCAATCTATTTCCTTCTTCTAAGATGTTTAGGGAAATACTTCCCCAAAAATGTCTATCTAAAGACCTCCCAAGTAATCTGCCTTCCTTCTTTTTCCAACTGTTGTCTAGTGAATGTCCACCAAGTTTCAGATTCTCCAAATAACATGAATACCACAAAGGTAACCTTGTTTACGTCAGTGCATGCCATAGTAATGAAGATCTTCTCAATCTTTGCAATCCATGACTGGGCACCTTCAAGGTTGAAACCTCCCTTGTACTGAAGGGGATTGTTTTTGTAGAAAGTTTCCAACCCTTTGTACTCAGCAGGTTTAGCATTGCGCTCTTGGTTCATATTCTCCAAAACAACAATCATCTTTTCCAATTGGCATTGGGTAGCATCATTCCTAGGTCTGCCATCCATTCTGTTCTGAAAAGAAAAACATCTACCTTAGTCTTTTCTTAGAATAATACATCATATTGGAAGAGAAATAGCGGGTTGTAATCAACACACCCTGAGTCAACTCCCAGGAAAGAGAAGTGGGTCACAAAGGACACTCTTAAGTACCAAGTCTTTCCTAATCAAAACTTTTCCCAGAGTTGTACTTCTTATTTTACTATCCCTTAACCAATAATAGTAAAATCCTAAGTGTTAGTCTTCTTTATGTGTTTGTCATTATCCTTGGCCTTCGCTTTTTCCTATCATACTACTTATCCTACACTTCTGTTTTTCAACAAAAAATGTAATAGCACACAAGAAACAATAGTCAAGTCCAAGGCTTGATAGGAAAGAACTACTCTAATACCACTTAATGTAACACCTACTATAATAAGACATACGTTCATTTTAGTTAATTATTTCTTAATCTATTTGTTAGAAATGTTGGTTTGATTTAAAACTTACATGTACTTGTTTTTCGCAAACGTTTAATAAATCAAAGAGACATTATATAAAGAACCATGATCATGAAATGAAAATCATATATATATATATAAAGTTTTACATACATAATCAGAATACATACATAAGGAATACATAACAAATACATCAAAAGACATCCCTATATACCTACCCGTAGCTGTACAACAAATGACCTATGTTAGAGCAATATAAGTCTATACTAGGCCACCCCATCCTATAGAATCTACAAAAAGTCTCACGCATAATTGCCATCACTGCGAGTTATCAGAGTCCATCATATCTACATCTTCCGAGTCCAACATGTCCTCATCCTTGTCATTTGAAGGTTCATGACCATTGGGCACCTGCCCAAGGCCATCGAAGCTACTGACACTACTAACCCCTAAGGAAGAATGAATCTATCCATAGTCCTTACCCAGATGATATGAAGGTCCAGATGAAGACTCAGTCGTGTCGGGGTATGGTGGGATGACAAGTGGTGGCTCGTAATACTAAAGGTAGGGTGTAGGAATCACCCTAATGACATCATGATGATCGTAATCCATCTGAGGAAATAGGGCATCATCGATATCAACATTTGCAAGTGATGGTGGAGGGAGCTGTGGCCCTTTGACAAAACTGTCAGGGGCGATAGTAGATAAAGTTATAGGTAACGTAAGTTGTTCCATCGAAAGGAACACATCAGGGATAGGGGACATGAATGTAAAGGTAACATGTGTCTGGTACGTAAAGTACTAGGCGAATGGGTCTATGACCCAATGACCGTGGGGACTGTATGTTATGTGGATGTTCATCATCTCGTGAAATAGGTCCATCTTCTCGTACCACGATCGTATATAAAAAGAAATAGAAAAGAAAGGAATGAGGTTTTTATAAAAGCCTCATTCATTTTCTTAATAGGCTACAAGCAATAAATTAAACAATCAATTTGGGAAATCTTAAGGTCTGACCTACGTTATTATTGCTCACTTACAAACCTTTACTCGATGTATGGACGTATACCTATCTCTGATTATTCACTTTAACCATCAGAGATAATTGGGAGTTCGTATAATCCTTCACAAGGTATAGACATCCATGTTGTAATCATCATCCTCGAGGAAAGGGCCACAAGCCCATCAAGGATATACACTCCACCAATCATGGTGATGCTCAGCAAACGTCAGCATTACCAAGTCAGTTTATGTGATTTATCCTAGTTCAGGGTGCTAACCTGACCATTGGGATGTTCACAACTCAGTACCTTTACCCTCAAGACCCCAACAATGGTCCCTACCTTTCATCCTGCAATGTACCAAATTGTTAGTTCCCAAACATAGGCATTCATGCTTCTCAGCATGGTCCTAACTCAACCAGGGTTTCTTATGCCTTTGTTTCTAAGTTCAAGGCATACTCTCTAGGCAATCTAGCAGAGTTTTAGAATCACTCTTCATAGAGATATTCATCCATCACATTTATAATACTTAGAAACAATTCAAATAGAAATTATAACAAGGAAATATCAACAATCAAAGTTGCAAACCAAAATTTCATTTTCATAGACATATACCTTTAGAAGTAACTTTTCAATTTAATTACTTTGATTTATCTTTCTCCTTTTCTAATTTTTTAAATTATACTATTTTAAAGGGAAAGTTCTCAATCCATAAATATAAAGAAAATTTAGAAATTAAAGTTTAAGAGAATTTTTTTTTATGTGGGAGGTCAGGCTAGGCTACAACCACAAAGCATACTTAGAATTTCTCTTTAGTTATTTTTCTTTAACTAAAATCAAGATATATCTTTTTCACATTTAGCAAATTAAAACGTGTGTTTTATTTACAAATGTAGGTATTTCATTCTATTCACAAAAACACATAGTAGAAAGGCTTAGTTGAACAAAATTTTCATTTCTTGGCCATAAGTTAAAAAGATTATATGTTACGAAAATTTAATTTTATACAAGAAATTTTCATTTCTAAAACCTTTACTAGTTGGGCCAAAAGCCCATTTAATTCCATAGACTCCAAACTTTGTTTCTCCAATTAATTTCACAAAAGTTAAAAGAAATTAATCTTTCAAGAAAACTTTTCTTCCAACTTTCTTACTAATCCTAAGGTTCATTTTTACCAAGTTGAACCCAACGAGTAATTTGTCAAAATGCTTAAATAAATAAAAGAATTCATTTTTTCCTAATTTATAAAAAAAAACCGTGAGCTTAATAATGTAAAACAACCAAGGATTTTTATTTTCTCATTTTAGAATTTGAACACTTCATAAAATCAAATTTTTAACTTTTGTAAAAATTCAATGCAAGTTCCTTGTTAATGTTTCTAAGGACCGAAATATCCCTATAACCTAAACCTTAATCTACTACTTCCATTTCCAGTTAATTTTGTATAAATAATTTAATAAAAAATTCTTTTCTAATTTACTTTATTAATAGGTCGAATACCTTCCTTGAATAAAAGGCCTACTTTATTTGTTTCCTATTGCTAAATTCATTTGAATACAAGAGTTTAAAATACTTGCTAAATTGTCTTAAAAGTTCATTTGATAACATACCATTATTTCTTCATTTATTTTTGTTGTGTAAAAAATTCCATTTTATAAATTATTTTATTCTTAACCATTCTAGTTGTTTAGTTGTCATAAAACAAAATTTCTAGCCTCATTTTATTAAAAGAGAGAGAAAAAAAGAGCCCATAATCAGAGATAATTTTCAAAATTTTTTATTTTAGGTGATCCAAGACCATAAAATCTAATTTAAAATAATTAACGTGTATAAAATTAAGTTCAATGACAATTTAACATAATAGGATAATAAGTTCTAATGGAATAACAACAAAATAAAGGCAACATAAAAATAAATAACAAAGGGGACAATAAAATAAATAACAAGAATTAAATGAACAAAAGTAAATAGAAATAACTTAAATGGAAAAAACAAAAATGACAAGGAAATAAAATGGACAATAAGATAAATAGCATAAAAATATAAATGACAATGAAATAAATAACAATGGAATGTAAAAAGCTAAGGGTTTTGGGGGGGGGGGGGGGGGGGAGGGGAATCCATTGCAAAACCATCTATATAAAAGCAATTAAATGAAAAGTAAAAAGCTAAGGGTTTTAGGGGAAAATTCCACTCCAAAATGATCTACATGAAAGCAATTAAATGGAAAGAATATATACATAGATACATAGATACATAGATACATACATACATATATATATATATATATATATATATATATATATATATATATTAATAATAATAATAATAATATTAAGAGTAGTCATATAGTATGGGTTTAAGGGGCAACCCAACACTTAAACCCATTAAGAAAACATATTAGAAGCTAAAACCCCACTCTCCCTTTACCTCTAAATATAGTTGTTAATGGTGCTTAAGAAGAGGAGAGTAGGTGTTTAAAGTGCAGGAACTAAATCCAAGCTTGGAAATGTAACGTCATGTTTTACCTAATGTATGATTTGGTGTCTTATTAATTAAAAAGTGGAAATTAATATGTGATCTTGTTGTTTAAAACAAATAAAATAAATAATTGTTGTTGATCGTTGTTATGGTGTGACTATAGTTTTGTTGTTGTTGTCTTGGAATTCCTGTTTTAACTTAGGGAACCTAAGAAAATGTACTTGAGCCATAGTGATATATTGTTGGTGTTTATCTGAGTTATTGAAGGAAAACAGCCATGTTGAGCCAATTATGGGTCATGGGGAGTGTTTGGATGGACCATAGGCGTTAGCGGGAAGACAACCTTTGTGGGGCCTATAGGACTTAAAAAGGGTGCCCAACCCCTTTTTTCCCATTCATTCTCTTATTCTCCCATTTTCTCATCTCTCTATCTCTCAAACTCTCTCTAACCACCAAGTGGGAAGCAAGATTCGTAGCCCATCTCATTCCTTTTGGTGAAAAGTATCGTCTTCCTTAAGGATTTGGCTCAAGAGTTCACACTCTCACATTCTCTCATTTTCCCCAAATTCAGATTTCTAGAGCTCCAAGAGGTAAAGGAAGCTTGCACTTGTTGAATACCTATTGTATGAGTGTAGTGGTATGAATAGGTTGTTGTAGATTTGACTGAAACGTGTAATTTAGCTTAGTTGTGTTGATATATGGTTGAAAATGGGTTTTCTTGATTTTGTGATTGATTCATATTGAAATGTTGTATGAATTGTTGAATATGTTGAGTATGTTGTTGTGGGTTGTTGTATGATCATATTCGATCTCTGAAGAGTTGATTTGGGGTATGGGTGAGTGGAACATTTGGATTTTTAGGGTTTTTCGAAGAGAGTTTCTGCTACTGTCATTTGATAGTCACTGAGCGACTATGGCTCTTGCTGAGCGAGAATGCCCCTAGAAGTGGAGTGAAGCTCTCGGATTGTGTAATGACTCAACTGTCACAACTAAACAACTCTACTAATCATACTCTTATTTTCATACCAGGTAAATAAAAGCATAACACATATATATGTATAAATCATACACATCACTGAGAGACTCATCTATCTCTCCTTCTGCCATACATCACTTCCTTTACAACCGTCAATAGAAACACATTAAGGGGAATAACACCAAGCCTTAACAAAACAATAATCAAATATACATCATCGGGGGAGAAGGGTACAAAAACTCACTCCCTATAGTTGGTCACCTTATACAACCTCATCAAAAGAAAAGAAACTGAACATAACATAAGAAACAAAAGCTTGGCTTCTCAAGCCAAACATCTCTAGCTTGTGGCTCCATCCTCAACTCTGAGACGCCAGATCCACGAAAGCATCGCCATCTGCTCCTATGCTATAAGACGTGATCATCACAGTCATACCAGCACAACGACAGCAACAAGACATCCAACAACAACAAAACAAGACAAGGGTAAGCTTACAAAGCAATAACATAGTATATTAATTCTGAAATCATCAACAATCCTTAACATTCATAATCATACATATATGCATATATAGCATTCATTCATGGCAAAGAGTTCTTAGTCCAAAACTCCACATCACACTTAATATGTCAATGCATGAGGACACAACTCTTGAGAGATTCACAACACCTTGGGCGATCAGCAAGGTCTCACCCCCTACCATGGCCTATCTAAGCACCATTCAGGGATTGTCAAGACTCTGATCTACGGATAAGCTTAGTAGTGTGTCAGGATAAGTGTATGTGGGTGGTGGCTCACCGCGTCACAAGGCCTGCATCGTCTTGTCCCTCTACAGAATCACCCATCCACTCATCCCCATAGGCCCATCTTTAAGACCCCACGTCTTATCCAGGCACTAAGTTGGAGGCCCGTTTGAGCCGCAACTCCTATCAACCATCCAACTTACATGCTTGTCGGCACAACGACATGAGGCCCATCATAGCCTTAGCCAACAACATATGGATGAAATGCATGTATCACAATACCACATCCACTTAAAAATAACCAAACAATATATGTGTATGTGTGTGTGTGTGTGTACCAACACAACAAAAGCAATACAGCACCACATGGGCCCAACCAGCACCACACGTGGTCCACAACCACTACCAACACCATGCAGGCCCATTCTAGCCTCAAGCATAGGCAACAAGTAAGGCCCTATCCAAGCAGCACATACCTTGTGAGAAATGTCACATCACAACTCATACACAACCAGTGGAGGTCCTATCCAAGCAACTGCCACTCTAGGTGTAACATCTTGTTTTTCCTAATACATGATTAAGTGTTTTAATGATTAAAAAGTGAAAATTAGATATGTAATCTAGGTGATTAAAAGAAGTAAATGAATTGTTGTTATGCATGGTTTGTTGTATGTGATGATGGTATGTAGTAAGTGATGATAGTTGTGTGTTGTTTGTTTGAATTCTGGTTTGAATTTAGGAAACTTGATATATGTGCTTGAGCTAATGTGGGTATGTTGTGAGTGTGATTTTGGGCTTTTGAGGGAAAATAGTTAAGTTAGACCCATTATGGGTTATGGGGAGTGGTTTGAATGAGTCATGATCCTCAGATAGCCCAAAGTCCGTGTGAAAGCTCTAGGGGGTCAAGGTATAAAAGAAGGAGAAGAGGAATAGTTTTCCTCATTTCTCACATTCTCATTCTCTCTCTTCACTTCATCTCTCTATCTCTAGAGAATCTAAAGTTGTTAAGGGTGTTAAGAGGTTTTTCCTAAGCCAGTTTAGTGTTCGGGTGAGAAGAAGATCAATCTTTAGGAGTTTTGGCTCAAGACACCAAATTCTCAAGGAACCTAGATTCAAATTCGGGAATTTTTAGAGGTAAGGGAAGCTTACTTGAATTGTATTTTGGTTGGTTGATGGTTGTTGAGTGTGATTCTTACATTGTTTGGCCTTAAAAACTAATTGGATTGAATTTATGTGGAATTGTATATTGAAAGTGGGTTTCTCCTTGTTTAGGATGATTTGTTAGAGTATGTTGTTTTGTGTGTAAAATTCTAATGAATTTATTGAATCTAGAAGTGTTGTGAATCTGTTGGTTATGGGTTGAGCTAGATTAGAGTAAGAATGAGAGAAAATATGAGATTTTGGGGTTTTATTCGAAGGGAGTTGCTAAGCGACCCAAGGCCTCGCTGAGCGAGAGTGCCCTAGAGATAGGATGTAGTTGTCAGGTTTAGAGTACGTCGAGTGACCACCATTATCACTAAGCAAGGGTTCTTGAAGTAAGATGAATGAGTGAAGAAATGAAGAGATTCGCTGAGCAAAAATCACTTCATTGAGCGAGTGATCATATGGATTTTGGGAATTTTCCAGAAAATGGCTTGCTGAGCGAGTAGAATTCTCACTAAGCGAGGGATGGGTGTTACAGAGTTTCCTAAAGATGTTCGTTGAGCGAGACCTGTCCTCGCTTAGCGAATGGGAGCCTTAGAGGTTTATGGCTCTCTATTGTAAATGTCTCGCTGAGCAAAACATATGTTCGCTGAGCGAGAATTATGCCTGAGACTCGGCTGCTCTCTAGAGTTGGGTTCGCTGAGCGAGACTTACATTCGCTGAGCGAGGACCTTCGAAAGAGAGACTGTGCTCTTTGTATGAAAGGTACTCACTGAGCGAGCATATGGGTCACTGAGTGAGCATGTTTTCTTGCTGTGTTATGTGAAAATCTGTGAGAAAATAGTAGTTGGGTGGAAAGTTGCTTAAGAAGGAGCCACCACTAGTTGTAGTGTGTTGTGATGGTGAGATATCTTACAAAGGGTTTTGATTGCTTAGAAAGGACCTTACCTAAGACATGTAAGATGTTTCTTGAGGTATTTGCTGCTTAGAAAAAGCCTTATCTATTAACTATGCAAGAGGCTAGATTGGGCCTGCATGGGGTTGATGGTGGCTGTTGGACCACAGATGGTGTTAAGTAGGCCACGTGGTGTGATGATGTGATATATATATATATATATATATATATATATATATATATGGATATTAATGAATGATTGTGGTTAAGTTGTTGTTATTGTTGTGGCTCGTGCATACATGCATATGTTGTTGGTTGAGGTTGTATAGGCCTCATGTCGTATGCGGGTAGACATAGAAGTTGAGGGTGAACGAAGCTGCGGCTTAAACAAACCTCCAACCTAGTGCCTGGATAAGAAGTGGGGTCTGAAAGATGGGCCTAACAAATGAGTGGATGGGTAATCCCGCAGGTGGCCAAGGCAATGCAAGCCTTGTGTCGCGTATACCACCACCCACATTCACTTATCCTGACAATAATAAGCTTATCCATTGATCAAAGTTTTGGCAATCCCTAAATGGTGCTTAGCCATGGTAAGGGGTAAGACTTGGCTGATCACCCAAAATATAGAAAATCTCTTGAGAGTCGTGTCATTCATGCATTAACATGTGGTAGTGAAACAATGGGTGTTGGATTGTGGTGTATGTAACCCATTCTTGATGAATTTGATTTCAATTTGGCAAATGATGGTTTGATGATATACATTATATATGCTATGGTTGTTATTTCGTAAGCTTACCCTTGCCTTGTTGTTTTGTGTTGTTTTGCTATGGTTGTTGTTGTTGCTAGTTGTGGTTATGTGTGTTGCTGTGACTGTATGATCACGTCATTTGGCGTGGGAGCAAAAGGTGAAGCTTTAGCAGACCCAACTTCCCACAACTGATGGTGGAGGATTCTAGTTAGAGTTTGAAGGCCCTTGTGGGTGGATCTTTTGAAGGGATCCTTTTGTTATGTATTGTATAGTTGACCAGCTATAGGGAGTTTTGTTTTTGTACCTCCCGTGGTTTTGTATTTTTGGGCCTATATATTATATTATTTTATATCTTATACATATATTTTATATAGCATGTTTATTTCTTATTATTGGATATTTTAATAATGTATGGGATTGTATGGAATACTGTAGCAATAGAGGGTTGTTACACTAGGGCCCTATACAAGCAGCCCACATCTAATTGGTAAAACTCAACAACCACACTTACAACGAGTGGAGGTCCTATCCAAGAAACCTACCACTCCTCTCACATTCTCAACCTTAGACTCACACTAGAAGTCATTCTCAACCATGTCTCGCACAACTACACTTCAACATTGATCAACAACAAAACCTTACATTCGCTCAGTGACCTACGTGCTTGCTTAGCGAAGACCTACATTATAGAGGACCAACTTCCCCTACGAAGGCTTTTCGCTTAGCGACCATGAGTTTCGCTCAACGAATCAGGGCCATTCGCTCAGCGACAACTAGAGTCGCTCAATGAATCCATTCCAGGGACTTTCTCCAAATTTTTCTAGACCACATTTCACTCAGCGAGTCACCTACTCGCTCAGCGAATAGCCATTCTAGAGAACAGCCAGAATCTGCACACCCACTCCTCGCTTAATGAACCTATTGTTCGCCCAGCGACTCAATTACAATAGAGAGCACCACTCTCCAGGGCTCCTAATTCACTCAATGAGCTCAATGTTCGCTCAGCGAATTTGTTCCAGGCATTATAGAATGTCCATATTCACTCAGCAAATGTCGCATTTGCTCTGCGATCCACATTTTGGCAAATTTCCCAAAATTCACATGATCACTCGCTCAACAAATTGGCCATCACTTAACGAGTCTCCTCTTTCCTTCAGTCACTCCCTATAGCTCAAGAACACTCGCTCAGCGACACAACCAATCGCTTAGCGATTCCCCTATCTGAGAGTCCCACACCACTCCCAGGGCATTCTCGCTTAGCGAGAACAACAATCACTTAGCGACTAATAGAAGACAGAACCAAAAACTCCCTTCGAAAAACCCCAAAATCCAAACTTTCTACTCATTTATACTCCAAATCAGCTCCACAAAGGTTGAATGTAACCATACAACATCACACAACAATATACTAAACACATACAACAATTCATACAACAATTCAACAGAAATAATTGAAATTTGAAGGAAACCCACTTCCAACACATTCCAACCAAAAACTCAACCAAATCACATGTTCCAGTCCAATCCATAACAACATGTACATACATCCACATTCATACAACAAGTATTCAACTAATGTGAGCTTCCCTTACCTCTTAGGAGTTCCGAATCCAAATTTAGGAAGGAGGAAAGGTGAGAGAAAACAAACTCTTAAGCCAAATCTCTGAGAAATCTACTCTTCTCCGCACACCGACAAGGAATCAAGGCTTGAATCCCTTTTTACACTCTTTGTGGGCTTAGTGAGATGAAGAGAATGAGAGAATTTGAGAATAAGAAAGATAAGGGAAATGAGAGAATAAGGAGGAAAATGGGTCTCTAGGCCTTAAAATCCTCCCTAGGGCATACAACAGCTTTGGGCCCACTAAAGTTCATGGTCCATCTAATCACTCTCCATTACTCACAACTGTATATCTCTCAACAACCTATATAACTATCGACAACATACTTACTTTGGCTCAAGAACAACATTTTCCTCAGTTCCCTAAATTTAGATAGGAATTCCAAAACAACCAATACAAAACAACACTCACACAGCAACAACTTATCTACCCGTTTTAATTACTAACATCATGTGTAATATTTCCACTTTTAGTTATTAAACCACTAAATCATACATTAAGAAAACCACAATGTTACAAGTTGGGGATCGTTGAGCGAGTGTTCTTGAATTGTAGGGAGTGAATGAAGGAAAGAGGAGACTCGCTGAGCGGTGGTCAATTCGTTAAGTGAGTGACCATGAGGATTCTGGAAATTTTCCAAAAAGTGGCTCGCTAAGCAACTGTGATGTTCGCTGAGCGAATGGTGAATGTCTAGAATGTCTAGGAGTAATCCGCTGAGCGAGTACTGAGCTCGCTGAGTGAATTGGGGTCTTGGGGAGTTGTTGCTCTCTATTGTAAGGGTGTCGCTGAGCACATGTCGTATTCGTTGAGCAAGGAGAGAGTGCAATGTCTAGCTGCTCTCTAGAGTTGCTAGTCGCTGAGTGAAGCATGACTCGCAGAGCAAACTGTTGTTGATAGAGAATCGGAGGAAGTCTTAGGAACAAATTCACAGAGTGACCTCAATTGTCGCTGAGCGAGTTACTTTAAGGACAAGATGTTCGCTGAGCGAGACTTATACTCATTGAGCGAGAACCTTTGTGAGGAAAAAGAGGCCCTCTGTAAGGAAGGTACTCACTGAGCAAGCGTATGGACCACTGAGTGAGAGAGGAGTTTTGTTATGTCTAAATGAGAAATGGTAGTTATATGGGATGTGTTGGGAGAGGATCCATAAGATGGGTTTGACGTGAGAATTGTTGGAAAATGTGAGTGGAGTGAAAGGTTGCTTAGATAGGACCTCCACTAGTCGTGTTGTGTTGTTGTGGTAAGACATCTCACAGGGGGTGCAGATTGCTTAGATAGGACCTCCATTAGTCGTGTTGTGTTGTTGTGGTAAGACATCTCACAAGGGGTGCAGATTGCTTAGATAGGACCTCCACTTGTGTTACATGAGACTTCTCCCAAGGTAAGTGCTGCTTGGATAAGGCCTTACCTATTATCTATGTTTGGGCCCGAATTGGGCCTGCGTGGTGTTGGTAGTTGTTATTGGGCCGCATGTGGTAGCTGATGATGGACATCATGCCATGAGTTGTATATATATATATATATTATATGTTGATTGGTTGTGGTTGAGTAGATGTGGTGTTGCAATACATGCATTCATGCATAAGTTGTCGGCTGAGGTTGCTGACGATGGACCTTATGGCGTGGTGCGGATAGACACATAAGTTGGATGGTTGACTAGAGCTGTAGCTCAAACGGGCCTCCAACCTAGTGTTGGATGAGACATGGGGCAGTTGACGATGGGCCTTCAGGGATGAGTAGATGGGCAATTCTGTAGGAGGCCAAGGCGGTGCAAGCCTTGAGTCACGGTAAGCCACCATCCACATACACTTATCCTAACAAACCACTAAGCTTATCTGTATATCAGAGTTTGGCAATCCCTGAATGGTGCTTGGATAGGCCATGGTAGGGGGTGAGACCTAACTGATCGCCTGAGATGTGGTAAATCTCTCGAGAGTCGTGTCATCATGCATTGACATAGTTATGATGGATTTGTTGTATCATGGGGTCTCGAGATAAGACTCTAAATATATGAAATGTATGCCATATTGACGTGTGTTGTAACATCTTGTTTTTCCTAATGCGTGATTAAGTGTTTTAATAACTAAAAGTAGAACTTAGATATGTAATCTAGGTGATTAAAAGAAATAAATGGAATTGTTTTGATGTATGATATGTAATATATAATGATGGTTGTGTATTTTCTGTTTAAATTTTGGATTGAACTTAGGAAGTTTGAGATATGTGATTGAGCCAATTTGGATATGTTGCAAGAGTGATTTTAGGAGAAAAACAGTTGAGTTAAATTAGTTTTAGGACAAGGCGAGTGGTTGGGTGAGATTTGGGCCTCAGTTGGCCAAAAGTCTGTGCGAGAGCTCCGGGGAGCTTGGATTATAAAAGGAGGAGAAAGGGGGGAGGACCCCTCATTCTCACATTCTTCTTCTCTCTCTTCACTTTCTCTCTCATCCCTTCTCTCTCTTTTCTTCACCTCTCTCTATTTCTCTCGAGATTTCTCGAGTTAGTTAGGGTGTTAGAGGTTTCTCAACCCCAATTTCGTGTTCTTGAGTGCAGAGGGTGGATTTTTTGGAAGATTAGCTCAAGAGTATTTTCTCTCATATTCTCATCTTCCCCAACTTTCAAATTTGGAAGCTTTTGAGGTAAGGGAAGCTTACTATTGCTTGATTCCATGTTTGTGGTCATTGATATGTTGATTCCTTGCCTTGAAATTGGTTGATTTTGGTGATTGCTTGTGTAGATGTGGGTTTTGGGAAAAATGGGTTTTGAAAGGGGTTTTTGGAAAATTTTGATGATGGGTGGATAAAGTTGTTATATAATCAGTTAGAAATGTACTAAAAGTGTCTAGAATTGTTTTGTGATACTTGTGATGGATTGATTTGGTCAAAAACGACATGGATCATCTTTTTGCAAATTGCAAAAGTCGTGATTTGGCACTGGGTGACAGTTGACAGAATGCTGTCAATTAGCGACAGAATGTTCAGTTTAGCGACGGAAATTTTGTCTATAGCGACGGATTCTGTCGCGGGCGACCAAAAAGTGGCGCCGGGCGACGTTCTAACAGCCCAAAATGGGATTTCTGGAAGAACTCCACCAAGCGACGATTCTTTCCCGCAGGGCGGGATGCTGGAAAAGAAAAGTGTGTGATTTTGTTATTTTAGTTGAGTGAGACTTGAATCAAAATAAGAATGTGAAAGGTAGTTGATTACCTTGGATTTGATGTTTAGGTGTGTTCCTTTGAAGCATTGGAAAAATGTTTAGCCTTAAAAGAAAAACTTATTTGTCATGTGTGCCTAGATTTATAAGCTTCGTTATTGTTTGTGTGTGTTGTTATTACCCTTCCAAAGTTGGCTATTTGTATACTTTATTATTTTCATGGATTGGTTGATAATCATTGAAAGGTAGTAGTTGGGTGGAAGGTTATCTAAGTAGGAACCTCCACTAGTTGTAGAATGAGGTGATAATGAAAAATATTACCTTACTTGTTGACCATGCAAAAGGCTAGATTGGGCCTGCATGGGTTGATGATGATTGTTGTAATTGAGTTGTTATCGTGGATCATGCATACATGCATATGTGTGGGTTGAGGTTGTGTGGGCCTCAAGTCGTGATGTAGGTAGGCATGTAAAGTGGAAAGGTGACCAGAGTTGGAACTTAGATGGGCCTAAAAGGTGACCAGAGTTGGAACTCAAATGGGCCTGTATGGTGACCAGAGTAGGAACTCAGATGGGCCTAGATGGTGACCAAAGTAGGAACTCAGATGGGCCTCCACCCTAGTGCCTATGCCTGAAATGTTGAAAATCTCTCGAGAATTGTGTCATTCATACATCAATATATGGGGTTGATAGCATGATGTATTGTGTTGTAATGTTTGTAAACCCATTTCTCTATAAATATGGTTTCCATATTGAGATGATTAATGTATTTGATTTTGTTGGATTAAACATTTTATATTGGTTTTTGTTTTGTAAGCTTACCCTTGCCTTGTTATGTTGTTGTTGGGATGTCTTGTTGCTGTTGCCGTGTTGCTGTGACTGTGATGATCATGTCATCTTGGCATGGGAGCAGAGGGAGAGCCGTCTAGAAATCCAGCTTCTCAACATTGATGAGAGAGGTCTCAAATGGAGATTGTGGAAAACCCTTTTCGTTTTGAGTAGAGCTTTTCTGGCAGCTCCTTTAGTTTACTTTTGGATTTGATGTATATGTTTTATAGCTGACCAGTTATAGGGAACTTTGAATTTTGTATACTCCGTGGAGTTGTATATATATATAAACTCATTTATATTTTGCTTGATTCTACATCATATATGTATATTTTACATATGGGACGATGATTGTGATGATATTTAATATAAATGGCTAAATAACTTCATGAAGTAAAATCTTTTATGTAGTGTTGTAGCGATAGAGGGTCGTTACATGTGTGAATGTTGAGAACTGTTGGTGATTTTTCTTTAATCATATGCTTTATCATTGTTTTAGTAAGCTTACCCTTACCTTGTTGTTTTGTTGTGAATGTTTTGTTGTTGTTGTGTTGTTGTGACTATGATGATCATGTCCTATGGCATGGGAGTAGCTGGTGATGTCTCAGTGGATCTGGCTTCTCAGAGCTGAAGGTGGAGCTACGTGTTAGAAATGGTGTGGCTTGAGGAGTCACTCATTTGATTTGATATACATATATATAATTATAGTTTCGGTTGTATCTTTCATGGAGATGTATAGTGTGACCAGCCATAAGGAGTGTGTTTTGTACCCCTCTCCCCCTGTTGATGTATTTGTATATTTCTTTTACTATTTGGCCTTGGTGTCACCCCCTTGTTTTGTTGATTCTGAGAAAGAAAGTTGTGAACATATGTTCAATGGTTATAGAAGAGATGGCTAAAGTCTCTCAAGATGTATATGTATTTCATTATATGCATGAGATGATTTTATTTATGTTTATATGGTAAGAGTAGAATTAGTAAGGTTGTTCAGTAGTGATCGTTGGGTCATTATAGGAAATGCTTTAACGGTGGAAGAAAACGAAAAATTTTAAGGCTTGAAGGGTGAAGAAAAGGGGACATGTAGCTGCTAGCAAAGATAGGGGGTCTAAAAGTTGAATAAAAGTGTGAGATTGGTAGTGTAGTTGGAGGGGTATTTATAGGAGAAAATTAGTGTTAGTTTTGATTTAGTTTATTACACAAAATCCATAAAAAAAATAATTAAAATTGTACTCTCCAACCACTAGCTCAGATTCAGATGTGAAAATGAAGCAAAAAGGGAGAAATTAACAGTTGAAATTATAGACTTTTAAATTGGCATGTGTTTGTAATGGTAAAAGTAATAAAATAATAGTTTATGGTAAATAATTGGATTAAAATTTTGGGTCAGTTTTAATTAATTCTGACCACACCATGCATTCACACTTATTTTTGTGAGTCTAAAAAATATTTGAATTTTTCTCATATATATATTATTCATAATAAATTTTTCACTAAAAAGGACATTTAATAAATCAAGTTTTTTATCAAATAATTATATTTTTCATTTTTTTACTATTTTTTCCTCAAAATAGAATTTTTATAATCAAAATATACTCAATATAAATTTTTCAAAATATTTTGAGGTCAAAAAGTCTTTGGTTAGCTCCTATAGTTGATTAGGGGTATACCGGTCATTTTACAAAAATTATTTGAATAAATTCCTTAAAAAAATTTAAAATTATTATTAATTATTCTAAGTACATAAATGAATTGAAAATAAATTTTAGATACTGCTAATTATTTTTATCTATTTTCTTAATTATACATTCTTTTTAGGGGCAAAATAGCCATTTTACCATTTTTTCAAACTCCAGAAAAATTATTAAAAGTCTAAACTAACTATTATTCACTAATACAAACATAAGTGTGGGGATCAGACTCCTAAGATTCCCAATCGATTCTCCGCAGATAACTATAGAATAATTGAATGACAGATTAGTAAGTAAAAGTGAGAATGTTATAGTTATAAATTAGATGAAACCTTAGTTCTGTTTTGCAACGCATAATTTAGATGATCACTAATTGTGATGACTCTATTTGATTGGAACCCTAATGGTTCATTATGTGTGACCTTGAGTATAAGTGTAACATAAACTCACTCCTTTCTTGTCTCTCTTGTATGTATGTTTCTATGACTTATTGAAGAGCAGCTAGCACAAAAGGTGGATTCCTAGGATTGATGAGACCCTCGATTTGGTATAGCAAGTAGGGTCATTGGACCCATGACCCTACTTTCAGGAAGATACATTCTAGGGAGTAATTACTTTGACTTTATGCATGTAGTACCTGATTTATTAACACAACCTATGGCAGTGGAAATGCCTAAAATCCTAACTTATCCACCAGCCTTGGGCTACGTCCAGACTTTCTCTTCGCCTTTGTTCAGATCATTCAACTCTACTTTACATAGCTTTTAGATGGTACTAGTTATTCAACAGTTCAACCCTCTTTCTTTGAGGAAAGTCTTTCCTTGTCTATCTCTTCCTATTTGTGACCGTGCTATATAGGACAAATTTATCATTCTTGGATGGGCTACCAAGCTAGCCCCTTGACCTTATGGGTCCAATGGGTAGCTAGAGGAGGATGGTTATCCAGTTGAGGGTGAGGATATTGAGTAGGATCTTTCTAAGGACACTTTGTAAATGTTTATGCTTGGGGGATAGGATAGAGTAGGACTTAGCTTTTAGACTAACTGCTCTAATTCTAAGCTCTTTTGTTTTGATGTATTATATGGGAAGGTTGGATATCAATTGTTTTATTGGATATATGTAGTCAATTTAGCTAATTCTTATTTTGAGATACTCTAACTTACTTATAGGTTGTGTATATAACTTTACCACATACCTTTTATTGACTTTGCTATGATGCATGATATATCTACCACGCATTTATGATCTTATGTGTATGAGATGGTCTTATATTCTTCTTACTAAGTTTGATGATATGTTGTATAAAAAAAATCCTCACAAATGATTATTAAATATAATAAATAAACAAAATAAGAATAAGAATAAGCATTGTGATAAAAGGTGTCACGCATACACGATCTCGCGTTTCACACCGACAACAAGGCGATACTCATCGACAGAGGAGAGGCAGCTGTGGATGCGGCAGCGATGAGATCACATGCACAATAGCTTCGAGGACACCATGTGTCAACATGAAAGGCTCCTTTGTGGTGATGGAGAGGTTGAAGAATGTGGTTGTGATGTTCTCTTGGGAGGGGTATAAAGGTTTTTAGGGTCTTGCTTGGACATAAGGTAGAATACAAAGGAGGTCAATGCGACTATCGAGGGTGCTGCCATCGTCGCCATTCTCCTAGGGTTTGAAATTGAACAAATGTATTGAACCTAGATATTTTGCAAAGACATCCATCCAATCCAGCCTTTGATATGAGGACTAATATGCAAAATTGGTTTAAAATCACTTGAAGTACCTAGTTAAAAATCTCAATCGTCAATTTTTTTACTAATATATCTAATGGTAAATAGTATTGCTTCACTGATGTACCACTTATCTAGGTGCTTCATCTTAGACTTGTTGCTCAACTTTGTTCATTTTTCTTTCTTTATTATTCAAAATTCAAAACTACAAAACTTGAAAGATAGAAAAAGGGATAAAAAAATTGTGACAAAAAAAGAGAATGATAAAGAAATGACTAAATTGTACTTTTAGTCTCCCTATAATATCCAATCCGCAATTTTAGTTTCCTAATTTTTAATTTTGCAAATTAAGTCCCCCAATTTTTTAAAATCCATAATTTTAGTTTAATCGTTAAATGTCCATCTGTTAACTATTAAAATTGTAATGTTGACCATAACATTACATTAAATAGATAACGTGGCAATTAATATTTAATAATAGTTAGGTTAAATTATAATATCTAATTTGTGATTTTAGTCCCACAATTTTTTAATTACACGATTTTAGTCCCCCAACAAATTTTATGATGTAGAAAATGGTAAAAACAATTAGAGATTTGAGCTCATGACCTTCCCTTTCTTTTTCACCACCCCCAAGTTCATTTAACTTGTTTGAATTACAATAAAAATACTATAGTATATATAGCAAAAATAAATATAAAATTTATTAAAATGCTTATTTAATGTTAAATCTAGTTTAAAATAATAAATAATAAACTTGTATAATAAAAATAAAAATAAAATTTTAATAAATAAATTATATAATTTATCATTTAATATATTTTTTCATATACAATCACTTTTGCCTTTCATCTCTTTTGTTATCTCATTTTCTTCTTATCTTTTTCTAACACATCACTAATTGTTAAAAAGATAATTGTAGCCTAAAATAAATAATAGGCTTAAATATACTTTTGGTCTTTAATCTTTTTACTAAAATTTATTTTGGTCCTTTATGTTTTAAAAGATTCATTTTGGTCACTACGCCAGATTTGTACATAGAAGACAATAGTTATGTGATGCTTTTTAAATAAATGATCTTTTATCATATGCAAAATATAAAGATAGCGCTCAATTAAATAAGCGCTATATATTATGCAACATATTGTTTATATAGAGCGCTTTTCTTAATATGCGCTCTGTTTTATAGCACACTTGTTTTTTTCATATAGAGCGCTTTTAGTATTAAGTGCTCTTTTATCTGATTAAGTTTTCGCTGCTCCTTCACAACCCCTCTCATTGTTTCCCTCGCTCAGTCTCTTACTTTCCCTCCCAATCTGTCTCTCCCGCTGCTACTTTGCATCGTAGTTCTCTGCAACCCTACAACAAGGCCCCATGACGCCTCTACAGCGCTATCATTTCGCGTCGGCTCTTCAGTGAGGTACACCAATCGCCACGCCTTTGTCCACCAACGAGGTGAACACAAGGTCGTCGTCATCCCCATGTAAAACCCACTTGAGTGATACACTACATTGTTGGTCAGATGCCAACCTTCGTGTTTTTTTTTTTTTTTTGCATCAAATATTGCAGAGTATTAAAACAGGGGAAACATATATTGATTGAGTATATTTTTTAGAGTCGGTTAACAAATCTGGTTCTTAATAATTATCAGCACACAACTCCCACTAAGTAAAACTTAATCTGTTACATTATACAAATGTTAATTTGTGATGTCATTCGTATTTAGAATTTAGTTGATAAACAACTAATAAGGTATATGATTTTTAATTGTTCCAGTAAAATTATTTGAATATTAATGAATTATTTTTTCAGTTCTTCATAGATTGTCTTCTAAATTTATATAGGTTCTATATATTTTGGTTTCAGAATCATGTTTCTGGTTGCAATTTCCTATTTTTCTCCAAAAAAGTTGCTAGGTTATTATAAGACTTGGGTTGACTGTGACAATACATTCAATTTCACCTCATATTCCTGCATAAAATGGAAATATGGAATTAAGCCTTTCTAGAATAGCCATATTTTGACCAGGCCTATTTAAATGACTAGCAGAATAAGTTCTATATTTTGGTCTTATATTAATTTAGCATTTAACTCTACTTATGGGAGGAAGAGCTGGATAATTACTCTCATATTTTTTAATTACTTCACAAACCTTTAGTTTCCATACTGTGAATCTTTGCCTGTATAAAAGATGCAGATGTCATCGTAGACCACAACAGCTGAAAGATGGTCATTATTAGGCTCAATAATTTATCTTATCAAAATGTTCTTTATTTCTTTTGGATTTCCATATTGCCTGACTACTCATTGGGTTTCACTACATAGATTATTTTCACCTGGGCTTTTGCAACATCTTTTTGGTTTGTTCCTAACTTCCTATCAGGCTAGATTGGTGCTTCAAATATTGTTGTGGATCTGTAAAAGGTCAAATAGAAATTTATTATTAAATTGTCATGGTCTGATAATTTTCTTTATGTTTTGCATTGAAAACTGGTTGATTGTCTATGTTAGTGGAGGATGCTTTCTTTGGGTTTGGCAAATGGATGCTTCTTAACTTTCAATTTTAGCTTTTGACTCTATTGGAATTTTGAAAAATATATCATTAGCCACTTCTATCTATTTTTTTTGGTCAATTCATATTTGAATCATATCGTGAACCAACTATCTAAAAGTATTAGCTATTGGGTGAAGGTCTGACACACCCATAACTGTTGGGTGAACCAATTATCTTTTATTGGTGGATGATCATTCTGCTTCTTGCCCTTGTACTCATTTCTTTATGCAACATAGTAGAAGGTCACTTGGTCAATTTTTTGATGAAAATAAAACTCAACTTCTTAAGGACAAAGGTTTGCCTATTGAAGGTTGTGCTGTTGTTGCTGGTCATATAGACAAAGGAATTACAAGACTTCAACAAGTCTATTCTTACTGTAAGTCATTTCCCTATTCTTAGCAACGCTTTTGCTACACCAAAGCCTTTGTATAAATGAATTGTCACACACTCTAATTTCTACATGTATGAAGACAAAGCTGGAGTCCCAAAGTCTCTCTTATAGGTGCAGTATTTGTGACAAAGATTGCTTAGCACTATTCAACCTCATGTTTATATGCTTGTAATTATACAATCAGTAGTAAATATTTTGATTGATTTAGAAGTTTTTAACTTCAAATGTGCTAATGTCCAACTTCATTTGGTATAGTATCTTAGATTAGATGCCCAGACATGTATGATATCTTTGTTTGATTAAACTTAACAATAACAGACTTTGAACTTTAAAGGTTGATATCTGATCATCTCCACTGCATGATATCTTCAACAATATCCTTCCATATCTGATCATCTCCACTGTCACTTCGTGCCAAAGATTGGCCAACCTGCATAATATAAAAATAGTTAAAATGATTATTAATGATTGAGGATTTAACAAAGAGGCCAATCAAAAAACCGTGTTTGGATGATGTCTAAGTACATCTAGTGTAGGAAGGGATAGATTAAAATAGAAGGGGAAAGGGATTGGTTGGGATTTGATCTAAATTCAAATAGTTTATGAAAAAACCTTGGTGCTACATGAGCAGTAACACTCTCTTGTGTTGGTTTATAGGGTTTTATGGAGGAAAGAATGGTCTATTATACAAAGCATACAAATGTAACAGATGTTGAGCATTCTATAAATCGTGTTTTGGACCATGGAAATGGCCAATAGACCATTCCAACTAGATATAGTTTCTAGGTGAAAGTGGTTGCTTCTCACTCTTCAAACATGTCTTTGAACTAAAGCAATTCACTGAGTACCAATGAATTTTCGTTAGACAGCACAAAGAGGTTTTCAGCAAGCTTCGGGGTTCATGAAAACTTGTGTTTTACTAAGAAAGACCACCTTATCATCCAAACTAATTAAATTTTGATTAAACTGTTTTATTAACGAAAGGTTCCAGTCAAATCAGAGAAGAAACCAAAAAAACACTTTAGACTCTCTCCTAAGTGAATTCTTGTCATTGTCACAACCAAAAGAACACTTTAGCCAATGTGTATCCTACCTTCAGTTGAACTAACTGATCCTCAATCACTTTGGTGTCTAAAGGAGAACAAGTTTTTCTTGCTAACAGAAATGTAAATGGTTATTAAGCCTAAGGGATCTGGTCAGTTGGAGCGGTGGTGGTGATAGTGGGCTCCAAAAACTTAATAATTCAACCAAGAACAATATTAAATTTAATTACATAGATGTATAATATATGTAACGCGAAACAGAGCTAAAATGTTAATTGTAGTATCAACTTACTAGAACAAATCTTAACAAATAAATCAGAATAATTCACCTCTATTGTTGAATTGGGAGGGATTTCTTGGACTCCCTTGCTTCCATAGGCAAGTTCAGGAGGAACAATTAGCAGTCGCTACAAAAAGCTAACTAAATTACTGCTTGATGAAGCATATGATCCAACCAAAAATCTAAACAATTTCCACCCCTTTCAAGCAAAACTATTTACACACATATTGATAATAGCTTCTGAGCTTAAAAAATTTAGTGAGATGACAAGAACTCATCCAACTTGTAAATTTATAATATTAGAGGCTGTTAAAGGACACAATAAAAATCTATAGTTTAAATATTTTAAAATATAAAATCTTTGAATAATTATATGACAATAAAATATACAGAGATAAAGTAAAACAAAACAAAATCTATAGTAGTATAAATTCCAATTCAATGTAGTTGTTCAGGCCCTTAGACTCAGTAGAGGCCCAATGAACTATGAAGCTTCCCATCAAATGGATAAAAGGTTTTGCATACTTAATTTTATTGATTGTCAATATTTTCAATGACATTCTTAACAAAACAGACTTGCTCCTAGAATATGTTCTCACCTGGCCTCCTACTCGCATGCCCTGTACTCCTAAATCCAACCCTTTATGGATTGTTCCCCTCTCAGGTTGGCCTACATCAAATCCATAGGGCTGCAATAATTTAAGCATGCCCTCATCAATCGACAAGCAAATTTTCCAAAAAAAATGTGTCATAGAATTATGATCATCCAGAATTTTCTGCAAGTGTTATCAATTGTCATTATGTAACAAGGAAAAGACATGGAATAAGAACTCTTATTGTTAGGAAACCAGGTGGATTAATAGAAGGAAGAGGTGCCTAGTTGTACGTGCCAACTCAACAAATTTGCTTCTTCTACACTATTTCTCTTCAATGTTTTTGTGTTTGTAACTCGTGCCCCCAAAACTGTAGTTGTGACTGGTAAACATCCCAGTCTTTTGCGTGTCAAATGCTTATTCCAAGCATTTGCATGCATAGAAACTAAGAGCATTTCAGGACTCAGCAATGCCAAGAGGTGTGGATTGGTAGTTAGCACAGTTAGCAAAAGCTCATTAACCGAGGGTGGAATTTGACTAGTAGTTTGGACAAGCACTTTTAAACTAGTAGTTTAACTTGGGATATTAAATTGTGTGTGCTAGAATACTATTTTAGATATTTTATTCGAGGAAACTATTAAAAATCTAGAAGTACACAATCTCTAACATAATTCGTCCTCTAACATACAATTGCTCCTACTTTCTCAAAAATCTTTGGATGAAGAGTTGTAGAAGAATCTTATAAGTGACTTCTTCTTCTTCTTCTTGATAAATACTTATAAGTGTCTGCTGTTAATAAAATAATGTATGTTATCTTATAAAAAGTGTGAGCATCATTTAATTAAACCAGATGTCTTCTAAGTGTTCGATGGGTGATCTGTAATTTTCACTTTTTTCATGCGTGGAAGAATAGGATCCTTCACTAATAACCGTCTTTGACTACTTAGGGGCTGCATTTGGACCACGTATGTGGGGTGCTGAAGATTTTATTTTATTTTTGATACATTGGTGGTTTGGGCAAAAAGTACTTAGGGGATACTGGATAGTAAGCACCAAGCACACACTCCCATAATATTTAATTAAAATAGCAATAAAAGAATAATAGGAATAAATAATAACAGTAGTAATACTAGTAAAGGAATTATATAAGTGATTTAAATCTTAGGATAAAAGCTTAAGTAACTTAGTTAATTAAGACCACAATAAGAGGAAGTTAGAAATTATGGAATTCTAAAAATGTATCAACTGTTGGGTAAAAGACTACATGCTGAATCTAATAATGATCAATAAATAATCTTAATAAGACAAAGTAGAAGGTATTGAGAAAATTGTGAGCCTTTCCATAAAAATTTAAAGGGATTAAGGATAGAATTGATTAATTATGATTTAATCATATAATAAGATTTGATAAAAATTTGAATATTCTTAGTGAATTCTAATTCTTAAGAGTGAGTGAAAGTGAAACCTTACAATGAGAATTTAATTAAGTGTTTTTTGATAAATAATGTGAATCAAATGGTTAATAACTCAAATTAATAATCACCTTCATTGAAAATGCACAAATTTTAGGAAATTAGTAATAAAAATAGAACGAGAATAATGTTTGGATGAGGGATATTGACCCAAGGTAACTATAGTTAAAATCTAAATTTGTTCACCTAAATTTTAACACCTCTAAATTTATAATGCTAATTCTCTAATAATCCATTAATATTGTTGCTAGCCTCCTTGATTCTTCCACATTTATTGCATGTACATATTAATTAGTGAAGTTATCTCTACATATTGAGTGATTTATTTTTTTCTAATTTCTTACTTGGTTTGTAATGTGGTGATTCACAAATAATTACACCACATTTGAAATCGCCCAAGATTCACAATCTAAGTAGATCCATTTTCTTGTGTAATTGAGCCCATTTCTTCCTCAATAGAGTATGTGAGTTTTTTTTCTAATTTCTTACTTGGTTTGTAGTTTGAAAGTTTGCTGACTTACATGGGTAGGTCATCTTAGGGGGCATCGTTTGTAGTTATACGCCAATCACAGTTTCATTAGAGTTGAGATAGGTTAAATACTCTTTTATTCTTTGTTATTGCTAATGGTGTTACTTTGAAGAGTTTTAATTGAAATAGTTTTTTATTATTCGATTAACTCATACATGTAGGCATATGCATTTACCTTAGGTTCCTGTTCAAGAACAACTTGTATATTGTGTTGAAGGACATAATATACAAGTAGTTCTTGAATTGTCCTTGTGGACAATCTAGGATTGCAAATTCACATATAAGACATTATTGTATTTCTCTATTCTTGATCTAATAATTATTTTGTTTGTATTTCCCATAGTTCTTTGGGTACATACTTAATCTGAGTGATTATACCACTTGGATTAAGTTGTGTGCTTGTAGAACCAATGGGAAATGCTGCTGAAATTTTATTAGATCAACAATAAGAGTCATACAATAATATAATGCAAATTTGACAATTCTAGATGGGATAGGATCCTCTCCTTGTATAGGATGGAGTAGAAATCATACATGTATATAGTCATTACATGTTGACATCAATGTAATTATTGTTAATGACTACTTTGATAGATCAAGAAAATATGGATCAGAAAATGGATGTCTACCAGTTGATTGTCTTAAGAATATAAGGATGGAGTCAAAGAGTTTCATAGATTTGCAATTGAGCATGCAAAAAATCCTAGTAGAATCATTTGCCCTTGCTTGGATTGTTGTTATTCAAAGGTAGTGGATGTGGAGGAGTTGGAAGAGTATTTAGTGTGTAATGGAATTGATAAAAGCTATAAATGTTCAACAAGACACGATGAAAAGAGACACAAGGAGGCTGATTATGATCTATGGGATAGTGTGAGGTTTGCACCAAGTGAGCCCGATACAGCATATGAGTGGGATCGAGTTGAAGAGATTGCAAATGTTGTAGAACAAGATCTTCAAGATTGCCCCAAAATGTTTGATAGATTGGTAAGTGATGCAAAGATTCCACTTTATCATGGTTGTACTAAATTCACAAGATTGTCAGTAGTGTTGAAGTTATACAATTTGAAAGCGAGAAATGGATGGTCCAATAAAGCTTCATAGAGTTACTAAGCCTTTTAAAAGATATGCTGCCACAGGATAATGTGCTTCGTGGTCGAATGTACGAGGCTAAACAAATGTTAAGCTCTATTGGCATGAGCTATGAGAAGATACATGTTTGTCCTTACGACTGCATTCTTTTTTGAAACGAATATGCATTGTTGGATAAATGTCCTAAATGTAATGCCTTACGTTATAGAAAGAAAAATTTAGCACCATTCAAGGTAGTATGCTACTTTCCCATAATACCAAGATTTAGGCGCATAGTGCGGAAGATGCAAAGAACTTACGGTGGCACGTAGAAGGAAGGGTCAAGGATGGAAAGCTTTGATATCCTGCAGATTCTCCTCAATGGGTAAAAATTGACCATGATTACCTTAATTTTGCAAAAGAACCAAGAAACCTACATCTTGCATTGTCTACTGATGGAATGAATCCGCACGATATGTATGACAACCCGCGATTTCAACTACCACAAATCATCACAATGGAACAACGAAAAGAAAAACGCTAGCTAGTCGTCTATTTTTATTTTAAGTTCAATTAAGAAAAACTCTTTTATTAACTTGTTTGTGAAAATATGGATAAGTTTTTTTTTTCAAAGTGAATCAGCTTTTCATCAACACAATTGCCAAGATAAAATCATACACGAAAATAAAACATAACACAGAACTATACATAAGATAGCATGTCAAGCATGCAATATATTGGATACATAACCATAAAGATTCATCATAACATAAAAACATCAAATAAGATAGTGGGAGAGGTGTGTGACAATGAACCCAAAATATAGCACAAAAGGGGGAGGGGATACATAACTCACTCCCTACACAAGTCACCTATACTCAAAAGATATAACATAAACTACATTGTCTCTAAAAGAGATAGAGGGTGTGTCATCGTCATCGTCTCCCAAAAAAGAAACCTGGCTCAAGCCTCGCCCACGTCCACGCCCACGAGAAGTTCGCGTGCTAAAAAGCCTCTAGTACTCACAAGCATTTCCCACTCTACAAGGAGCAGGTGTACGTGTAGGAAAAAACAAACGGGGGATATAGACCCTCTTGAGCAAATTCTGAGAAATCCACCCGAATCGTAACCAGAATCGTGGAGATCAAAGCGTCACATGGCATATGGCGAGTGAGAAACAAGCCATCAAAACGTGCTTGATAGGCATCAGCATCGATAGTCCAACCATCACGCCCATCTTGGATGGTCGGTGTTAGCTCCACAATGAAAGCATCACTCAGCGGAGGAAACGCCATCTGCTTCTACGATCAAGACAATTGTAATCATCACAATCACACACACACAAAGCACAAGCAAGGATAAGCTACCCAAAAGAAACAAACATAACATTTGAAACATATACATCATACTAAGCATAAGATAAGCATACATCCAATCAAGATAAACACACAAAGGGTTATTCATTTTATTATTCTTGATTAAGGTTTTTACAAAGTATGCAATGTAGACCATGAATCCTAGACTCTCCATGGAAATGTAAAAACTGAGCGACCAACCCAGATATTCCTTAATCATGGTATAATAAACACAGATACCCTCACCAGGGTTCTCAAAGTGGCACATGCCTAAACCACTTAGGGAATACTGGCTACTGATCATGGGAACCCGTGCTCTTTGTCAAGATTTTCATATGGGGGAACTGCCACCACGACACAGGGTTTGCAAGGCCCCAGTCTCCTGTGGATTTGTGCCATCCATAGTCCTTAAGCTTTCACACCCGGCTAGCATTAATATCTCGTGAATATCGAATCCTTCGATACCACACGCTCATACAACAATGCATGCATGCATGACAATCATCTCATCATAAACAGACATTGATGGCAACATATATCAACAACCATTTATCGTTCACACTCAAATAACCATTTATCAACAGTTTCATAGCATAGTCAACATGCCATCAAGTCACAAATATACAAGTCATGCCTTTAGCAACTTTCACCAAGAAACTCTTTTCATCCAACACTTACCAAGCCTTATATATATTAATATAAATTTTGTATTTTAGGAATATTGAAAATTAAAATTAAATAAGAAAATACATTATGAAACTTTTCAAGTTAAAACTTAGGTCTTAGGTTTTTCATAAAACTTAGTCTATTGAACCTTATTACCAATTTCTTTTCATTAAATCACCAAAATATTTTTTAAAATATGTAAAACAGTAAAAATTATATTTTAGTGAATTTCATATTTAACTTTTATTTTAAAGGATCCACCATTAAATTTTTATCACAAAAGATAGGGTTTTATAGAGTTATACAAAAGTTATAAAAACTTATTTTCTAAAACAACTTCCAATAGCTTCCAAATTTCAACCTCTGTTTTGAAAATCATTTTTGAAAATCATTTCGGGATAGCAAACAATTTTTGCTTAACATGATCTATATATGGTTGGAAAGGAAATTGTCTATTTACTACAACAATAAAGATCAACTCAAGCAAAAATCTACAAAAAAAAAATACAAAAATAACAAGACAGTAAGGTTAGGGTGACCTGTTGGAGGACTAGTGAGCATATCTTGCCATTTTTCATATCCAAATGAAACTTTACAGAGTCCAAATCTTTGATTTTCTGAAAGTAAACATAAAAACTTTTCAGAATGCCCAAGAACACCAAAAACCAAGTCCACATGATTTTATATGATTTTTGAAAGTTCACAGTTATCAAAACCACTTTTAGTCAGAAAATAGGTACAACCTTCAGTTTCCAAAAATCATTCAAAATAGAAAACCGAACCAAATATAGGCAAACCATATATGTTTGGAAATCTTTTTGTGTCTACTTTTTGTTAGTTCTCATCGTGCACAACCAAATCTTCCAAAATTACATTTTATTACACATTGTTAGGTCAACGTTTTTAGAAAGCATCCACAACTTTCAAAAGGCTTCACTTTTTCATTTCTTAACCTTTTAGTGCATTTCTTGAGTCCATTTGAAGAAAATTTTGTCTACTTTACAACAAAATAACAAGCACTCAAAAATATTAACCATAGATCTAGATATCATAAAAATAGTGCACCATGCTCAGATAAGAAAACAAAACAACATCAGGAACATATCATATACTCAAGCATGAAAATGTCATCTTTCATCAAGTTTATCACTTTTAAAAATACCAAAAACATTTTTAAGCAATAGCCACATCCACAACCAGAAAAACCACAGACCAAACATATAGAAAAACGATTGGCTTTCCTTATAATATGCTAAGATCCTTCAAGCTTAGAAGAGGGTTTTTGGAACAAAGGGAGAATCACCTTCAAACTTTGGTAAGGTGAGCCACCAACCAACACCAAGAATGGTTGATATAGAACATAAACACATGAAAGAACAAAGTTTAGAACCAAGGAATCAAAGAAAACTTAGACCATTTATAGAAAAGAGAAGATGAAGGAAGAACATGAAAAGGATGGAGCTTTACCTAGCACCACTTCTTGGACACTCTAGCTTCTACCTTCTCTTCCAACACTTAGAGAAATTTTGGACAAGACTCTCTCTTCTCTCTAACTTACAGTTTCAAGAAGAGAAAAATGAGGAGAGTTGTTGTGTTTTAAAGCCTATTTCAAGACACTTAAGAAGGGTGTTTTGGTAACTAGCAAATTAGGAGGTATGTTTGAATTAAAATGGAAAAACAATTTCACCTTCTCCAAGGAAAAGGGTGGACGGCCAAGGGAGAGAAAACCATGGGTGGTGAGTGGTTTTTGGTACATGAAGGACACCATGACATGACTAGTTGTAGGAATTTGGGAAAAAGCTTTTAGTTAGCTTGCAACTAAACTAGTCTACTTAGGACTAACAGTTAGTTTAGTTGGGTTGGACTTGGGGAACGTGTGGTATAGGTCTAGACAAGGGAAATTTTAAATTTCTCATACTGATAGTGAAAAATGCGGTCAAATATCAAGTTTCATGAAATTAGGTTTAGGTTTTTTAACAGTCAAATCAATTAAAACAATTTAATTGATATTAGAATCTAAATAAGTTTATGACTCTTTAGAATTTATTAGGTTATGATTGAACTGACTCTGTCCAATTAGTTAATTAAATTTGCTTTGTTTGATAGGATTCTAGACAGTCTTTCCAACAAACAGATATATTAGGAAAATGGATTAACTCAAGAATAAGGAAAACTACTAACTTGACTAGAATTCAATCATAATTAAATTTAATTAATTATAATTGAATTCCATAACCCTACACTGTCCATCAAAACTCTGTAGATATATCTCCACTTATCTGACAGCAATGCAGATCCAATTCTTGCAGAATTCTTCTGCAAAAACTTACACAGACACCAAACATAATTCTTAATTAATTCTTTGCAAGGGAAATTAAATTAAATTTTCTCTTTTAAATTATTCAAACACTTATTCACAGATTAACAAGAAACAAGCATTATAGTATGCAGGGCCGCTCCCATAGCACATGGCTGGTGGTTATGACATAGACGTATACTTGTCTCCTTTGATTGAAGACTTGAAGTATACGTGGGACACAAGTGTAGAGGTGATTGATGGGTATATGGAAGAAAGTTTCAACCTAAGGGTAATGTTGTTTGGCACGATTAATGATTTTCCAGCATATGGTAATTTATCAGGATACAGTATCAAAGGACAGTGTACATGCCCTATATGTGAGGATAATACAGATTGGATGTGATTGGAACATGGAAAGAAAAATGTCTTTGTCAGCCACTGTTGATTTTTACCTTCAAAACATCGTTATCGGGGGTGGAGAAAAGCATTTAATGGGAGATTAGAAGAAGGCAAAGCTCCAGAATTGTTGTTTGGTGATAAGGTATTGGAGAAGGTAAAGGATATAACCAATAAATTTGGTAAACCTTTTGCGGGAGACCTAGTCACAAAAGGTGGAAAAAAAAGGTCAATTTTTTTTGAATTGCCATATTGCAAGTCCTTGTATGTAAGACATTTCCTTGATGTGATGCATATCGAAAAAAAATGTTTGTGATAGTGTGATCAGTACACTATTAAATGTGCCAAGAAAGTCTAAGGATGGCATCAATGCAAGGTTGGACTTACTCAGTATGGGAATTAGAACATAATTAGGACTGATGAGAAAGGGTAAATGTTAGTATCGACCTCCGACAGCTCATACTCTTTCTAGAAAGGAGAAAATTTCTTTTTGTAAGTTTCTACATGAAGTTAAAGACCCAAAGGGATACCCTTCAAACATCAGGAACCTTGTATCTATGAAGGACCTAAAATTAAAGGGGTTAAAGTCTCATGATTGTCATGCTCTAATGGAGCATTTGTTACCAATAGGTATACGCTTCATTTTGCAAGAAAAAGTACGATAGACCATAACTAAACTATGTAACTTCTTTAGAGCCATTTGCAGCAAGGTGATTGACCCTGGGAAATTGCTAGCGCTGGAAAGAGAAATTGCTGTCACTTTATGTGAGCTTGAGATGTATTTTCCACCTTCTTTCTTTGACATAATGATTCATCTTATTGTTCACCTAGTTAAAGACACACAATATTGTGGGACGCCTTATATGAGATGGATGTACCCTGTTGAGCGTTACATGAAGATATTAAAGGGTACATAAGGAACCGAAGTCGACCAAAAGGTTGTATTGTAGAACGATACATACTCAAAGAAGCTGTTGAATTTTATACTGATTATCTATCTAATGTTGAATTAATAGGGCTGTCAAAGTCTCAACACTCAGGGAGAATAGAAGGGGAAAGGATTATTGGAAATACAGTATTGACTATATCAAGGACAGAACGAGAGCAAGCACAGTTGTATGTCCTACACAACAATGATGAGGTATAGCCATATGTTGAAAGACACAAAGACATGCTCAAGAGGTCGAATCCAGCTAGGAATGACAACTGGATAAGAAGAGAACATAATGCAACTTTTACACAGTGGCTAAAAAACTACATTTTTGCAGAGTTGGAAGCAAATTCCTCTTCAATTTTTGAAAGATTGAGATGGTTAGCAAATGGTCCAACTTTACATGTCTTTTCTTGCACCAGTTATATGATTAACGAGTACACATTTTATACAAAAGAACAAGATGATCAAAGTACTATGCAAAATAGCAGTGTCACTTTGGTGGCTGAATTTATGCATATCTCTAGTGCCAAAGATAGAAGCCCTACATATGCGCATATGTCATATTTTGGGGTAATTGAATGTATATGGGAGTTGGATTACGCAACATTTTGGGTGCCCATATTTGGTTGCAAGTGGGTGATAACAATAATGGAGTTCGGCAAGATGGGGCAGGGTTCATGCAAGTGAACCTGAATAGGGTGGGATACAAAGATGAGCAATTTATCTTAGCATCACAAGCTCAACAAGTGTTCTATGTCACTGATCCTGCTAATGCCAATTGGTCTATTGTGCTATTGACCAATAAAATAAATGATGGTGACAATCAAGTCGCAGGAGATAAAGATACAAATATTGAGGATGATCCTTTGTATGAGTTATCACAATTGCTTGATAGTGATCCAATCACAAATGATGTCTTGTATAGAAGAGATAACCATGATGAGGGGATTTGGATTAATCCATCATTTGGTGTTGATAAGAGACTTAAAAGTTTAAATTTGACTAGGAAGAGGAAAAGGCTAGCTTAGACATGTTTTTTATGTTATATTTATAATTTATTTTATTTGTATATCTTTTTTTAATATCAATGCTAACATTTTTTTTGGTCTCTTTCCTTGCAGGTAAATGGCATTTCTTGGCCATGATGGTATTCCTCTTCCTGAGGGAGGTAAAGGGAAGAAAGGACTAGTTGTTATGAATAGCGTTATTCGAGCTAGAAATGGTGGAAAGAAATAGCCGGTAATGTATTCATTGTTTACTTTGGAATCTTAACTATGTTTCATTTTTAAAAACTAATATGTACTTGTTCATTTTTATTAGGTTACATGGAATGATCGTGGTCAACCAACTAAACCTAGTGGTGTAAAGTTTATCAGTTATCTTGGGTCCATTGTCCAGTCTAATATTCCTATTACATGTGATAATTCATTAAATCTGGATATGAAGATATATAAGAATAACATTTGGCTAGATATATAGGTATATGCTAATTCTATCCATTTGTTTAAATTATTGTTAGTTTAACCAACTTAACATTTTTGTGCTAACATTCTTTTGATAGTCAACTTTTAATGTTGATGAATCTCACAAGAAGCTTGTACTTAAAGAGGCAGGAAGGTTGCATAGGCATTTTAGAACGAGCATAGCCATTTGTTTTCTAAAAGACAATAATAGTAATTATTTAGATAATCCTCCTTCAATCCTCCTGCATAGTATGCATGCATAATTAATGAGGATGTTTGGAGATAATTTATGGCAAAACATGTAGATCCATCTTTTCAGGTAATCCATAATCCATATATATTATTGTTAGCCTTGGATTTATAATATATACTTATTGTCCATCACATAATATGTTTACCACAAAGGAACAAAGCAAAAAAAAAACAAGAAAAGAGCATCACAATCTAAGTACCCATATAGGGCCTCACACAAGGGGTATGCATGCCTTGAGTAAGAAATGGTAAGTGTATATACGCGCGTACACACATATACAATATACAAGTTGCCAATAATGAATTCTAATTGATATGATTGTTTTCTCAATAAATAGATAAAGGAATTGGGACCAAATGTTAAAAGTACAAGAATTGTGGAGGCGTGCTTGAGTGAACAAGGCTCGGGAGATTGAAAACGAAAATGTTCGACAAGTTTGGAATCAATGTGTAAGTACAATAATTACCTTAACCTTTGTTTCTTATATGAAGTACAACAAGTTTGGGTTCAAATATGTTTGATTCTTATATGTTTCAGGAGGTGCTATCACAATCTTTACCTACAGAGGAAGTAGAAGACCCTCGTTTGGATATTCTTTCTCAGGCTTTATATGTCCTAGAGTATCCTAGTCGTGTTAAAGCAACGGGATTTGGAGTCACACATAAAGATTATTTACTGCCTCAAAAGCAACACACACAACAGGAGCATGATTTATTGTTTGTTAAAGTGAGAGACAAAAGCAAGATTAAAGTGGATGGAAAGTCTGGTTGTGTCATTCCAACCGAAGGATACGTCGTGTAACACCCCTACTTTTGCCTATTAAACTATTCTTCCTAATTATTTATTTCTAGAGAACTGAATGGGAATCTCAACAATTTGATCCCTGGTTACATTTGCATTAGTGAGTAGTGCTTAGTTTAGACTTTTAATAATTTTGGAGAACAGAGCTCAAAAATAGGTAAAATGACCATTTCGTCTCTAAACTGCCAAATAATAGAATTAATAAAAAAAAATTTACAAGTGTTTAAAAATTTTTTTAAGTCATCAATGTACTTAAAATAATAAATAATAATTTTAGAAATTTTTCAAGAATTTATTGAGATAATTTTTATAAAATGACAAAAATACCCCTAGTTGACTACAGGAATCAACCAGAGAATTTTTGACCTTAAAATATTTTGTAAATTTTATATTAAGTATATTTCATTATAAAAATTTTATTTTGAAAGAAAAATAGTGAAAAATATAACAACCCTATTTTCATTTTTTCAATTGTTTTTATAATAATTGACAATGTAATTTTGAAAAATCGAGAAAAAATTTCAAAATTATGAGTCCCACCATTATGCTTATAATTTTAAGAGCTATTTAATCATGTTTTTTAATAATTTTTTTGAGCCGGAGCCCAGAGAAATTAGAAAATAACGATTTTGTCCCTATTTCTTAACATTAAAGACAGACATGAGAAAAAGATTCAAGTGACATTAAAATGTCAATTTGAGCTTGGAATCATGTCAATTATATTAAAATATAATTTTATAAATTTTCTGAAATCTTTTTGGAATTTCTGTCTAAAATGACCAAAATGTCCTTAAGGGTCTATTAAGTCTAGCCAGAATTGGTTTGACATCCAAAAAAGGTAAAAATGATTATTTTAGTTTATTTAGGGATAAAATATTTAATTTTATAATTTTCATAAAAATATTGGTATTTATTGAATTAAAATTTATTTTTTATGAATTTTCTAGCTTAAAAATACAAAATAAATACATATAATTTGAAATAAATTAATAAAAATAAAAATTTATTATTAGAAATTTATTTTGATAAAAAAAATAATGTATTTGTCCAGTTTTTCATTAAAATTTATTATTTTGATATTAAAAGCTAATTTTTCAAGTTTAGGCAATTTTATCAGTATCGGTTAATTCAGTTTCAGATAAAATTTATACTGAGGAGCTTGAGGAAATATCATATATCTCGTCCGCAAGCCTAGGAGGAGTGATTCACCACCCTAAATGGTGTATGTGTCCCTATATTGGATTAAAAATAAATAAAAATTAAATTTATGACATAAAGCTTACATAATGGACGATGTCATTTTGTGGACACCTAAGCTTGTTCCTCTTGTATAAACACCTCCCATTCTTGCACATTTTTCACACATCCTCCACTCTCTAAAGTTAGCCAAAACACACATTGAGAGTTTCTCTCTCTAGAATTTTTTCTTACTTAGTTTTTATGTTAAAATTTTTCCAGTTTTCAACTAGTAGAATTTCTCTTCCTAGAAGCTTTGCACCAAAAATTTCATCATCTTCATCAACCATCTTAGAGGTAATGGGGGGAGTGGGATTGGTTCTAAATTATTGTCACTTTGCATGTTGGTAAGAAAGGTTTTCCCCTAAATTCGTTTAGGCTTAAGTTTTATTATTATTATTGTTATATTGTTTGATGTTAAACTTTAATTTTTGTTAAGTTGTTACTCTACTTAAATTTAGATTATTAAATTATAATTGCTAAGCTGTTACTATACTCAATTTTAGAAAATTAAAATTCACTTGCTAAGTTGTTACTTTGCTCAATTTTAGAACATTAAAAATACAATTGCTAAGCTATTATTCTGCTCAAATTTAGAAAATTAAAATGTATTTATTTAGTTGTTATTTTGCCAAAATTTTAGTAATTAAACTATAATTACTATGTCATTATTCTGGTAAAATTTTAGGTATTGTACAATTTCTGCAATATAAAGCATAAATGTTGATTGTACTAGTGCTCAAATTAATTGAGACCAGGGAAACCTTTGTTTGAGAAGTAGGAAGTGAATAGATTAGTGAGTAATGTAAAGCAAGTGACATGTCGTGGCATGACACCCTGCTAGGGAAGCTATAGTTTGGTACGCTGATGAATGAAAGGCAAGGACCCATTTGCAGAGGTCTTGGGGGTAGGCATCAAGTGGTGAAAGTTCCAATGGCCAGGATAGCGCCCTCGAGTCGGAATATTCTCCTGACCAAGCTTGATAATGCCGACAACTGCTCAGCATGCTAGGATTGGTTTGAGAGTATACCTCTATAAATGGATATCTTGGCTGTTATTTTCCTCAAAAAAGATGAGGACTATACCATGTGATGATGTTGATGAGGTATATGTACTCTCAGTCACTTCCCAATTCTGTTGAGAACTATTACTCACTAATAGGAAGTATGGATCCATATCAAGTCAAGGGTAGTGTAGTATAACTTAGAATAAACCCTAAATTCTCTACATTAATTGTGTTTTAATTCCTACCATACATATGAAAGTGATTTTAGAACAAATCACCTCACTCCATTGTTTTTCTTCCTTGTATGATTGATCGCAATTATTAAAGATGACAACAATGCATGATGATGCTGAGGATGAATTAGAGGATACTCCTCCAAATTTGTAGACCTAGTTTTTAATATTTTCCTTAAGGGATAGGGTATATAAATACTGCTCAGTATAAGATTTCTTTTATGTATATATTGGGCTAGGTAGTATATATATTTTGATGTACTTTTGTTTTTTTTCTTTTTCTATTAGGTATTACTTAAACCATGATGTGCAGTTATATATATATATATATATATATGTATGTATATATATATATGTATGTATATATATATGTATGTATATATATATAAGCAGTTTTATTATTTTACTTTTATTTCAAAATTCTGTTAAATTTAGAAATTTTCTATTATAAAATCAAAAAAAAAAATTACTCACATTTTCATCAACTTGACTTAATAATTAAATTAATATAAATTATATTTAAAATAAAAGGAATGTCACACGTCAGACCCCATACAACAAGCTGATGTTGGGATCCGCAATGGTAAAAGGAGTTGCACTATCCCATCTAGTAACTTTCCTGATGTCATTGATTTTGTCTATATTAGCTTCAATGTTAGTATTAATTTGCTTATTTCAAATATTTGTATCATAACATTATGTTTTTATCATGTAGGGGATTTCCTCCCATAAATTGTTTCTATCATCACCATCACTTCGATTAGTTGCCCACAGAAAAATGCATAACCATCTGAGTGATACACTACACGGGCATTCTTTACCTAATGGTCATGTAAAAGTTACTGTTGATGTTGCTATAGAACCAAATGCCCAATTGCCATGTCCTAATCATGATGCTGAAATAATGACCATAGAACAAGCAATAGGTACATTTGTGGCATAGCCCATCAACCTATTACAGGTTACCACTATGGTATGCCTAAATAGCCATATTAGTTGATAATTGTTTATGACAATATTTTATCCACTAACTAACTAACTTAATTGATAATTTTTAGGTTTCCTCCGGATCCAACAAGAAAAAGACCCAAAATACAAACGAGTTTGTTGCACCAACAAGAAAGAGCCAAGGAAATGAAGTGCTTCAACATCCCCTTCTTCTTGGATGTTGTAACTGTCTTCAAACACATTTGAAACTAAAGCCCAAGGACTCACTTGTGTAACACCGTGTTTTCTTAATGCATAATTTAGTGGTTTAATAACTAAAAGTGAAAAATTAATATGTGACTATGGTGTTTAAAAACAAATAAATGAATGGATTGTTGTTAATTGTTGTTGGATGGTGTTAGTTGTATGTTGTAAACTTGGAATTCCTATCTGAGTTCAGGGAATTGAGACAAATGTGCTTGAGCCAAATTGAGAGTGTTGTTGATATTGGTTTGGGTTGTTGAGAGAAAAACAGTTAAGTGAGAATCGTTGTAAGTTTTGGAGAGTGAATAGACGAACCTTGAGCTTTAGTGGACCTAAAGCCTTGTAAGGCCCAGGGAGGGTTTCAAAATATAAAAACCCCTCCCCTTCTCATTTCTTTCATTTTTCCCATCCCCCTCCTTCTTTCATTCTCTCGTCTCCCCCATCTCTCTTCTTTCACTCTCTCAAAATTCTCTCAAACCACTGCGTAGAGGAAAAATTCGTAGCCTTTCTATCCTTTTGGTGAGGAGTGGTGGTTGCTCTGAAAGTTTGGCTCAAAAGTTGGGTTTTCTCACATTTTCCCCTTTTCCAAGCTCGGATTCGAAAGCTCCAAGAGGTAAGGGAAGCTTACACTTGTATATTTGTGATGTATGAGCATGATTTTGTGTGAATCTTACCTTGGATTCGTTCCAAATCTAGTTGTGCTTGAGTTGGGGTGCGTTTTTGACAAAATGGGTTTTAAAAAGGGGTTTTCAAAATTTGTGGATGATTGGTGGGAGAAATCAAAATGTAATCGGTTAAGAATGTATTTAAAGTGTCTAGAGTTGTTTTGTGGTGCTTGGGATGGATTGATTTTGTCAACAACAATAGTGGGTCGCCTTCCCTACAACTGCAAAAATCGTGATTCAACGCCAGGGTGTCAGTTTATGTCGCTGGGCAACAGCTAACAGAATGTTGTCTAAAATGCTGTCAATTAGCGATGAAATTTTAGTTTAGCGACGAAAATTTTTCCTATAGTGATGGATTTTGTCGCCGGGCGACATTTTCTCCGATTTTTGCTGATGCTCTCTATGATGTTGACGCCAGGTGAAAAGAGTACGACGTCGGGTGGCAAAACCCCTGGTTCTCCCCTGTTTTTGAGATACTTGGTGTCAATTTTGTGATGCCATGTATGGACCATTAAAGTTGAAATTTTAAGAAACATAAAGATGGGGTTGAATGCTATTGGTTTAATGTTTGGTATAATAATTGGGAACTTTGGAAAAATGTTAAAACTCCACAAGAAAGGCCAATTCATATTGTACGCTTGATTGTTAAGGATGTTTGTGTCATCATATAATGAATGGCCATGAGTGAGGTTGTTAATGGTTTGTGAGGTTGATTGTTTCAACCACTTTTAGATTGTTGGATATGTTGTTGAAGTGGAAGGTTGCTTAGATAGGACCTCCACATGTTGTTATAATTCTAAACTAGATTCTTAGTTTTCTTTATTATCATTGTGGAGTTGTGTGATAAATTATTGGAAAGTGGTAGTTGAGTGGAAGGTTGCTTAGATAGGACCTTTGCTTATAATGTATGATATTGTTCCTCTTGAGGTAGGCTGCTTAGATAAGGCCTTACCTGTTGATTATGATTGAGGCCGGTTTGGGGCCAATATGATGTTGATGGATGTTGAGTGGTAATGTGAGGTAGCTGACGATGGACCTCTTTGCCACTAGTTGTACTAATATACATATATATGTCGTATGTTTATTGGTTGTGGTTGAGTAGTTGATGGTGTGTAGTACATGCATTCATGCATAGTTGGCGACTGAGGTAACTGACGATGGACCTCATGTCGTGGTGCAGGTAGGCATGTAAGTTGAATGGTGACTAGAGTTGGTACTCAGATAGGCCTCCCACCTAGTGCTGGATAAGACGTGGGGCAATTGACGATGGGCCTTTGGGGATGAGTGGATGGACGATTCTGCAGGAGGCCAAGGCAATGCAGGCCTTGTGTCGCGGCAAGCTACCACCCACATACACTCATCCTGACAAACCACTAAGCTTATTCGCATATTAGAGTTTGGCAATCCCTGAATGGTGCTTAGATAAGCCACAGTAGGGGGTGAGACTTGGCTAATCGCCCGATATGTTGTAAATCTGTCGAGAGTCATGTCATCATGCATTAACATAGTTGTGGTGATTGTGATGAAATGTGGAGTCTTGAGTTGAGAACCCTTCTGTATGAATATTTTTGTGTGTATACGTTGAGGACTCTAGATGTATGATGAGGTGCTATATACTCGTAATTAAATGTTGTGAATTGTTGGTGATTACTCATGACTGGATGTTTGAATTGTTGATGATCTCCATAATTATATGTTATGGCCTTGTTTTAGTAAGCTTACCCTTGCCGTGTTTTGTTATTGTTGGTTGTCCTATTGTTGCTGCTTGTGCTGATGTGCCTGTGATGATCACGTCCTATGGCGTGGGAGCAAACGATGAAGCTTCAGTGGACCCGGCTACTCAGAGATGATGGTGGAGTTACTTGTGAGGCAACCCCTTTTGTTTTGGAAGTGTTGTTGTTGGAACCAAAGACGTAAAAGCGTCTAAGCCCTCAATGTTTTGAATATAACAAAGCTTATTAATGTTTATATTAGTGTGTATAAACTAACCCTATCACAACGAAAGACGAAGACTCGCCAAGAAGGACCGTCCAGTTGATGCACCAATGAGCGTCCAGTGGACACTTTGAAGACCGTCCAGTAAGACGCGATCAAAGACCATCCAGATGAACAGACTGAAGGCGATTATCTAAATCTCTAGTATTCATATATTCAAACGACTGAGTTTTTCATTATGAACATCAATCACGTATATCCGCCTTGAAACCTACACAATACCACTCAAATGAGCTAACGTTCAAAACGGTCTTAAACATCAACATCAAGTTAGTACAAAAGCACAGCAGAATGGGTAAAGCAAGTCAACTTATCAAGCCGACAAGACAGATGAAGAAAGTTCAGAAGAACAGACTGTCAGCGCAGCCCTGAAACTTCTATTGTAGTGCAAGTTTTCAACTGCCACGCTTGACTTTTCTGAAAAGATAGTCTGCACGCGCCTCATCACGTGAAGAGACAAGATATCTGTAACGGATCTCTTTCCTAAAGATCGTATATATACGCGCATCAACAAAAAGCAAAATAGAGAACTGAGATAGCTGGATTCTTGTTTTAAAACAACAACATATACTTTCTTCTGTGATATTCTGTCAAGAGTGTCCAGTGGATGATAGTCATTTTGTTTGTAAAAATTCTCAAAGTGATCCTGAGTCTAAGTTTTAAAATCCTCACTACGTGAGTCGATCTTTCCTCAATTTTTTTTTTAGCGTTGTGAAAGCCTGGAGAGGCTTAGTGTAAAAAGAATACTTGGGTTAAGCAATCTGGGTAGATTGCGTTGTAAAGCCTGAAGAGGCCACGAATAATACTTGTAACCAAAGATCGGTTAGTAGAAACCTTCTGAGTGAAGGAACTAGACGTAGCTCAGGTTGAGTGAACCAGTATAAAGCTTTCTGTGTTTTCTTCTCTCTATCCCTTCTCTTAAAAACGCTTTGTTTAGATTGATCTACCTTTTTCGAAAAGTTTTTTAAACGCACAATTCAACCCCCCTTCTTGTGCACTTTTTCTTATTTCAATTAGTATCAAAGCTCGGCCTCTTGGGGTTGAGCATCTAACACTGCAGAGGTAAAAACGATCTTGATCTCTTATGGAAAACGAAGGACAAGCTATTAACAGACCACCTCTTTTCAAAGGGCAGAACTATGATTACTAGAAGCAAAGAATAATAGCATTCTTTGATGCATGTCACATAGACATGTGGGACGTAGTAGAAATTGGGGACTACATGCCCCTTGATCATGATGGAATGGAACTCCCAAGAAGTCAATGGACAGAATCTCACAAACAGAGGTATCTTTTAAACTCAAAAGCTAGAAATGCTATGATGTGTGCCTTATCTGAATCTGAATATGAAAAGGTACACAGTCTAAAAAGTGCCAAGAAAATGTGGGACACCCTGTCTCTTGCTTATAAGGGCACCTCACAAGTAAAGAGGTCAAAATTAAGCTTACTCGTAAGACAATATGAACTATTTACTATGGAGGAAAATGAAACTATTGAACTAATGTTTAGTAGATTTCAAACCATAACAAACAACCTAAGGTCCTTAGGCAAAACTTATGATAATTATGATCATATTGACAAAATTTTGAGAAGTTTGCCTAGGCAATGGAGACCATAGGTTACAGCTTTAAGAGCTTTCAAAGATCTAACGACACTCTCAATAGAAGAGTTACTTGGAACTCTTAAAGTACACGAACTGGAGCTGAAGCAAGACGAAGGACAAAGGAAGAAGTCCATCGCTTTAAGCGTCCAGCGACCATCCAGAGGATCAGCGTCCAAAGCGCTAAACGCAGAAGAAACCTCTGAGGAAGAATCTAAGAAAGACGATTCTGATGAGGATGAGATATCCTTCATCTCAAGGAAAATTCAGGCTATGTGGAGGAAGAAAGGAGGATCAAGAGCCCAAAACTTCACAAAGAAATTCAACAAAACTCCAAAAGAAAAAATTCCTTCAGTATGCTATGAATGCAAGAAGCCTAGACATTTCAGAGCTAAATGTCCTAGTTTACAGAAAAACAAAAAGAGGACATTCTCCAAGAAAAAGGGTCTCATGCCTACCTGGGAAGACATGGACCTATCTTCATCAGATGAAGAAGGAGAAGAAGAAGCCAACCTGTGTCTCATGGCAGGAACAAGCTCTGATAGCTCAGACAATGAGCAAGACGAAGAGGTAAACTTCGACAACTTAATCTCTCTATAAGAATCCTATAATGATCTGCTTGCCAACTCTTCAACTCTTTCAGTAGGATATAGAGAACTGAAAAGGAAATTTTCAAAAATAACAAAAGATTTCAATTTGCTTAACGAAAAGTATAAAAATGTTTTGAAAGAAAATGAAGTTTTGAAAACTAAACATATTTCAAAGGAGACATCTTCTCATGAAGTCCTAGAACTTCAAAAAGAAGTCACTCATCTAAAAGAAAGTTAGTCTAAATTTGTCAATGGTACTCAAAATCTAGATAAAATCCTATCATATAGAAGAAGTCCTCATGACAAATCTGGACTTGGTTTTGTTAAAGAAGAAAACCATAATCTTGGTAAAAATATAACCTTTTGCAAAATATGTGGAAAGAATGGGCATGAATCAACACATTGTAGATATCGTCCAACAAAGAAGGCGTCTAATGCCTTCAGAACTAACAAAAAAGGATCCAAGTCCATTTGGGTACCTAAGTCTATGATAATACTTGTTGCAGGTTTGCTTGACAACAGAAAGAAGACCCCAGTCATGGTACCTGGACAGTGGTTGCTCACGGCACATGACGGGAGAAAGGTGTATGTTCCAAAGCCTACAACCCAAGAATGGTGGGTGGGTCACCTTTGGAGGAAACCAGAAGGGAAAGATCACAGGTATAGGAACAATCGGTAAGCATTCCTTTCCCTCTATTGAAAATGTTTTATATGTTGAAGGTCTCAAACACAATCTACTGAGCATAAGTCAATTATGTGACAGTGGACACAATGTCTCCTTTGACAAAGACAAATGCACTGTCAAGAATCTAGATGGATCCATATTATTCTCTGCCAAGAGGCAAAGCAATCTTTATAAGATTGATCTAGTTGACCTCACAATCAAAATGTATCTTGTCTAGTATCCATCAAAGAAAATCAATGGATTTGGCACAAGAAGCTTGGACATGGAAGCTGGAGATTAATCTCAAAGCTATATAAGCATAACCTCGTAAGAGGACTTCCAAATCTTGCATACAAGTCTGATATTCTCTGTGATGCTTGTCAAAAAGAGAAACAAGTAAAAAGTTCTTTTGAATCAAAAAATACTGTTTCCACATCTAGACCTCTTGAACTATTACATATTGATTTGTTTGGTCCAACTAGAACAGCCTCCCTAAGAGGAAAACGATATGGACTAGTCATAGTAGATGACTACTTTAGATGGACATGGGTGATATTCTTAAAACACAAGGATGAGTCTTACAAAATCTTTTCTACTTTCTGCAAAAGGACACAACGAAAAGGGTGTTAGTATAGCTTCAATAAGAAGTGATCACGGAGGAGAGTTTGAAAACGAAAGTTTTCAATGGTTCTATGAGGAGAATGGAATTCTCCACAACTTCTCTGTACCACGAACACCACAACAAAATGGTGTGGTAGAGAGAAAGAACAGGTCATTGCAAGAAATGGCTAGAACCATGCTAAACGATAACTCAACTCCTAAGCATTTATGGGTTGAAGCTGTAAACACTGCTTGTTACTTACAAAATAGAATTTTCATAAGACCTCTTCTGAAAAAGACTCCCTATGAACTGTGGAAAGGACGAAAACCCAACATATCATATCTTCATCCCTTTGGATGTCAATGTTTCATTCTAAACACTAAGGACGACCTTGGTAAGTTTGATTCAAAGTGTGATGATGGAATACTGTTAGGCTATTCTGAAACATCTAAGGCTTATAGAGTTTTCCAGAACCTTGGCAGTGGAAGAAGCCATCCACATTAAATTTAATGACAAAAAGCCTGATAATGAAATATCAGAGCTAGATGACTCTTTTGCAAATATGAAACTAGACGATGCCAGACCTTCAGCGTCCAAAGATCAAATGGACGATCCAAAAACATAAGAAAGAGAACCAACTGGATGCTCCTGGCAAATGAAGACCTATCATCTAGAAAATCAAATTCTTGGAAACGTTCAAGATTATGTTAGGACAAGATCGACCTTCAAGGAGCAAGCTCAAACTGCCTTGATTTCTCAACTGGAACCAAAGACAGTAGACGAAGCCCTCCTGGACGACGGCTGGATTAGTGCCATGAAGGACGAGCTTAGTCAATTCGAAAAGAATGATGTCTGGATGCTAGTTCCCGCACCCAAGGACAAGTCTATCATTGGAACAAAGTGGGTATTCCGCAACAAGCTTGATGAAGCTGGAAATGTGGTAAGAAATAAAGCAAGACTTGTAGCACAAGGCTACTCTCAGCAAGAAGGTATAGACTTTACTGAAACCTTTGCACCAGTAGCTAGACTAGAAGCCATTCGCATCTTACTTTCGTTTGTTGCTCATAAAAATATGAAGCTCTATCAAATGGATGTAAAAAGTGCATTCTTAAATGGCATAATAAATGAAGAAGTCTATGTGAAACAACCTCCTGGTTTTGAGTGTGATACTTTTCCCAAACATGTTTTCAAACTTAAAAAGGCTTTGTATGGTCTTAAACAAGCCCCAAGAGCTTGGTATGAAAAGCTAAGCTCTTTTCTTTTAGAAAATGGGTTCTCTAGAGGAAAAGTAGATACCACTCTTTTTCGCAAAGACGTCAAAACACATTTCATTATTGCACAGATATATGTAGATGACATTATTTTTGGAGCTACTATTGACCAGTTATGCAAGGATTTTTCTAATGTTATGACAGCGGAATTCGAAATGAGTATGATGGGAGAACTAAAGTTCTTCCTAGGGCTGCAAGTAAAACAGACTGGAAATGGAATATTCATACATCAGACAAAGTATGTCAACGCACTTCTAAAAAGGTATAAGATGGACGATGCAAAAGAAATGAGTACACCCATGCATCTGTCATCAATACTTAGCCTGGACGACTCTTCTAAAAAGGTAGATCAATCTACATATCGAGCTATGATTGGATCTCTTTTATATCTCACAGCATCCAGACCTGATATTATGTTCAGTGTATGTCTATGTGCTCGTTTTCAGTCTGACCCTAGAGAAACTCATCTAACAGCAGTTAAAAGAATTCTTAGATACTTAAAGAAAACCACTAATCTTGGTTTATGTTTTAAGTCGACCAAAGAATACAGATTAGTTGGTTTCTGCGATGCTGACTATGCGGGAGACAGAGTAGAACGCAAGAGCACTAGCGGAGGATGTCATCTCATTGGTGGAAATCTAGTCTCTTGGACGAGCAAAAGACAAAGAACAATTGCCTTATCAATAGCAGAAGCAGAATATGTCTCAGCTGCATCTTGTTGCTCACAACTCTTATGGATCAAGCATCAGTTAGAAGACTACAGTATCTACGAGAGTAAAATTCCTATTCTCTGTGACAATACTGCTGCTATAAATCTGTCAAAAAATCCTATCTTACACTCTAGGGCAAAGCACATTGAAATAAAACATCATTTTATAAGAGATTATGTTCAGAAGGGAGTTGTCGATATTCAGTTTATTAATACTGAAAATCAATTGGCAGATATATTTACAAAATCCCTTCCTAAAGATAAACTCATCCATATTCGAGATCTTTTGGGTATGGAATTTATAAATGAATAGTTTTGTTCAACATGCCTTGATCATCCAAGGATCAGTAGCATCCAATAAATTCACAGCATCAAATGTTTTCATAGCGTCCAATACATCATAGTCCACTTGCATATATTTTCGCATTCCATAATAACCTTAAATTGTGTGTGCATTATTATTAGTACTCAATTATGTTTTCTCTGAAAAAGATTTGAAATAAATGTTTTCTCTGTCTGAGTCACTCATGCGCCGTATAACCGACCTCGAGATACGTAAGCGCCTAAGCCAGCATTTATTACACATCACCTCTCTCTTCGAAAGTAAAAGAACCGCCAAAAAGGCAAA